>CM034354.1:93830732-94430732 GCA_019925275.1 Mytilus edulis
ATGACGTCCATTTAAAGTTTTGAATATGCTTAAAATTTTTCAACGAACAGAATGGACATCGACGAATAAAACAGACGCTAAATAGACATAAAACAGATATGGATGGACTACTAACGGATGCGAACAGAGGTCTAAACAGTTATCCGTTCGCGCTAACCGGTAAGATATGACCGGGGCAAAAATATCACAAAAACATGCGGTATGATTGCTACAAAGACCACTCTTCATCAACGACGAAATCAAGAAGAGGTAAACAGCAATACGCTGAAGGCAAACTGAATATTTTACGGAGAGAGCCAACATATGTCCTTCACCGGCAGAGTTCTTTAATTACTAGAATGCGCTCCTGTATGTCGTTATTTATACAGATGACATGCTCTAATAGTACACTTGACGTTGAGTATTTTTGTCACCTTTTAGTTCCCGTCATATTCATTCAGACCCATTGCATTAATTATTTTGATTGCATTTAAGTTATTAGAGAAATATAGATCAATCATATATACCAAGATACTATTTACTGTCTACCTGCTAAAAAAAATGCCGTGTAAAAAAATTTGCCAAATAAACAAGGAAAAACAGTGACGAAAAACATAATGTCTTATATTGCCAAGGCTTAAAGATATACACATAGACTTTTTTTGTTCATAAAATCAGATGTTGACGAAGATGCACCAATGAGAATATATATAAATGTAAACCCAACAATGTTAGATCTGTAAATTTGCTTTCGCAAATTTTTTGTTCTTCCCTCCCCGGGATTCGGACCCATGCTACTGAGATCGTGACACCTAATCGCCTGCACTGTAGCCGTCCCGCCAGACCACACGACCACCTGGGCTTCACAATAATAAAGGTAACACATGGGGTACTTATAAATATAATTATTTTCTGTGACTGTATCTTACATTAATTTGTAGGATCCTTACTATAGATAATTGAGCTGATCTGTAACAATAACATATATATATCTCCATGCCTTATATATCATGTACTGTAGTACGCCGCTAGATTAAACTGACGAGGAAAGGTAACACACGGCCACTAAAAGCTTTATTTTTTAGAGCCCAGGTGGTCGTGTGGTCTAGCGGGACGGCTGCAGTGCAGGCGATTTGGTGTCACGATATCACAGTAGCATGGGTTCGAATCCCGGCGAGGGAAGAACGAAAATTTGCGAAAGCAAATTTACAGATCTAACATTGTTGGGTTGATGTTTAGACGAGTTGTATATACATAATGTACACAGCCATGTATCACCATCATTGATGGCGATCCGATGGATAAATCTGTTGTAGAGTTGTCACTGACTCAGTCGTACTTATAAATATATATATATATATATACATATGCATGTTTAAAAGTATATAATCTTTATAAATTTTAGATTTGAATAAAGATGGTATATTAGAATGGAAAGATTTTGACTTGGCTAGAACGGTAAGTTAGTACAGTCTATTGTGTTCATTATAGCACATTTTATAGCTGCTAATGGCTGAACACAAACAATCGACTATAAATACCATATGTATATAAAGAGATTCAAGCTAGCGACCAATTGTGAGTCACCTTCAACGGTGTGCAATAAAAATTACTGTCAAGCTAGAAAACAATAAGGAGGTGCGAATTTATGATTCGAAAGGTTAAGACGAGGTGAACTCTCCCGTAAATAAAAAGAGAATCCTATTGGTATATGTTCATGTACCTTATTACACTTTTTTCTTGGAATAAGAAGGGGATTACAAATGTAAGTCTGTTACTACGTCTGCTATATGGCGGACATCTCGTCATTAGCCTGGTAAATGGACAAAGACTGGTTTGGACATTCTATTATTTTAATATGTCATTTTGACTTTGGTACTTATTATTTGTAGCTTGACATTTCACAGATTTAAGTTCAAGCTGAGAAATTTATATAACATAATGTCTATTGGATGCCAAACTTTGCATCTTTTTATGGCAATGAAAACGCTCTGCATGTAATTAAACCACACAAAAGGAATGTCAAGTGTTTAATGTAAATGTATTTCGGTTTATCTATCCACATTTCTGATCATTATGAAATTCACTCTAGATGTTATATATCCATGAGGGTCTGGATGGGGTGTCCATCATTTCTTTTTTTCATTTCATTGTCTTCGATTTGTTTTACTACTTTTCTCGTCTAAATTTTTATTATCAATTTTCTCTTTTCTTTATATTTCAGCATCCTGTTACCTCTTCTATTTATTTGTTGCCTATTTTCTCGTCTGTAAATTCCAGATACATAATTTGCTTTTGGAAATACAACAGCTTATAGTGTATATTGGTATCGTCTTCCAATGTCAGTTTATATTTATATCCTATATACCAATTTATCGCTATTTTGTGCATTTTTCCTTTGATCTTTTTTTGTGATAATTTCCATATCATGCTACTCACTTGAGATGGAAAATTATCGCTAGAAACTATGCATGCACGTGGCGTTGCTAACGAAATTGACCTGAAATTGACAACATCGTCATAGGTAAAATAGCGATAAATAGATTATCATTGTTCATCTCAACTCGATTGCCTTTCTCCCTTTCGCCGTCCCGGCTCACGCGAGAAAATCAATCTCGTTGAAATGAACAATTATAATCTATAAGTCCACCAATTATGGAGTGCTAAATTAATATAAAGATGTGAATTTTTTCTCTCCAGTCTAAGTACACATCAAATATTTGTCGCTGATTGTTAATAAACATATAATTTAATCAATCAGTGTATTGTACAAGCAGGATAATCATGAGCGCATTCAAATACATTCAGAAGCGTACATGTACCAGTTTTTCATCCAAATGCATTTGGAAAGTCCCAGTCAATTATTGAAAACCTTCAGAAGGGCGTTAGTTAACTGTTATAAATACATGCAAATAAATTCGGAGGGAAATCCTTTTTTTATTTCCTGTTATTTATGTTTAACGAGTCAGATATCGAATAAAATGGGTTTTGCATTGATAAATACACAAAACAAAAGCGCCTGTACCATATAATTTGTCTAAATACGGTCAAATCTGGACAGGTTTAAAGAATATTCAACAGACACAGGCAAAGATCAGTTCTCATCATGAAAAGGTAGAGGAGGAAAAATGCATTTGGTCTGATTATAACATTATAGACTTGTGATAGTCACGTACACCTTTACTTTGTATGTGTATCAACCTTCTGTCTATTATCTAAATGAGTGAAATATCAAAAGGGTACAGTGGAGAAACACTTATCCGCTTATGATACATTTGTATGTTCCACTGTCGTTACTAAAATCCCGTCCCTTTTACCCTGAAGTTGACCTACCGTCGTAGACTTATTAGCGGGTTTGTGCAGATCTGTACTAACACGAGCAACACGGCGGTGCCACATATAGAACAGAATAAATATTCCGTTCCTGATCACCTGAGATCGAGACACTCCCTTTTATGGTTGGGTCTATCTATTTTTCTATGTTGTGTTTTGTGTACTGCTGTTTATCTGTGTGTCTGTTTGTTTGTTTGTCTGTTTTTGTGTTTGTCTGATTGTCTTTTCTTTTTAAAGTCATATGGCGTTGTCAGTGTATTTTCGATTTATGAGTTTTAAATTCCCGTTGGTATCTTTCGCCTCTCCTTCATTAGTGCAGAACGAGTATTATATCTAGTTATATCAGTATAATTTCTTAATATTCACATTGACAGACTAAACTAATGTTTTATTTCACTGTGTAAGTCATCAATTCAGGGAATGAGAATTTCCACTTGTATAATGATTTAACAATTGTTTTGTAGTTGTGTGTTGATTCAAACATTTTTGATATTGACTTTCTACACCGTAATTACGTCTGAAGAAATCTTGTAGGAAATTCTACTCCTTGAATAATTAATTTTTCGTAACATGACGTTTCATTCCTATATTACAATATAATACACAGACAAATTACGTGGTTCTGTCAACATTGTTTAATGAAACATTTCCAGAAATAGAAACTGCAACTTGTTTATATGAGTGTCCGGTTCATTTTTCTGATAAGTCTTTGTTTTTTTGTGTTTTTAAACATTACGACACACGGCACACGCACATTCGGGATATTTCGGGTGTATGAATAAAATTGAGAATGGAAATTAGGGATGTATCAAAGAGACAACAACCCGACAAAAGAACAGATAGCAGCCGAAAGTGACTAATGGGTCTTCAATGCAGCGAGAAAATCCCGCAGCCAGAGCCAGTGAAAATGTGTACTATTTCAGAGAAAATGAACGTCATACTAAACTCAAAAACCTATTCTAGTAAATGAACTAGAATTTAAAAAAACCATACATGACTAACAAAAAAATTGTTTATTACCATCACATTTTATGCTTGTAGCAAATACATTCAGCATAGATACCAAGATTATATATTATACGCCAAACGCCTTTTTTTATGATGATGATAATTAATACATTCTATTTTGTTAATTTCATGTTTTTCAGAAAATCTGTGATTTGAGTGGTTGGAAAATTGGGACTGATAAATTTCAACAAACAAACGACCTTTTTATAACAATTTGGCGGAGGCTACAAGATGAAGGAGATGAAAATAATGATGGGAAAATAAGTATAGACGAATGGGTAAGAAAAATAACGATGGGAAAATAAGTATAGACGAATGGGTAAGACGTTAGTATACATGAGGGTCTGGATGGGGATTACAAAATAGAAAATAGTAACATTAAGTGCAGAACAAAGGGCAAGAAAAATGGACAAGAAAATAAACATATGAGAATGACGAGGTGCTAACATATAAGGAATAAAGAATAATGGACAAAAAAAAAGAATAGACAGAAATGGACTAACAAATTAAAGAAAACATAAATGAAGACCCCATGCACACTCCCGTAATATAAAAAAACATGAAAATGCTACGTGAGCTCTTCTTGTATTGGACGCAGGCTTCAAGTAACGTATGTTGGCGTATGTCTGGCGTTTGTCTAACGTAGATGGAATGTATGCTACGAAGGAAAACAAGTCTCTTGAACGTATTTGAGACGCGTTCCGGTCGTCCCGTCGTGTCTTGGACGATAATCCGTGCTTTCGGCGTGTATGGGACGTTTAATTATCGGGTGTTACATCCGCATACGTTTTAGTTTTAAAGTCTAACGATCTTGAAGCGTATACAACGTGCCCTAAACGTGTCTCAAACTTATCTGTAGCGTGTTCAACGCGCTTGTAGCGTACAGGTATGCGCTTGACAAATGCACGCTGAGCTGGATGAAACTTCTTATGCTGCATAAAAATTTCCTGGAGTTATAACGTTCATCAAGCGTATACGTTTGCATTTCGACGTACTTCAAACTTATGCAACGCGTGTTTAACGGTTGATTAGCGTTCCTCTGAGGTACAACTGACATATATGGACTTTGTCAACTTTTTATGTACGTCTGGAGCACGCCGGTCTATACGCCAATGTGTGACGCCGGCATTAGTTAAAGTCGAACGAACTTGAAGTGTATGTACAACGTGCCCTAAACATGTTATCTGTATCGTTTTCAACCCGCTTGTAGCGTATGTATTACGTGCGTGTAGCGTACAGGTAAACGCTTGGCAAACGCTTGAGCTGGATGAAATTTTTTATGCTGCATACAAATTTCTGGGAGTTATAGCGTTCACCATGCATATATCTTTGCATTTCAACGTACTTCAAACTTATGCAGCGCGCGTTTAACGATTACTATGCGTTCCTCTGGCGTGCAACTAACGTATACGGACTTTGTCAATTTTTTCTGTAAGTCTGGTGCACGCCGGTCTATACACCAATGTGTGACGCTGGCATTAGTCAATTTAGCTTTAAAATTGCCCAACATGCAAGGTAATTCAACACAAGTTTTTTGTGTGCAGATTAGAACTTGGAATTGTGCTACCAATATAAAACCTATACAGCAAGAGACTGTAAGGAAACATTAATAATGGATCAAATATGTGGTAAGATAAAAATCCCTTTCCGATATCTAGAACAGAGAATTGAAATGGGGAATAAGTCAAAGAGACGAACAAAGAGCAAAACATACAATAAGGCCATCAATGTGTCTTCAACGATGCGAGATCATTTCCCATCCAAAAGCGGGCTTCATCGCATCCCTAAACAATTATGCGGTATGACTATGAGGTATGGCTTTGCTCATTGTTGAAGGCCGTATTGTGATATAGTTGTTTATTTCTATGTAATGTGGTCTCTTGTGAAGAGTGGTCTTATTGGCAATCTTACCACATCTTCTTTTTTTTTTATATGTATACTAGTTCAGCAACTATAGTTTATTCGTTACAGTTACAAATGTGGCAGAATTTTAATGAGCAGTGTATCAAACAATCAAAGAAAGATAACGAAGAACCACCTGAACGGAAGCTGCCAGAATGGTTAGAGCAGTATATAGAATATAAATTTAATTTGTATGATAGAACAGGTTGGTTAATTTTACAAACTTTTATTAGTAAAAAATGATCATCGAATATAACTTTCAAAACCATGAAAAGAACGCCTTCTTATTGCACTAAGGCCAGTAATAATGGGGTCGTCCATGTCGTTGTGTCGGATACATGTCCGAAATCACGTCTACTCAGACCCGGAACTTTAAATCTAATTCCTCGTCTAGGGAGAGTACCACGTTTTTTTAACGTCATAAAATCATTGTGATAATTATGATTGTCCCCATGTAGTCAGTATTGTCCGTACATATCATCCTTTTCTTTTTAGTGACAATTTTAATTATTCGCCCTTGTTTTACGAACTTAAACGAACCAAACATTGACATAAAGTTGGGTGAGGATTGAACGCTCACACAATGTTTCAAGACAGTGCATACTGTATATGCATTTCCAAAGTCAGAAGCCTGTGATTCTTTGATACATTTAATCATGCGTAGTTGTCTGGCATATTTGTTGTTTGTTTATTTTTTTTGCAAAATGCAGACCATTTGTTTTTATCTCATTTGAAATATTTCATTTTTTTTTGTCATGTCGCAGCCCTTTTTAAACCAGATGAAACTTGTAAGAATACTGAAAATGGCATTAAAGAGCAACAATCAATTGATAACTATATTGAACAGTCTTTTTATTTTTGTTTCCTTAATGTTTAAAAATTCAATATTATTATTTAAGAATTGAATGCTTCTTTTTGTAACTTTATTGGGGTGAAAAAGCGTTGACCGAAGTACATTTTGTATGAAACCCTTTTACAACCCTATGAAGTTACAAAAAGAAGCATTCGATACTTATAATTACATTTTTTAGCTATGATCATGAACACACAAATTTTTTAATTGTTTTTATTTAGTTCACCTGTGCACTTTATTGTGGGACCACGTGTTATCATGAATAAAAAGTTTTATTGAGAATTACAATTGCATAAGGAATAACACGTGACGTGCAGTTAGCCAGTCAGAATAAAGTATTTGAATGAAACATACATCTAATGTAATTATTACTACTTACAGGTGATGGTAAAGTAGATGCCGAGGAATTTGAATATGTCTTATCAGATTTCGGTGTTCCCCCTAAAGATGCAAGGTGTGCATTTCTGATGTTTTCATGTGTAAGTATTTTTGCAGTAACTATAGGAAGACGTGGTATGAGTGCCAATGAGACAACACTCCATCCAAGTCACAATTTATAAAAGTAAATCATTATAGGTCAAGGTGCTGTCTTCAACACGGAGCCTTGGCTTTCACCGAACAACAAACTCTTAAGGCCCCTTAAAATTACTAGTATAAAACCATTCAACCGTCTGTATGGTGGCTGGCTGTCAAACCTCCAAATTATTTGATTATTCAGACCGAGAAGATGTATATGCGATATTAGTATGAACCATGCTTTGTATTAGTCCAACAAGCTGAACTGAATTTCTGACGTGCCTTTTGTAAGGTAACTGTCCGCGTCAAGCTATCACACGAATAGCAAGGCGATAATAATTCTACATTAAGTTCTTCTATTTTACCTTTTCCTATGTACATAAGTATCATACTTTAATATCTGCCGGAAGTATGATACAATAGCTGATATATACGACAATGTAACAGCAATTCAAATTACAAAAACTACACAAAACATCATTGCATGTACAATAAGTTCTTCTTTTTAACAGTCTTAAATGTTTTTGTTTAAATTATTTTCATCTGAAAAATTTAGACGAATACGTCCTGTTCTGCCTGAAATATTACAAAACCGGTCGGAATAAAGATTGTTTTTCAGTGTATAGCTCACCTGTCATGAAAACCCTTTTCTGAATATTTAGCGGACAGGCTAGACATATATCTGTGTTAACAGTTAATTTTTGATACACCCTCCATTGAACTAGATATAATATATTATGAAAATGTTAAATTTTATTTATACGATAAGCCTGCATAAATACAATACAATATATACTTACAATTTGTAAATTAGGCTTTGGATGAGTTACAAATTAGAGTTATATCCCATAGGTCGATATTTAAAACGCTGGACTATAAATATAGTTGTAATATATTTTGCCTATTTTGAATGGATAGGACATACTTGTATGTCAAATTAAAAAAAAATGTAAAAAAAAATTAAAGTACAAAAAAAAAAACACCAAACAAACACAAAAAATCTAAACACGAAAATCATGGCTTTGAGAAAAAATAGCTTTCGACATTGTTTGCCTTTAACAATGTTGAAACGTTGGATATGATTTCGTATTCCTAACCTCAATTTGTATTTTTCTCTGAATCGATTTATAAAATTTTTAAATCGGTAAAATACTTTCGAAATATTTAGTTAATGGTTCGCCGCTGTTGTTTGTTGAACGACTCCCGTTTATTAATTGACTACTCATACACCATCTTCTTATATATCTATCGTACATTTCTTGTCATAGAGCGTAGGTATTTTTGGAAATCTGAATTGTATTGTCTTTGGTTTTGTTTGTATGCCCCACCTACGATAGTAGAGGGGCATTATGTTTTCTGGTCTGTGCGTCCGTTTGTCCGTCTGTCTGTCTGTCTGTCTGTTCGTCCGTCTGTCCCGCTTCAGGTTAAAGTTTTTGGTCAAGGTAGTTTTTGATGAAGTTGTTCCTTATGATATGATCTTTCTAATTTTAAAGCCAAATTAAACTTTTGACCCCAATTTCATGGTCCACTGAACATAGAAAATGACAGTGCATGTTTCAGGTTAAAGTTTTTGGTCAAGGTAGTTTTTGATGAAGTTGAAGTCCAATCAACTTGAAACTTAGTACACATGTTCTCTATGATATTATCTTTCTAATTTTAATGCCTAATTATATTTTTTATCCAATTTCATGGTCCATTGAACATGGAAAATAATAGTGCGAGTGGGGCATCCGTGTACTTTGGACACATTCTTGTTGTTTTTCAAATGTGTATTGTGATCTTAGTTGGGTTTTGTTTTGATTGTTGCATGGAATATACAAGTACCCGTCCACGTCCATCCTGGGTAGTATTTCTGATTGTATCCATCTAATGAGTTAAGCCCTTTTCAACTGATTTTTATAGTTCGTTCTTATGTTGTAATGTTACACCACTGTCCCAGGAAAAGGGAGGATTGGGATTCCGCTTTCATGTTTAACCCCGCCACATTATGTATGTACCTGTCCCAAGTCAGGTGCCTGTCATTCAGTGGTTGCCGCTTGTCGTTCTTTTATTTTTTTTTCATCTTTTTACATAGATAAGGTTAAAAAAGTTAGTTTTCTCGTTTGAATTATTTTACATTTGTCATTTCGGGTCCTTTTAAAGAAGAGGGGCGAAAGATACCAAAGAGACAGTCAAACTCATAAATCTAAAACAAACTGACAACACCATGGCTAAAAATTAAAAGGACAAACAAACAACAGCACACACGACACAACATAGAAAACTAAAGAATAAACAACACGAACCCCACCAAAAAACTAGGGGTGATCTCATGTGCCTATGCGGTATGGGCTTTGCTCATTGTTAAAGGCTGTGCGGTGTAGTATAGTTTTTAATTTTTGTGCCATGTGGGTTCTTGTGGAGAGTGGTCTCATTGGCAATTATATCACATCTTCTTTTTTATATTAGTATTATATTTGAAATGTTGGAAGAATTCAGTAACACGACGAACGCAGAGTAACAACATAACCTAGCATGAGACATTGAGCAAATTTAGCTTAACAGCTTGTTGTATCTTAAATACGGACTACTGGTGCAAAGTGACAAAGTAGTTAAAAGTAAAAATAAAATAAAATTCTTCTACAATTTACTTTCAAAAATAAACCATGACAAAAAGTTGCATATGAAATATCATATATTAGAATTAAAGGTAAAGCCTAATAGACCAAATAACCTATTTGAATGCACACCTCTGTAATTACACAATAATAGTTATCAAAGGTTCCATGATTATAATTTAGTACGTCAGACGCGCGTTTCGTCTACATAAAACTCATCAGTGATACTCATATCAAAATATTTATAAAGCTAAACAATTTCAAAGTTGAAGAGCATTGAGGGTCGAAAATTTCTAAAAAAGTTTATGCCAAATACGGCTAAGGTAATCTATACCTGGGATAAGAAAATCCTTAGTTTTTCGAAAAATTCTAAATTTTGTAAACAGGAAATTTGTTAAAATGAAAACATTATTAATATTCATGTCAACACCGAATTGTTGACTACTGGGCTCGTGATACCCTCGGGGACAAAACGTCCACCAGCAGTAGCATCGACCCAGTAGTGTAAATAGTTATCAAAGGTACCAGGATTATAATTTAGTACGCCAGAAACGCGTTTCGTCTACATACGACTCCTCAGTGGCGCTCATATCAAACTATTTATAAAGCCAAACAATTTCAAAGTTGTAGAGCATTGAGGGTCCAAAATTTCCAAAATGTTGTGCCAAATACGGCTCTATGCCTGGGATGAGAAAATCCTTAGTTTTTCGAAAAATTCAATATTTGTAAACAGGAAATTTGTTAAAAATAAGTTCGATCTTCTATTTCACTGTAACATTGTCTCCATTTTTTAAATCTTTTAATCATCTTTTGGCATGTGCTGTTCTTATCAAAGGATAAGTACATCAACTGCACAATATAAACAATTTCGCCTCCTTTCCGAATGTGTTTTTCAATTACTGCTATATTCGAAATACCATTCTGTCATCAGAAATATCTTTGAAGTGCTGTCTTTTTGGAACTTAATTTGACTTTCTTTACTTTACTAATATTCTCTCTGTACTATCTTACGCGTGTAAAATCGTATTTTTAGAGTTAAGTATTTCTTGATATTTTTTTCTACACTGTTTTCCATCTTTAAGTTTTGACTTGATTTTTTTAATTTCTTATATATTTGTTATTCAAAAAGTTCACTCATGTTGAAAGGTTTTACCTTCATGTCATAAATTATTTGTTTAATTCGAAACGATTTCTTGAGAACATCAAATATATAATGATTTATAAAAGTTATTATCTTTTTCTCAGTTAAAATTGTACTTGTAATTACTTGTACAATTGTATGTGTACAAGTAATAACTTGTATGATGACTTCATACAAGTAATTACTTGTATAAAATGCTTGTACAAGTAATAACATGTACAACATAATAACATGTACACGACATATACATCTACTAGACCTAAACAATGTTTTTCTCTCTTTCAGAACAATACAAAGAAAGTGGATTTAGATTATTTTAAAGAATTATGTATAGACTATTACAGATCAGATGATATTAGTGCACTAGGCAACTTCATCACAGGAAAATTGGATTTTAATGACTGATATATAGAAAAGAAAATGACAGAATGACTACATTGTTAAATTGTTACTTCACATACATTATACACATGTTCTTCTAATGACTCTTAATACCTCATGGTGTACATTAAAACTGACGGTGACTGTATTAAGAATGTTTTATCATTAAATTGTAAAAATACAAAGCACATTATTCTTCACCTTTTCAAATGTAAAGTGAAAATAAATAAAGTGACATGCTAGTATTTAGAATATTTAAAGTTTTAGTAAAATTCTCAATGTTTAAAATAAGTTGAGACAAAATCTTAAAGTTAAGAATCAGTCAAAGCGCATTACGAGTTTTAAGAAGCTATTGTAATGTATGTATTATAATAATGTTAAGAATATAATATGACATGAATGTATGGTCTCTCAGATGACATCAAGACTACAAATATGCTGACTTGTATCTGTTAATGTTTACGACAAAAGAGATGATTTCAGCTTTCCAATCATGAACTTTACATTTCCAGCAACATTCCAGCAGCACCTGCATACGGGATATATATCTCCCAATTGATACGATATTCCTGTGCTTGCATTTCCTATCATGATTTTCTTGATAGAGAGTTGTTGCTCACAAGGAAGCTATTAAACCAAAAGTTCCAAATGGTGAAGTTGAAATTATCCCTTCGTTATTTTTACGGACGCCATCACGAGTTGGTTGACCGTTATGGATTAACCGTTTCACAAATGATATCGGATATGTTCCTTACGTCGTGCCTACAATCCCCTTCCCTTTCATGAATGTGACCTACCGAATTAGACTATTTACCGGATTTGTTATCACATAAGGAACACGACGGGTGCCACATGTGGAGCAGGATCTGTTTACCCTTCCGGATCACCTGAGATCACCCCTAGTTTTTTGGTGTGGGTTCGTGTTGTTTATTCTTTGATGTTCTATGTTGTGTCATGTGTGCTGTTTTTTGTTTATCTTTTTCATTTTTAGCCGTGGCGTTGTCAGTTTGTTTTGAATTTATGAGTTTGACTGTCCCTTTGGTATCTTTCGTCCCTCTTTTAATGACTTTTCATGAGCATTACAATTGCCGCACCCGTAGGAGTGCTTTGGCTGGCCCCTCAACAAAAATGTATACTAGTTCAGTGATAATGGACGTTATCATAATCTCTGAAATGTGAACAAGAAACTAAAATTAAAATTAACCAATTATCTTCTAACTGATTATGGATTGAAAGTTACGAGTAAAAATCTACCAAAAGAGACCGAATATTTGACCTTGAAACTTTTGCTTATTTTACATGTATTAGTTTATGAGTAGGTCAGTTTATGAGGAACCACTAATGTTAAGTCAATGATATTTGGTATCCAGTTGTATAAGCATTGTCATATTGTATTTCTATGGATATTATTTGGCTCCTTCCCCTTAGTCATGGTCCATTGACTTTGAACATTTTGCTAAGTTAAGGTGGTACCTATCACTACAGGGAGATAACTGTGTAAAATCAGTTAAACGTTTTAACTACGTTGCGTTGTTAAGGGAATATTAAGCTTCTCAATAATCAATATTGGTGTTTGTTAAACTGCTATATAACCAGTGTAATTTTTCTGTTCAAATGGTTGGTTCAAATTTTTTGAAATTTTTACATTTTTGTCAAAGCGCTAAAGTAAATACTTTGTCAAAATTTATGAAAATTAAACAAGCCAAATTAATTTTAGTGAAGGTGTTGGGTACCACCTTAATATATATTTGTTTGTGATTAGGTCAGTTAAAAGGGAACCATTAATTAGTGGAGGGTCTATGTTCACTAGTATTCAGTTGTATAAACATTTCCATCGAGAATATTTTGCCCTGCCTTTCCAGTCATGGTTTTTTGACTTTGAAACCTGGAACTAAGTTTACATTAATTAGTGGAGAGTCTATGTTCACTAGTATTCAGTTGTATAAACATTTCCATCGAGAATATTTTGCCCTGCCTTCCCAGTCATGGTGTTTTGACTTTGAAACCTGATACTTAGTTTACATTAATTAGTGGAGGGTCTATGTTCACTAGCATTCAGTTGTATAAACATTTCCATCGAGAATATTTTGCCCTTTCTCAGTCATGGTGTTTTAACTTTGAAAACTGGTACTAAGTTTACATTAATTAGTGGAAAGTCTATGTTCACTAGCATTCAGTTGTATAAACATTTCCATCGAGAATATTTTGCCCTGCCTTCCCAGTCATGGTGTTTTGACTTTGAAACCTGGAACTAAGTTTACATTAATTAGTGGAGGGTCTATGTTCCCTAGTATTCAGTTATATAAACATTTCCCTCGAGAATATTTTGCTCTGCCTTCCGAGTCATGGTGTTTTGACTTTGAAACCTGGTACTAAGTTTACATTCATTAGTGGAGGGTCTATGTTCCCTAGTATTCAGTTATATAAACATTTCCATCGAGAATATTTTGCCCTGCCTTCCCAGTCATGGTGTTTTGACTTTGAAACCTGGTACTAAGTTTACATTAATTAGTGGAGGGTCTATGTTCCCTAGTATTCAGTTATATAAACATTTCCATCGAGAATATTTTGCCCTGCCTTCCCAGTCATGGTGTTTTGACTTTGAAACCTGGTACTAAGTTTACATTAATTAGTGGAAAGTCTATGTTCACTAGTATTCAGTTGTATAAACATTTCCATCGAGAATATTTTGCCCTGCCTTCCCAGTCATGGTGTTTTGACTTTGAAACCTGGTACTAAGTTTACATTAATTAGTGGAGGGTCTATGTTCCCTAGTATTCAGTTATATAAACATTTCCATCGAGAATATTTTGCCCTGCTTTCCCAGTCATGGTGTTTTGACTTTGAAACCTGGTACTAAGTTTACATTAATTAGTGGAAAGTCTATGTTCACTAGTATTCAGTTGTATAAACATTTCCATCGAGAATATTTTGTCCTGCCTTCCCAGTCATGGTGTTTTGACTTTGAAACCTGGTACCAAGTTTACATTAATTAGTTCTTGCTTATATCTGTTTTAGATGAAGTGCTAATATTAAGTCAACTATAATTTGTATGCAGTTTCGAGTATTGTTTCCACGGAGATTATATAGTTCAACCCCATTTTCATTGTTTATTGATTTTGAAACTTTTACATAGTTAATGTTTGTGTTTTAGTTCGTTTAAAGGGGACGACTTATAATAATTCAATGGTGTTTGGAATGCAGTTGTATTAGCATTGGCACATCTCATTTACATGGAGATTGCTTAGCCATGTACGACAGTCAATGCTCATTGACTGCATATTTGCATAACTTATGTAATTATGATTAAATTAAATTGCAGACAGGCGATACATATCTCTGATGACAGTTTATTTTCGATGTATATAGAATTTTAAGAATTTGATATGACATATTCTGCATGTGTCGCCTCTCGGGTGACTCCAATACTACACAAACTAACGCTGTGATGCTTTAATATGTATTTAGAGGAATAGTAATGAATCCTAGCTGATTCCTCTGATCTTGTACATTTACCTAAGCTTATCTTTTTTACATATATTCTGACTTGTACTTGTTAATGACTTTTCGTGAGCATTAACACAATTTATCTTCCAACTGAAGTTAGATTATTGATTTTTAGTTACGACGAGTAAGAATATATCAAAAGAGATCGATTAAATGGATTGAAACGTAGCTTATTATATGCGACTGTCGTACAATTGAGAGATTAACCGGCTATAAAACAGGAATTTGATACGACTGTCATACGACTCGCTATAAAACCAGGTTCATTCTATTATTTTCATTAAAGAAATTTAAACTGCCGGTCCTAATTCTGAAATATGACAGTTGTTATTCGTTCGTTTGGTGTGTTGGAGCTTTTGATTTTGCAATTGGAATAGGGACTTTCCGCTTTAAATTTTCCTTAGCGTTCAGTATTTTTGTTATTTTACTTTTTGGTTATCTAATCTATAAAACCAGGTTTAATCCATCATTTTCTACAATAAGAATATACTAATATGGCAGTTATTTTCATACGTTTTATATGTTCGAGCTTTTGATTGTGCACTTTAATAATGGGACCTTAGTTCTTTTTGGACTTTGGTATTTTTTGTTATTTTACTTTTGCGGATATGAATTCTTTATAAGTCGTTGGTTTATTGTCAACTTCTGGAACAACTGATTGTTTAAATAACTACCTGCAATTGTTTAAATAATGACCTTCTGCTGTTGTCTGCTCTATGGTCGGGTTGTTGTCTCTTTGGCACATTCCCCATTTCCATTCTCAATTTTAAAAGATACAAAAGAAGATGTGATATGATCGCTAACGAGACAACTGTCCACAAGAGACCAAATGACACAGAAATTTACAACAATAGGTCACCACACGGCCTTCAACAATGAGCAACGCCCATACAGCCAGCTCTAAAAGCCCTGAAATGACTATTTAAACAATTCAAACGATAAAACTAACGGCATAATTTATGTACAAAAAACGAACGAAAAACAAATAATTAAAATAACAGTCTTGTCATTGATGAAATTGCTGTACATTTTCCCTGTGAATTAACATCTTTTTCATTTTTCTTTTATATTGCTGATCTATCTGTGCTAATTAATTGTTGAAAATAAGGAAATTAAATGCGTACTAAGGGGGTTTGGTAGATCGTTATCTGGTGAATATTGAAATTCAAAAGAAAGAAAACGTTAGATCTTCTCTCTAAAGATAAGTATGATTGAGTATTATACGCTTAACGAGACATTTTCTGATGTTTAAACTCCTTTGCGAGTTGAACAGTTTATATGAGTACGAGTTCAAATCAACAAAGCAACCTAAAGTTGGTAGCCTTCAATCATATATTATTTTATACTACATTTTGACATATAACTCATCACGCTGCTTATTAGAATATCTTTCCTCAATCAAAAGTCGGACACAGACTTCTTTTAAACTTAATTTTACTGCGCGTATTGCTGTGTGTTTCTTTACTCTCTATTTGCTAGATGGTTAGAGGGAGTGTTGGTGTGTCTGAGTTTGGTATGACGTTCATGGTTTCACTGAATTAGCACATGCAAGTTTTGTAAAGGTGCCAGTTGACGCCCGCTTCCGGGTGCGCTATTTTCTAGCTATGCTGATGGACTTGGGCTGTTATATGCTCTAAGGCTCTTTGGTCAGGTTGTTGTCTTCTTTGAAAAAATCA
Source organism: Mytilus edulis (assembly GCA_019925275.1). Lineage (NCBI taxonomy): Eukaryota > Metazoa > Mollusca > Bivalvia > Mytilida > Mytilidae > Mytilus > Mytilus edulis. The sequence continues at coordinate 93,847,626 of CM034354.1, forward strand.
GTTTCAATTCTCAATGATTTGTTTTATTTGAACATAACAATTAATATATACAGTATATACTGTATATATTTTGTTCTCTTTTTTTTTTCAGTGTGAACACTGCTCAATCTTTAATTTTTTAGTTTTGTGGGGGTATTCTGCTAAATCTTTAGTTTGAATATTATGTTGGGAACAAACCGATCAATATATAATTGTGTTTTTTTTTTCGGTGGGGGGTATTCTGCTAAATCTTTAGTTTGAATTTTGTGAAGGGAACATACCGATCAATATATAATTGTGTTGTTTTTGTGGGGGGTATTCTGCTAAATCTTTAGTTTGAATTTTGTGAAGGGAACATACCGATCAATATATAATTGTGTTGTTTTTGTGGGGGTATTCTGCTTAATCTTTAGTTTGAATTTTGTGAAGAACATACCGATCAATCTATAGTTGTGTTGTTTTTGTGTGTGTGGGGGGAGGGGGTATTCTGCTTAATCTTTAGTTTGAATTTTGTGAAGGGAACATACCGATCAATCTATAATTGTGCTGTTTTTGTGGAGGCATTCTGCTAAATCTTTAGTTTGAATTTTGTGAAGGGAATATACCGATCAATATATAATTGTGTTGTTTTTGTGGGGGGTATTCTGCTAAATCTTTAGTTTGAACTTTGTTAAAGGAACATACCGATCAATCTATAGTTGTGTTGTTTTTGTGTTGGGGGGGAGGGGGTATTCTGCCTAATCTTTAGTTTGAATTTTGTGAAGGAAACATACCTATCAATCTATAATTGTGTTGTTTGTGTGGGGGGTATTCTTCTAAATCTTTAGTTTGAATATTGAATGTGATGGGAACAAACCGATCAATATATAATTGTGTTGTTTTTTGTGGGGGTATTCTTCTAAATCTTTAGTTTGAATTTTGTGAAGGGAACATACCAAAAAATCTATAGTTGTGTTGTTTTTGTGGGGGGTATTCTTCTAAATCTTTAGTTTGAATTTTGTGAAGGGAACATACCGATCAATCTATAATTGTGTTGTTGTTGTGGGGGGTATTCTTCTAAATCTTTAGTTTGAATTTTGTGAAGGGAACATACCGATCAATCTATAATTGTGTTGTTTTTGTGGGGGTATTCTGCTTAATCTATGGTTTGAATTTTGTGAAGGGAACACACCGATCAATCTATAATTGTGCTGTTTTTCTGGAGGGTATTCTGCTAAATCTTTAGTTTGAATTTTGTGAAGGGAACACACCGATCAATCTATAATTGTGCTGTTTTTGTGGGGGCATTCTGCTTAATCTTTAGTTTGAATTTTGTGAAGGGAAAATACCGATCAATCTACAGTTGTGTTGTTTTTGTGGGGGGGGGGGGGGGCATTCTGCTTAATCTTTAGTTTGAATTTTGTGAAGGGAACACACCGATCAATCTATAATAGTGTTGTTTTTGTGGGGTATTCTGCTTAATCTTTAGTTTGAATTTTGTGAAGGGAACACACCGATCAATCTATAATAGTGTTGTGTTTGTGGGGAGTATTCTGCTTAATCTATGGTTTGAATTTTCAGCAGAGAACATACCGATCAATCTATAATTTTGTAATTTTGTGGAGGGGTATTCTGCTTTATCTATAGTTTCGTAGTTTTTGATGGTTCGATAATTATCAATCTATATTTTTGTATTTAGCTTCTATGGAACTTTCGGGTTTTTTTTTTCGTTGGCCATTGTTTCTGTTCAAAAAATGCCTCCTTATCATATTTTTCTTCTGGATTATGTGCGATTCATAAAAAATCTTATGTTTTTTTCTTTATGGAGCACATCAATTACAACATGAATGTTTAACAACACCTGCACATGTACTATAAAGGTCAATCACTGTCAATGGGATTTTGAAATAGCGGAATTATTCCCATGACAATATTGGCAATTTTCTTATAATGATTTATCTGATTCTTTCAAATATTGGTTTGCAAAGTCAATCTCAAGTTCAAATCATCACATGAGCAAACCATTTGATGTATGCGTTTTTTGATTGGTCAATCATACTGAGAAACTGGAATGACACGTGTTGGATTAAAATAAAAGTTTTGGTCATGTATTTATATGCAGTATGAAAAACTTATCACAAATGATAGTCGCCTATCGAATGTTTTAAACAAAAGAAAAGCGACAAAAAATATTTTGCAGTTATGGCTTTTGAGGGTAGATTCTTCATCTATGAAATAAAATCGGACAAGGACGACAACTTGTTAAGAGTAATGACATGCGGTTCTGTTATTACGTATGTGTCTATGATTTTCAACATGATTGTATTCGTTATTTTGTGCCGGAAAAGTATGATCTCTCCTGCTACGATACTAATGCAAGGTTTAGCTGCAGCTGACTTTCTAACTGCATTTTCATCCTATGGATTAGAACCTTTATTCCAGACATTATATGAATATCATGAGTACAAATGTCTGGTTTGTGATGTATCAATTTATTATTTACAATATCCGTATTGTTCTATCGAAAATCATCTGTCTATACTGTCCTCTATGTTTCATACAGTATCCTATATGATGACAACATTTCTAGGTTTGCAAAAAGTGGTAGCCATTTTGTTTCCAATTTGGACCAAATTTAACCTTACAATTGGTAAAGCAATTATTTGTTGTATTTTAACTGTTCTTTTTTCTGCATCAATTAGTGTTCCAAGGCATTTTAGCGTTGAGTTACAATATAATCCGACTTTTAAATGCATTTATATTGATAACCAATCAAGGAAAGAGATTCTAGAATATAGTTCTGTTTATTACCTTATATTACAAACTATTTTGCTGTTTTGCTGTTGCGTGCTAATGCTTATGTCAGCTGTTTTTATAACGTACAAATTAGCGAACAATCAGTTTCGAGGACGAATGACGGACCAAAGAAGACAGGAAAGAAAGTCAGTAGTAATGATCGTGATTGTACTCATCACATTCCTGATAACAGAGGTTCCGAAAGTATGCATGTATTTATGGTTTAGCATCATTTTCCTAAATGGACATTATTTTAACAAAGTTTCTGATGATACTTCTTGGTCTTGGAATGTGGTTGTGAGATATGAAGCTGGTATGGCATTCTTCATAGATATATTTTCAGACGAATCACTAAGAAATCAAATGATCATTAGTGAAGAGGAACTCAAGTCGCTATTTCTTTCTACGGATGCCAACATTAATTTAATCAGTAATTATGATAACAGTAAAATGGTTATATTGATGTTTGTTATGGAAGGAATCAAGCTTTTAACAGTGATAGGTTGTTTGTCGAATTTTGTCATTTATTTGCTAATGAGTGCAAAATTGAGGAATGAAATAACTTCACTGTTTAAAAAATTAAGATGTATAAAGTAATGAACATGTAATTGCATCCAGTGCTAATAACTATATTGTGTGAAAAAAACAAACCATACTGTGACAGAAATTTATAAAGGGTGAAGGTTGGTACCTATTAAAGCGTTAACATCCGCTGTATTTGCTTGCACCTGTTCTAAGTCAGAAATCTGATGATCAGTAGTTGTTGTTTATTGATGAAGTTAATAAGCGTTTCTCGTTTCTCGTTTTTTTTATATAAATTAAATAGTTGGTTTTATCGTTTGAATGGTTTTATAGCAGTCATTTGTAGAGCCCTTTAAGGTGTGCTGTTCGGTGTGAGGTCAGACTCTGTTGGCGTGCTTAATACCGCACTTTGACCTATTATGGTTTTTACTTTTACGTAATGTGACTTTGATAGAGAGTTGTCTAGTTTGCACTCATACCACATCCTCCTATATCTAGAAATATCTAAAAATGGATATTTCAAGGCTAACACTTTACAATTTACTTACAAATAGACGATTGAATTTATATCATTAGGAAGATCTGTAGATGCAATCATTGTCTAATTGGAGGACATACACGATATTGTTTCACGTGAAATATACAAAGAATACAAGTTTATTGAGGGTTTTTTTTCAGTGTTTTACCTTTGTTTATAAACATTGAACTGCTTATTTGTAGTTGTTTAGTTGACAACAACAAACAATAAATAGATCGGATTAAGACACACATACAACGTCATAACATCCCCTGTAACTGTATTGTATGTCCTTAATGAGAGACTAAATGGACAGATTCAGATTGCTTTTATAAACTGGATTTATGTTTAATGTATTATTAAAAGTTTGCTCTTTTTATTCTGTGTTTCTTTATTTACTCCTTAGTTTTAATAACTTGAGTTGATTTTGTGTTTCTATTTTCGACTTTTCACAGTTGATTTGAACGCCAAAGAATAAATAGATAATTAATTTTAAATCGGTACTGATTATCATTGTGTTACTGTATGTTGTGTTTTGTTTTAAAACAAAATGGATATGAAAACAATGGATATGTAAATTTTATATTCAGTAAAAAAAAGTATAGGCAGTGGAATAAAACATTCATTTCCCTTAGCTTGTTTCGTGAGATATGACGATTTGTACGCCCTCGAAAAGACATATTTCCCTCTGTCGATGCCCTCGTGAAATATGATTTTTCTTGTGTGTACAAATCCTCATATTTCCCTCAGACACGGGAAATAAATATATATTGTTCACCGCAGAGTAGTCATATTTCATAAGGTATATATGATTTTTCGAAAAAGAAAATCTTCAAATCTCCCTGATTCACTGTAAATTAATGTTGTATTCCACGGTGTATGTTTTGTTGACTATAGAAACATCAAATAGTAGATTACATACATTAATTTTTTAACTAATGAAAACTGGTCGCCACAAAATCCTAAATGCAGTGTTTAAAAGTAGCGTAAAAACACCAAAATTCAAAATGAAATCATTAATTTGTAACCTTTCATTCGATTGTTTTATAATTCAACACGACATACATTGATAGACAGAAGGGATAATACGTTAATTATTTAACTTTTTGTTTTGAACGTCCTAAATAAATTTGAACATGATACTTTGTTTTTGCTATCGCTATTTAAAAAAAAAGTTCAAAACGTTGCGTACAATAACTGCGCGTAACGGCGCACAATGCAGACAGACTTTTCACAGGGGAACATGAAGATTTTTTTCGATTACAATTTGGATAGTTCAACCGATTAAATTTTGATAAAACTATCAATATGTATAAACATTGAAATAATGACAAAAGACCAGCTGTCTGTGCATTTGTGTTAACATGCAATGCCGACCAGCTGTCTGTGCATTTGTGTTGACATGCAATGCCATGACTGTGTTTTATGTGTTAATTGACTGAAGATATCAAATTGATTCTTCAAAATACTTACTAAAGATAAACTAACTGAAGGTAGATATTTGACAGAACTTTCAAACTTTCAGATAATTGTAATGCCTTTTAAGTGGTATTTTTTTAACCTCATATTATTTAGATGTATGCACCATTCGTCTAATTTAAAGTGAAAACGCGCGTCTGACAACATGAACAATTTACTTTTTTAATCCATTTTTCTGACATCCATCTATTGTTATAAATGTATATATGTTCTTCTGTCGAATATCGGATACCTTAATATAAGCACCAACTGTACGTGTTAAATAGTTTCCAGTCAAGAACAATAAAATTTGCTAGGGAAATATTCTTCTAGAATAAGAATGGTTGGTATACAACCTGTTGAAAAAGATATCTTAGGTAACTGGTATAAAAATATTTAGAATTACAGGAAACTTACTCTTGTTGCCACATAACAACATTTGTGAAACGATTATTTTTTTTCCCTCATGTAAAGCTCTGTTTCCTCGTCCTGCTTTGGCTCTATTCATTTGCCTTTTTGGTTTACATCTCTGGATCTTTTTATTAATATTTGATTTTCAAATATGTTGGTACTCAAACTTTATTGGAGAGACATTGATTTTCAAAATGCACATCTGAGGCAACACAATGGTATCATTTATATTATTACTACCACTAGGTTGAATTCTCTGCAAGTGAACTGATTTACCCGGGTTATCACGAGCTCAGTAAACATTACATTGGTACAGGCAAGTAGACACATTTTGTTGTTATTGAAATATTCCTGTTTCAACATTTTGAAATTATTTTGAATTAAGGAATTATCTCCATCATGCGGAGCTTTGATTCCTTGCCTTGCTTTGACATTTTTTTTTTTTCATTTTAGGTTTAAAGCTCTACATCTTTTAATAAGTTATTGATTTCTACATATTTATGCTCGAACATCTCGTAAGTCGAAATGCGGAATTGGATCAAACACCGTTTATGTTATTACAGTCAACCATCAGTGTACATCAACCATTTTCATTTAGATTTTTCACTTTCGATTTTCGCTCAGTCTTCATGGACATTATGTATACATATTCATTTGTATTATGACATGTATGATAATGGAAACTAAAAGAGAAATAGTACACTTAACCAAAACCATCTACACTTCATTGTATATAAAAGACCTAAAAGTGATAACGATATTCGGAAGTTTCAGGAAAGATAGACAGGGCTAATTTTTTGTTTAGTTATCTTTGTTGTGTCATGTGAGCTGTTGTTTGTTTGTCTTTTTCATTTTTAGCCATGGCGTTGTTGTGTCATGTGAGCTGTTTGTTTGTTTGTCTTTTTCATTTTTAGCCATGGCGTTGTCAGTTTGTTTTAGATTGATGAGTTTGACTGTCCCTTTGGTATCTTTCGTCCCTCTTTTCCAATCGTTGTTTTCCTTACTATGACCATTTAATTAATCTTTTCCCGTGAAATTGAGAGAAAACTCATTTACGTTTATGATAAGATGTGAAATAAAAACTCTCGTGTAAACTTGTTAAAATGTGTCACATTATCTATCATGGGATTGTCGTGTTAATATAAATCACATACAAATGTGGTGTCAAATGATAAATTCATAATAAATTTCAATATCAACATTCAATCTTAGATTTTAATATTCAGTATTTGTTTTCATCTCTAAACAATAAGTATAGATTATCGGGATTTCTACACATTGATATTGTAAAATATCAGCCGCGAGCTACTATGTGAACCTTTTTGGCGTAGCAAACGAGCTAAAAAGTTTCACATTGTGTCGAGCGGCTGATATTTTACGATATCTATACGAAGAAAACCCGATTATCTTTTTATCGTTCTATCACTGGTCGTTTCATTCTATCTAAGACAGTTTTACGTTTGACAAAAGCAAGCTTGATAACGTCTCCTCTCGCATTGTGACGTCGCTGATAACTTCCCCTCTCACATTGTGACGTCGATGATAATGCCTGGTCTCGTTTTGAAGTCTTGATACGAGAATTACGGAGCAACAGAGCAGGGTGATATAGGCGGAGGGAAGGACGATAATTCAAATTATCAATGGGATACCAGCAAACGTTTAAGTTGAAAATAAGCCCAAGGCTAAAAACAGACAAACAAACAAACAATAGTACACAACACAACAAAGATAAATAAATCTTGATCAACACAAACACACCAACAACGTAGGGTGATCTCAGGTGTTCTGGAAGGACGTTCGCTTCTATCATCCAGTATACAATTTCAAAATTTGATCTTCAAATTGAGCAATTTATTCTTCATTTTATTTTCCCTCACTGTTCTTATAATATACACTGGAAACTTTTGTCCTTAACAACTATTTTCAACGGGATAATGTATATAACAAAAAAATCACGTTTTCTAATGTAGTTCGTTTGTAAGTCCTCTAAGATCAGTATTTTTGTGATTTTACTTTTTTGAAACGATAATTTGACGTTGACAAGTATTTTGAAGGGGTAAATTCCACGTTATACCAGTTCGTAATTAAGAAAGCAACCAAATTTAATTACAAATTTTGTTTGTAAGTAATTTTTAACAACAAAAACATTAAAGTCACATTTTGAGCCTCAGAATTGTGCATGTTGTGTTTTGGTCAACTTTGAAACCATTCTGAAGCGTAAGAAAGGTATAAATAAATACGTCTTGAGTTTTATTTTTGCCATCATGAATATATATATGGCGTCACATTGTTTAGTTTTACGACGTGTCCATTGAAAGACATATTGTTCAGAACATTATGAATGGATATCATGACGTGAAGATTTGATTGCATTAAAATATTTTGATTAAATTTAAACAGGGTGGAACATATTACGTAACAAGTTTCAAAAAATCGACAAGTTTTTTAATTGTACATTTTTTAGATATAAAAAAACGAAAACTGCAGTTAAAGAAAAACAGATTTTTATACTCAATATTGTTATGTACTATATATATGATACACGATATCAACAGGTTACTTTCTCTAATTTCATAACTTTAATTTGCATTGCACTTTTTTTGCAGGTTAAATGGACAAATCTCTACTTTAGTACCTTACAAAAATATCATTGTACAAGAGTATTCGTTGGTTGACGCATCAAACAGATTAATAAAAGTCATTTCAAAATACGCACTTCATAACTCGTATTCACACGTTTGTACGAAAAATTCATAAGTTTATGTAACATTTATTTTTATTAGAAAACACCAAAGAAATGGCTAAATCACACATTGCATATTAACACCTACAATATTAAAAATACAGCTCCAATCATTCGAGGTGACCTTATACGAATTGTAATTAGTGAATATTCAACAAAGTTTAATATGAAAATATCAAATTATCACTTTCGTCGAAATATTTTCTATAAAAGCAAAGGAAAGATGTACAGAACAAAATTTAATGTCTTTCAGTCTGAAGTATCTAGATCTACTTGTTCAACAGACATGTCGATCGTTTTACCTTGCAATTTGAGATTGTCCGAAAATGTATATGTGAAATCATCAAAACTGTTAACGTTTAAGGTTTCTAAAGTGACATATGAAAAGCAGCATGTATGCCAATTCTCAGAAAATCAACAACAATTAAATCAGGAAGCAATTGTACTTGCCTTGAATCGTTACAGCATTTGACATGAAGAACTTTCAGCACAGTTATACATTTGAAACGTGACAGAAGATATTTATTGGTTGATGATAACTTTTTTTTAAAGTATTGTATATTGGCGTGGTAACGAATAATTCTGGGGCAAACGAAGAGACCATGTTATTTTCATTGTGATTTACCATGTTTTGCATATGAAAAGTCAAACCTGTTTATGACAGTTTATTTTGTTTGAAACTCTATATGACTTCTGGAGCAAATGGACTTACAAAATTATGGTTTGCATATGAATAGTCAAACCTGTTCAGAACTGTTAATTTTGTTTGAAATAAATTTATAAAAAAAAATGCAATGTGGAATTTTAATGTATGCATAACTTTGTGTGATAAATTATTAATGCATTTTCAGTCTAATTTACTACACATAGGAAGTTGGTTTGGTTGTTGTTTTTTTTAAGGAGAGTGTTCGCTAATTTTTGGAAAATCTACATATATTTATTTGTGTTTAGTTTTAAAACAAAATGGATAAGAAAACAATTAATATGTAAATTTTATATTCAGTAAAAAACAGTATAGGCAGTGGAAGAAAACACTCATTTCCCTTAGCTTGTTTCGTGAGATATGACGATTTGTACGCCCTCGAAAAGACATATTTCCCCCTGGCGATGTCCTCGTGAAATATGATTTTTCTTGTGTGTACAAATCCTCATATTTCCCTCAGACACGGGAAATAAATATATATTGTTCACCGCAGAGTAGTCATATTTCATAAGGTATATATGATTTTTCGAAAAAGCAAATCTTCAAATCTCCCTGATTCACTGTAAATTAATGTTGTATTCCACGGTGTATGTTTTGTTGACTATATGAACATCAAATAGTAGATTACATACATTAATTTTTTAACTAATGAAAACTGTCCGCCACAAAATCCTAAATGCAGTGTTTAAAAGTAGCGTAAAAACACAAAAAATCAAAATGAAATCATTAATTTGTATCCTTTCATTCGATTGTTTTATAATTTAACACGACATACATTGATAGACAGTAGGGATAATACGTTAATTATTTGAACGTCTTAAATAAATTTGAACATGATACTTTGTTTTTTCTATCGCTACCAGCTTTCTGTGCATTTGTGTTAACATGCAATGCCGACCAGCTGTCTGTGCATTTGTGTTGACATGCAATGCCATGAATGTGTTTTCTGTGTTAATCATGTTAATTGACTGATGATAACAAATTGATTCTTCAAAATACTTACTAAAGATAAACCAACTGAAGGTAGATATTTGACAGAACTTTCAAACTTTCAGATTGTAATGCCTTTTAAGTGGTATTATTTGAACCTCATATTATTTAGATGTGAGCACCATTCGTCTAATTTAAAGTCAAAACGCGCGTCTGATAACATGAAAAATTCACTTTTTAACCCATTTCTCTGACATCCAGCTATTGTTATAAATGTATATATGTCATTGTATGTTCTTCTTTCGAATATCGGATACCTTAAAATAAGCACCAACTGTACGTGTTAAATAGTTTCCAGTCAAGAACAATAAGATTTGCTAGGGTAATATTTTTCTAGAATAAGAATAGCTGGTATACAACCTGTAGAAAATGATATCTTAGGTAACTGGTATAAAAATATTTAAAATTACAGGAAACTTACTCTTGTTGCCACATTACAACATTTGTCAAACGATAATTTTTTTTCCCTCATGTAAAGCTCTGTTTCCTCGTCCTGCTTTGGCTCTATTCATTTGCCTTTTTGGTTTACATCTCTTGATATTTTTATTAAGCTTTGATTTTCAAATATGTTGGTACTCAAACATTATTGGAGAGACATTGATTTTCAAAATGCACATCTGAGGCAACAAAATGGTATTATTTATATTATTACTACCACTAGGTTGAATTCTCTGCAAGTGAACTGATTTACCCGGGTTATCACGAGCTCAGTCACCAGTACACTGGTACAGGCAAGTAAACACATTTTGTTGTTATTGAAATATTCCTGTTTCAACATTTTGAAATTATTTTGAATTAAGGAATTATCTCCATCATGCGGAGCTTTGATTCCTTGCCTTGCTTTGACAATTTTTTTTTTGTCATTTTTGGTTTAGAGCTCTACATCTTTTAATAAGCTATTGATTTCTAAATATTTTGGCTCGAACATCTCTTAAGTCGAAATGCGGAATTGGATCAAACAAAATGGTACCGTTTAAGTTATTTCAGTCAACCATCAGTGTACATAAACCATTTTCATTTAGATTTTTCTCTTTCGATTTTCGCTCAGTCTTCATTAACATTATGTATACATATTCATTTGTATTATGATAATGAAAACTAAAAGAGAAATAGTACACTTAACCGAAACCATCTACACTTCATTGTATATAAAAGACCTAAAAGTGATAACGATATTCGGAAGTTTCAGGAAAGATGAACAGGGCTAATTTGTTGTTTAGTTTTCTATGTTGTGTCATGTGAGCTGTTGTTTGTTTGTCTTTTTCATTTTTAGCCATGGCGTTGTCAGTTTGTTTTAGATTTATGAGTTTGACTGTCCCTTTGGTATCTTTCGTCCCTCTTTTCCAACGTTGTTTTCCTTACTTTGACCATTTAATGAATCTGTTCCCGTGAAATTGAGAGAAAACTCATTTAGTTAATGATATTATGTGAAATAAAAACTGTCATGTAAACTTGTTAAACTGTGTCACATTATCTATCATGGGATTGTCGAGTTAATATAAATCACATACAAATGTGGTGTCAAATGATAAATTCATAATAAATTTCAATATCAACATTCAATCTTAAATTTTAATATTCAGTATTTGTTTTCATCTCTAAACAATAATTCAAATTATCAATGGGATACCAGCAAACGCATAAGTTGAAAATAAGCCCAAGGCTTAAAAACAGACAAACAAACAAACAATAGTACACACCACAACAAAGATAATAAGTCGTGATCAACACAAACACACCAAAAACGTAGATTGATCTCAGGTGTTCTGGAAGGACGTTCGTTTCTATCATGTAGAATACAATTTCAAAATTCAAAATTTGATCTTCAAATTGAGGAATTTATTCTTCATTTTATTTTCCCTCACTGTTCTTATAATATACACTGGAAACGTTTGTCCTTAACAACTATTTTCAACGGGATGAAATATATAACAAAAAAATCACGTTTTCTAATGCAGTTCGTTTGTAAGTCCTCTAAGTTCAGTATTTTGTGATTTTACTTTTTTGTAACGATAATTTGACGTTGACAAATATTTTGAAGGGGTAAATTCCACGTTATACCAGTTCGTAACTAAGAAAGCAACCAAATTGAATTACAAATTTTGTTTGTAAGTTATTTTTAACAACAAAAACATTAAAGTCACATTTTGAGCCTCAGAATTGTGCATGTTGTGTTTTTGTCAATTTTGAAACCATTCTGAAGCATAAGAAAGGTATAAATAATACGTCTAGAGTTTTATTTTTGCCATCATGAGTATATATATGGCGTCACATGGTTTAGTTTTACTACGTGTCCATTGAAAGAAATTTTGTTCAGAACATTATGAATGGATATCATGACGTGAAGATTTGATTGCATTAAATTATTTTGATTAAATTTGAACAGGGTGAAACATATTACGCAACAGGTTTCAAGGAATCGACAAGTTTTTTAATTGTACAATTTTTAGATATAAAAAACCGGAAACTGCAGTTAAAGAAAAACAGATTTTTATACTCAATATCGTCATGTACTATATATATGATACACGATATCAACAGGATACTTTCTCTAATATCATAACTTTAATTTTCAATGCACCTTTTTTTTTTGCAGGGTAAACGGAAACATCTCAACGTTAGTATCTTAAAAAAATATCATTGTACAAGAGTATTCATTGGTTGATGCATCAAACATTTTAATAAAAGTCATTTCAAAATACGCACTTCATAACTCGTATTCACACGTTTGTACGAAAAATTCATAATTTTATGTAACATTTATTTTTATTAGAAAACACCAAAGAAATGGCTAAATCACACATCGCATATTTAACACTTACAATATTAAAAATACAGCTCCAATCATTTGAGGTGACCTTATAAGAATTGTAATTAGTGAATATTCAACAAAGTGTAATATTTTCAACTTTCAACATTCGTTTTCAATATTCAACATTCGTTTTCAACATTCGATTTTCAAATTTCAACATTCGTTTTCAACATTCAACATTCTTTTTCAACATTCAACATTCGTTTTCAACATTCAACATTCGTTTTCAACATTCAACATTCGTTTTCAACATTCAACATTCGTTTTCAACATTCAACATTCGTTGTCAACATTCGATTTTCAAATTTCAACATTCGTTTTCAACATTCAACATTCTTTTTCAACATTCAACATTCGTTTTCAACATTCAACATTTGTTTTCAACATGCAACATTCGTTTTCAACATTCGATTTTCAATTTTCAACATTCGTTTTCAACATTTAACATTCGTTTTCAACTTTCGTTTTCAACATTCGTTTTCAACATTCGATTTTCAACTTTCAACATTCGTTTTCAACTTTCAACATTCGTTTTAAGAATTCAACATTCGTTTTCAACATTCGATTTTCAAATTTCAACATTCGTTTTCAACATTCAACATTCGTTTTCAATATTCGATTTTCAACTTTCAACATTCGTTTTCAACATTCAACATTCATTTTCGAAATTCGATTTTCAACTTTCAACATTCGTTTTCAACTTTCAACATTCGTTTTCAGAATTCAACATTCGTTTTCAACATTCGATTTTCAACATTCAACATTCGTTTTCAACATTCAACAGTCGTGTTCAACATTCAACATTTCTTTTCAACATGCAACATTCGTTTTCAACATTCGATTTTCAATTTTCAACATTCGTTTTCAGAATTCAACATTCGTTTTCAACATTCGATTTTCAACATTCAACATTCGTTTTCAACATTCAACAGTCGTGTTCAACATTCAACATTTCTTTTCAACATGCAACATTCGTTTTCAACATTCGATTTTCAATTTTCAACATTCGTTTTCAACATTCAACATTCGTTTTCAACATTCGTTTTCAACATTCGTTTTCAACATTCGTTTTCAACATTCGTTTTCAACATTCGATTTTCAACTTTCAACATTCGTTTTCAACTTTCAACATTCGTTTTCAGAATTCAACATTCGTTTTCAACATTCGATTTTCAAATTTCAACATTCGTTTTCAACATTCGTTTTCAACATTCGATTTTCAACTTTCAACATTCGTTTTCAACTTTCAACATTCGTTTTCAGAATTCAACATTCGTTTTCAGAATTCAACATTCGTTTTCAACATTCGATTTTCAAATTTCAACATTCGTTTTCAACATTCAACATTCGTTTTCAATATTCGATTTTCAACTTTCAACATTCGTTTTCAACATTCAACATTCGTTTTCAACATTCGATTTTCAACTTTCAACATTCGTTTTCAACTTTCAACATTCGTTTTCAACTTTCAACATTCCTTTTTGACTTTCAACATTCGTTTTCAACTTTCAACATTCGTTTGCAGAATTCAACATTCGTTTTCAACATTCGATTTTCAACTTTCAACATTCATTTTCAACATTCAACATTCGTTTTTAACATTCAACATTCGTTTTCAACATTCGATTTTCAACTTTCCACATTCGTTTTCAACATTCAACATTCGTTTTCAACATTCGATTTTCAACTTTCAACATTCGTTTTCAACTTTCAACATTCGTTTTCAGAATTCAACATTCGTTTTCAACATACGATTTTCAACATTCAACATTCGTTTTCAACATTCGTTTTCAACATTCGTTTTCAACATTCAACATTTGTTTTCAACATTCAACATTCGTTTTCAACATTTGATTTTCAACTTTCAACATTCGTTTTCAACATTCAACATTCGTTTTCAACATGCAACATTCGTTTGCAACATTCCACATTCGGTTTCAACATTCGATTTCCATATTTAACATTCGCTTTCAACATTCAACATTCGTTTTCAATATTCAACATTCGTTTTCATCATTCAACATTCAACATTCGTTTTCAACATTGGATTTTCAACTTTCAATATTCGCTTTGACCATTCAAAATTTCAATATTCGTTTTCAACATTGGATTTTGGACTTTATCATTCGTATTATATATATGGAAGTTTTTAACGACCTTGACTGGCTATACAGCCCTCGCACGGTCGGAAAAACATTCGTATTCAACATTCAACGCTCGATTTTAACATTCAACATTTGTTTTGAATTACGGTGATAAAGTAATCAAAGACTTTCAAATTTCATTTTTTATATCTTTGATAAAGAATTAATTGTTACATTTAGATATTATACAGATCACAAATTTAAATTGTACAATATAATATTACATAAAGATGGTACAAAAAAACATGATCTTTTAAAACATTGAATATTGAAGCCATAGTCTAACCTTTCCATGTCAGTTTTAATCTAACGTCGTACTTACAGTACATGATATATAAGGCATGGAGATGTTATTTTAACAGATCAGCTAAATTATCTATAGTAAAGGATCCTACAAATTAATGTAAGATACAGTCACAGAAAATAATTATATCTATAAGTACATACTAGTATATATAATATATAACAAAACATTTTCATATTTTTAATTTATGTTCTAAAAATAATATATTTTAAGTACACAGTGAAGAAATAAATTGATAACAAGCGATTATGAATGTTATTTTACACTCGATGATTTCCGCGTATTTTTAGATTATGGATCGGCTACAAGTCCAACACGAAAGTTACGTAATGGAAAGCTCTCTCGCAACAATACACCGGAATGACTTCACGGTCATCCGCTGTAAAAAGGACAAAAAAAACACAGATCCGAGTGTAATCGCAGTTACTGACAGCTAGTTCAAAGCCAATAAAAACTAATACAAAAATCATGTATCTAAGACAAAAATGTCAATCAGTTCAAATCCAACATCCAATGGATTTAGTGTAAAGACGTTATTAACAATAAGAGAAAAACACGACCTTATGCAATGCCAAAGCATAGGTAACAACAGATTGTAGTACCTTGATGTGTAAAACAATAATATTTAATATGGTTTTAAGTTACTGATAACAAAATTACTATTCATACCAATGAGAACAATATTCAAAAATATTTTTACAGTGTTTGGTTGGTATTGAAAGGACTGCTAAGTTTGCTGCCCTGATCGTTTTTAATTTACATGCATAGAATTTCTTTTACATTATTATTGATAAATACTATATTGCAGAAGTAATGGCAATAGATCTTTAAGTGAATGATGTTGTTTGTGACCTTAGGGAAATTTATTTGGATATGCCGATTATGGTCTCATTGAGATTTACCAGACCTTCATTCAATTTCAGCACATTTTTTACGTTTCATTTATGGACTTTATGCTGTTCGTTCTGTGCGTCCGTTCGTTCTTCCGTTCATCCGTCTGTTCCGGTTCCGGTTAAAGTTTTTTGGTAAAGGTAGATTTTGATGAAGTTGCAGTCTAATTAATTTGAAACACAGTACACGTCTTCCATATTAGAAATTGTGACTTGGATGGAGAGTTGTCTCATTGGCACTCATACCACATCTTCTTATATCTATATAATCTTTTATTTAGAGACCAGCTGAAGCCCGCCTCTAGTTGCGGGATTTTCTCGTTGTGTTGATCCATTGGTGGCCTTCGGTTGTTTTCTGTTTTCTGCTCTTTGGTTTGGCTGTTGTCTCTTTGCCATATTCTTTATTTCCATTCTCAATTGTATTGATTGAATAACTGATTAGTTAATTGATTAATTAGTTCATTGATTGATTGATTGATTGGTTGGTTAATTAGTTCATTGATTGATTGATTGATTGATTGATTGGTTGGTTGATTGATTGATTGATTGTAGGGTTTGCTCATTGCACTACAAACCAAAGTCATGATCATTTGAGAATCCTTTATTTGTATTGCAGTCTAAATTTCACCAATGAAAATCTACATTAACTTTTGCCTTAGTATTAAATTACTTTGTAAACTCTATAATGACCGTCTGATAACTATAAGACACGCAAGAATGTGAAATATAAAAGCTTATTTGGCCTTCAATGTCTCAACCTTTTTTAATGTCTGTAACTTCTTTTGTCAGTTACATTCCGATTTTGACATTGTTTTTACAAACTACCATTATAGATTTCCGGTAAATGTTCTGCATAAAACCCTTTGGGAAAGCACATTGACGTAACTTTCCAAACATTTACTGGAGCCCAATAATTTGGCAAGGTGTTGCAACATGTAATGTAAAGACGTTACAGCCGATTCAGTGAGTGTGTAGGCAAAGGTGGTATCCTTGGTTAGATTGCTTACTAGCTGTATGGTGAAGTCATTATTAGGTTAAATAAACTACCCTCCTTTAAGAGCAGACTGGTCCGACATTTAACCAATCAAACTGTCTGTAGGACTAGGCTACCTTACCTAAAAATGACTTCACGTTTTAATAAGAAAGGTAACCAATGATATTACCTTTGTCTACACACTCAATGCAATCGGCTGTAATGCAAATGCGGAGTTTGTGAGACTAGGCTCAAGCAGTCCGTCGTTAGCATCCAGCTTTCAAATATATATACTCAAACGTACTTCAAATGTTTTTATTAATAAATAACCACTATATCACCAGTTTTCAATATATAGTTATGCAGTCAAAGACAATATTTAATGATTTTTTTTTAATTTCATTTATGGTTCGTTAGTTATATAAAGGCAATAGAAATCGCTTTCAATATATTATACAGCGTGCAGCACGCTTTACGTTTTAAAAAGTCAACAATTTTGTGTATTTATAGAATCGTAAATAGTTATGATTATTTTTAAATGATAGCAAATTTCTCTATTGTGTGAAATATATAGCTTCCATATTCTCGGCATCCTGTGAAGTAGTTCATGAACAGTAATAATTGTTCTGCATTAAAAGAAAAGAAAGTTGCACACGTGCTTTTAACTTTTTTTTGCCACACAAAACTGATTTTACAAAACATTCTACCTCGGAACTAGTGGATTTCGCTGAATTATGATTAGACTAAAGGTTTATTTTTTGTATTCATAGTATGGTGGGCAAAGAATTAATCCTAGCTATACCCAAACTTGTAATTTTTTATTAAGTATGCCTTATATCTATAGCTTACGTTTTCGCCTAGTGCAGATAAAAGTATTGCCGCAGAATTGTTCTTATTAACTATCCGGTAAGGGTTGGGTATCCGACCTCAACTTGAGACCTACTTAAGAAGAAAAAAACTAAGCAGAACAACACCCTGGATTTTTTCTTCTAAAACCTCTGTTTTTCGGTAAGGGTTGGGTTGGGTGTCCGACACCGACTTTGGACCTATCTTTTAAAAATAAAATAAGCCGAACAGCAACCTTGATTTTTTTCTCCAGAAGACATCAGCTAGCCTACCCAGCTCCCCTTTACACATTGTATTGCCGTTGAAATGTGTTTCATAATCTTTTCGGTAATGGTAGGGTAGGGTGGTTAGCTTAAGTCCACTTGAAAAAAAGTGGACTCCAATGTGGTTTTATGCAGAACAATTACCCGCAAATCTATGGTAGTTTGCAAAAAATAATAGTATTTTTTTTATAATGTGATATGTAATATGTTGGCAAATAATGAAAGCTCGTATCTTAATTAATAGACATCGAAATAAAGAGAAACCGCATGATAACCAATACAAATCTCCCAGAGACAAACTAACACTGATTAAGACAACTAGTATGATTGTCTGGATTCAGGGTTCTTAATTTCTGTATTCTTTGATATTTTAGGCAATTTTTCTCTATTCTTTATACTTTTTGCCAATTATTCTCTTCTCTATATATTTTAACACCATTATTCTAGCTTTTTTATTTTTTTCTTGGTCCATTGTCTCTATTATTTATATGTTGTCAACTATTCTCAATTACATAATTCCCCATCAACGCCCTCTAGTTCAGGTCACCATATATATATAGCCTTCACAAATAAGCAAAAATAAAACCCTATAGCCTCCAAATGATAAAATAATTGAATGCTTGTCCAGGTTTGAATTGTGAAATTGCGGAAATTTGTTTTTTAATCAATCTATCAAGCAAACCACATTATCGTCCTCGATGTTCACGGTACTGAAAATACTGGCAGATGGACGTTGGTCATCAATTCTAATAATCTTAGATCGACCTTTCTAAACTCAAAAGTAAAGTTCACGCACCCGTGTCCAGATTGTTTAAGACTTTTGCATCCGTAGACATTATCTTTGATTAAAATAGTATTGATCAGGCAACCGCTGTGCATGAATACTTTAACAACCAGGCTAGTTTTCTTGTCAGTTTTAAAAAGTAATTACCTCCCTTATAAGTGTCATGTTGTAACCAATCTATTTATTTGTACCATTTTTATGTATCGTAATATTATATTGTATAATTTAAATTTGTGATTCGTTTAATATTTAAATATGATAATTCATTCTTTATGAAAGGTATAAACAAGGTAATTTGAAAGTCTTTGATTACTTTATCACCGTATTTCAATTCAGAAGTCATGCGGTCTATTCTGTATAAATTATGTTGAAATAATACCGGTGTGTTTATGTTGCCCCCTACATTGGCACTAATTACAATGACTGTGAAACAAGAGAGGATTAGGCCAACTAAAATTAATTAGTAGATTTTCATCCAAATTTTTGAAAAAAATGGGGCGGGTGGGAGGATTTTATTTTTTAATTTTTATTTCAAAATTTGAAACAGGAAGTTTGGAAGGAAACACAATTTTTGACGGTTACCGGAAACGGAGATGAACAAATCCGGATATCGAAAATTTTTCAAAATATCAAAAATCGGGGCGGGACGATTCCAGAGGGGCGGGCGGGGATGAAAATCTACCAATTAATTTTAATTGGCCTTATATATCTAAAAATAATTAAAATTAAATACAAAACTCTTCTTTAGTAAAATCGAAAACAAAAAACGGAAACACGTTTGTTTTTCATAATGGTTTTCGAAAAATCAAAAGCGAACAATGAAAACATTCTCGTTTTTGTTTTTTTGTTTTTGATAATACAAAATGAAAAACGAATGGACTCAAATATACACGGATATCGAATGTTGAATGTTGCACATCAACATGATGTTGAAAGTTGAAAATCGAATGTTGAATGTTGAAAATCGAATGTTGAATGTTGAAAACGAATGTTGAAAACGAATGTTGAAAACGAATGTTGAATGTTGAAAACGAATGTTGAATGTTGAAAATGAATGTTGAATGTTGAAAACGAATGTTGAAAGTTGAAAATCGAATGTTGAAAACGAATGTTGAATGTTGAAAACGAATGTTGAATGTTGAAAACGAATGTTGAAAGTTGAAAATCGAATGATGAAAACGAATGTTGAATGTTGAAAACGAATGTTGAATGTTAAAAACGAATGTTGAATGTTGAAAATGAATGTTGAATGTTGAAAATCGAATGTTGAAAACGAATGTTGAATGTCGAAAACGAATGTTGAATGTTGAAAACGAATGTTGAAAGTTGAAAATCGAATGTTGAAAACGAATGTTGAATGTTGAAAACGAATGTTGAATGTTGAAAATCAAATATTGAAAACGAATGTTGAAAATTGAATGTTGAATTCTGAAAACGAATGTTGAAAGTTGAAAACGAATGTTGAAAGTTGAAAACGAATGTTGAATGTTGAAAACTAATGTTGAAAGTTGAAAATCAAATATTGAAAACGAATGTTGAATGTTGAAAACGAATGTTGAAATTTGAAAATCGAATGTTGAAAACGAATGTTGAATGTTGAAAACGAATGTTGAAATTTGAAAATCGGATGTTGAAAACGAATGTTGAATGTTGAAAGTTGAAAATCGAATATTGAAAACGAATGTTGAATGTTAAAAACGAATGTTGAAAGTTGAAAATCGAATGTTGAAAACGAATGTTGAATGTTGAAAATCGAATGTTGAAAACGAATGTTGAATGTTGAAAACGAATGTTGAATGTTGAAAATCGAATGTTGAAAACGAATGTTGAATTCTGAAAACGAATGTTGAAAGTTGAAAACGAATGTTGAAAGTTGAAAATCGAATGTTGAAAACGAATGTTGAATGTTGAAAACGAATGTTGAAAGTTGAAAATCGAATGCTGAAAACGAATGTTGAATGTTGAAAGTTGAAAATCGAATATTAAAAACGAATGTTGAATGCTGAAAACGAATGTTGAATGTTGAAAACGAATGTTGAAAGTTGAAAATCGAATGTTGAAAACGAATGTTGAATGTTGAATGTTGAAAATCGAATGTTGAATATTGAAATCGAATGTTGAATGTTGAAATCGAATGTTGAAAAAAAAAAAAAAAAAAAAAAAAAAAATTTGAATGTTGAATGTTGAATATTGAAATCGAAAGTTGAATGTTGAAATCGAATGTTGAATGTTGAGAATGGATACAACAAAAAAAAAAAAAAAAAAAAAAAAATTGAATGTTGAATGTTGAATATTGAAATCGAATGTTGAATGTTAAAAGTTGAATGTTGAAAATGGATACAAGAAAAAAATAATTGAATGTTGAATGTTGAATATTGAAATCGAAGATTGAAAATTGAAATCGAATGTTGAATGTTGAAATCGAATATTAAATGTTGAAAATGGATTCACGAAAAAAAAAAAAAAACAAAATTGAATGTTGAATGTTGAATATTGAATATTGAACCAACTTGACATCCGTACTCATAGGTTCTTTACATCGGACATAAACACATTTATTCTAAAACCAATTGTTTGCATGGTACGGGTTATGTTCCTCTCAAATAGTTTATGATGGTATGATATAATCTTTTGATCAGATTTGATATAGGTCTGTAAGTTACTGCTAGTAGACCTTTATTTATTGGTTTTATTTTTTAATTTTTGTTCATTTATGTGTGTTTAAGTTTGATGTGATGTCAATTTGCATTGAACTAATACACATTTTGTTTAGGAGCCAACTGAAACCGCCTCCAGCTGCTGGACTTTCTCGCTGAGATGAAGACTCGTTGGTGTCCTTCAGCTCATTTCTGTTCTCTTGTCGGGTTGATGTCTGACTCATTCCCCATTTCCATTCTAGATTTCAATGTATTACAATTGCAATATAATTTTTAATTTGTTTCGTTTTGCTTAAATGTAGCAATTATGATGTGGCATCTAAATAGAGCGCACAATAACAACAAGATGTGGTATGAGTGCCAAAGAGACAACTCTTCATCCAAGTCACAATGTGTAAAAAGTTAACAAATATAGGTCAAAGTACGGCATTCAATACAGAGCCGAGGCTCACACGGAATCACAAGCTATAAAAAGTCTCAAAATAACTACTGTAAACAATATTACAGTAAGACCAAAGGTCTAATCTATATCAAAAACGAGAAACACAATCATGTGAACCACACTAACAAACGACAAACACTAAACAACAGGCTTATAACAGATACATACATTGTACCATGCAGCGTCACTCTTCGCCCTAACCCGATAATTTATTTTTTTGAATAATAATTTGAAAACGGTGTATCGATAAGTAATGAATATTCATATAAATAATGCTATCTTACAAAATATTTTTAACAGTAAATTTACCAACTGATCGAGTCAAAAACATAGTATGTTCTTTAAACAAGATGGTATGATAATGACACATACATTTTGTACCTTGAATTGTTGATATTGTAAAGTTTTCTATGATCATACGAGTGACAACACTACCAAATCCTATCGTATACCGCAGTCCACCTACCCCACATTACGAGACGATAAAAAGAATCTCTGTAGACGTTCTCATCTCTCCAGGTGTTCCACATGCCGCAATCTAGTGGCGCGTCACGTCTTATAGCAAAAACCATTGAGGCACCCGTTTTATCCAAATCATCACAAATATCTTTTGCCGGACGACGGACGTTCTTATATCCTCTCCACCAACTTCCAACACGATATGAAACGCGTACTTTTTTCATATCTTCTTTAGCTCTTTCATAATCTAGAATTGGCTGGCTAGTAGCATTCCTGTCATAACTCGCCACTACAACGTTTCTGCCATTTTCCCTAAGTCTTATGTGTCCTCCCTTAACCTCAGCCCAATGTTCGTTACCCCCCATTGGCTCATAGGTTATAACAAACCACTCCCTCCAGTAGTATTTTGCGTCAAGCTTAAAGAAAAGTAAATGGCTAAATGAACGTTCATCGCTTACAGGTGTTTTAGAAGATAATTCGTCAAGATCCTTTCCGGATTGTAGGTGATAATTTTTTACGCACTGGTTGTCAATTTGTTCGAATTTCTCACTCACTTCTTTTATTCTTTGCTCCCACTTCAACTTCATATAATCTGCATTATGATTAAATTGGTTAACTAGAAGATAACCTAATTCTACTTTTACAGCTTGCAAGAGAAGTTGCATAACACCTAAAAGAAACAACTGCGTCATTTTGCGGTCATTTCCGGTATAACGCAAAACGGAAGTACCAAGATCTTCTTGAAAAACACCTTGTCGTTGGACAATCGCTTGATACAATTTATTACCACTATTCTGATAATCATTATCATAACTCGATATAAATAACTCCTTCCTATTTTGCACAGCAGGCTCTGGAACGTCATAAATATATTCAAACTCTAGTGAAACTGCCTTTATCCTTTGTTCTAATTGGCCGAAGTTGACTTTAACAACATTCCATTGAATCAATCGTTCGATATCGTTAAATCGATTATCGATATTATTCAAACGTTGGTCGATAATCTTCATCATATTTTTCATGTAAGCCAACTCTTCAGATTCCGATGGAAAGAATGCCAAAACAAATCCTACGAATGGACCTAATGCACCAAGGAAAGGACCAATACTTTTTGCGATCCGTGATAAAGTCGTTGTAAATTCTTTCTTTCCAAGCAGTTCCGTGATCTCCTTTCCTAATTCAAGGCCAGCACTTACTACGTCTTCGTCATCCTGGGATCTGCTACTATCAGGGGATAATAGAATCAACAAAAGAATCACCATGAAGGACCATTTTGATGTCAACCCTGAAGTGATAAAGTTAAAGGATAATAAAGGTTTGTTTTTTCATAATAACCTATAAGTAAACATTGAGTTTAATCAATGGGAACGTAATTGTGTTTAGTGTGTTTAGTTGACGTGTGAGTTACACTAACACAACACCGAGTTTTTGGTCAATGTGAACACGGCCTCAGATGAGCGTATTGAGAATATTTTATCCGTGGCAGATAAAGTTAAAGTTGAAATAATTTCTCGCCCATCTTTTAAACTTCAAGCACTCCATCAATCACGTTGCATTACAAAATATTTGCTAAAACAAAACTATTGGAAGATGCCATATCAGCCTAGTCAAGTGAAAACTGACCTCAAAATATCAATGTCAACAGTAATAGACACAAATAACGGACATATATTGCCTTCCGCTGCAAGTAAACTTAGAAAAGACATCGAAACTCTACAAATTTCCACAAAAAATACCCAACTTCGTATGAATTGTCTCTTCCTTCTTCAATTCAGTCAATACCTTTTTATTTATTGCAATTCAATTCATTGTTACTCGATGATACTACATACAGCCAAGTTTATTCTCAGGAAATGACACCAGAGAAATTGCGTAAATGTTTGGCAATTATTGAGTCAATAATTTATGTGGCCAAATTATGTCAATGTTTTTTGTGCTTCGTAAAGTAAAGTGCGACGCTATCTAATAAGTGTTGCCAGTCAAGAAATTGAGAGAATTCAAGATATTGTGTACGTCCCTTATAATGTTTCTCTAGAATCTTTGCAGACAAGCATAATTTATGGATGTCATCACACCTTCCTAAACCACCTATTAGATCTCCGTTAAATCTTGGATGGATTGATAGGGATGGTTTGAAGGTCAATATTCTTTGAGGGACAAATGTCTTCGGACTTCCTACAATACCTTTAAAACGCCTTTAACAAGTTAAAAACCCGTCCCATTTTGTTTGTGTCTGTCTCATGTCATGAGACTGTAATGCAGTGGTTGTTTGTTTCTTTATGATATATTTGTTTCTTTTTTTTTATCTATTTTGTACATTAATAAGGCTGTTAGGTTTATCGTTTGTTTTACATTTTCCATTTCGGGAATTGAAGACTATGCAGTATGGATTTTACTCATTGTTGAAGTCCGTACGGGACCTATTTGATGTTTCAGGTTGTCTCTTTTGGAGAAAATTCTCATTTGCAATCATATCACATCTTCTTTTTTCACATGGAATACTTTTTTTAAGTTTGATGTACGTTACAAGGATAAAAGGGGGGTACATGTAGGTTCAAACCTTTAATATAATGGGCCATTCCATTTAATTTCTGACAGGGTGGGGATGGATGGGGAGATTTTTGTTATACGTATCTTTTAAAAAAAAAACTTCCTCTCAGATCTTATAATTAAGACCTATCAGATGTATAGTTTCCTAATTAGATTTAATTATTGTTACCTTAAAACTATTTACTGCTGTAAGACCCTCAGAGGTTTTTTGCGTATAATTGTACGTGTCAGATAAAAAAAACCACCAAAAACCCCTAAGATGTATAAATTTTACACCCCTCAGAAAGGACCATCCATCCCTCTTTATCAGACATTACCTGGAATGGCCCAATAGACATTAACCCGAGTAAAATTCATAACAACAGTTAATACTAAGGACGCAGTATTAATTGTGAAAAAAATAAAAGCAACGAGTAATCTAAAAAAAAAAAATACAGAAGTATCCGCAAATTCAATTTGAAGTCATATCTGACTATAATGTTCTATTACTTCAGTTTTATGACTGACCCAATATGATAGTTTAAAAACTAACTTTAAAGTATTGTCATTCATGATACTTATTTTTATACTGAAATTGAAATTATTTATAAGGTTAATGCTCTAAAAAAATATGGGTTGAAAACTTGATTTTTTAAGTTTTGTTTATAAATAGTTATCAAAAGTACCAGGATTATAAACATCGTTTTAGGATTTTTTTTTTTATAAAAAAAGAATCTAAATTATTATGGTTTTCTGTTTCTAAACTCTACTTAAATACAAGCGATACCCTTTTGGCTTTAGTAATGTTTGTTATTATACATAAACCATAAAATTGACAAAATTTGCATATTTCCATACATTGAATGCTTTTGACGTTTATGGTTCAACGTATTTTGTAATCCATAATAGAAATATATCATGATCACATAAACTAGAACAATATCATACTGACGGGATCTTTTGAAGTACAGAGTCACGTTAAAATAACCAAAGAAATACAAAAAGTCGCATATACAAAACATTGTATCACAACGGTCATGAAATGTGAAAGTAGCACCAAAATTTAAGAATATGTCTGACATTTGGTCTCTGGAGGAGAGTTTTCTCATTGGCAATCAGTCCACATCTACAATACTTGTAAAATACATATTTCATACAAAATTGTGTTTCATTTCCACAAGAAGATATATTGCTTTAGCCATTAACATTTCTCACGAGAACAATAAATTATGGTTGTTTTTATTTCTCATTGAATCAAGACATGGATTAATACCAGAAATTTCATAAAACATTTGATGTTCGTGTTATTTTTATTTGTGTACATATTATGAAAAAATGAAATTCATCTTCCATCGCTATATTTCATAGAGAACAATCCATTTTCTTTTAACATCTTTTTTTTTATCATATCGATCATGTTCAATTACCACCAAGCTCTTCGGGACGACATAAAAAAATCAATGAAGGATAAAAAAAAACTTAATTCAAATAGTTTGGGGGTGGGGGTCAAAATTGCTGCAAGTTTTGTTTAATTGACATTGATTTTATATATTAAATACTTATTGGTCAATCAATTTTTCCCAAATTAAGTTAAGAAGGGGGTCATTAAAAAACTATATGAATTAAGTTTTTTTTATCCTACATTGAAATTTTGATGTCGTCCCTTACTTGTCAACATGTTCAACAAAATTCAATTCAATTACTACTAGTATCCAAATTCGACAGTCACTAATTTACTTTTTTAAGTTAATATTTCATTTTCAAAAGAGGAATTATTTTGAAGATAACTTTTTTAATTACATTTTAACTTTCATTTAGCTTCTTTGTTAAAAGCAGAAAGTTGTTTTTAATTTAAGAAAAGGAAACTTGATTTTTCTGAAACATGAGAAAATTTCATTTTATATAGCAAGTTAAATAGATATTATAAGAAGATGTTGTATGAGTGCCAATGAGACAGCTCTCTATCAAATCCAAGTCACAATAAGTAAAAGAAATAACCTTTATCGATCAAATTACGGTCTTTACGGTGAAACCATGCCTCACATCGAAAGGCAAGCTATAAAGGGCCCCACATATGACTAGTGTAAAACCATTCAAACGAAAAAAACAATGGTCTAATCTATATAAAAAACGAGAACGAGAAACACTTATGAACATCAATTACCAAAGATCAGTAAACTGACTTAGGAGAGGTGCAAACACATGCAGTGGGTTTAAACGTTATAATAGGTACCAACCTTCATCCTTACCCGAAACAAACGTATTAGCATAGAAAGACACACTATAAAATATTAATTGAAATGGCTCAGCTCAATTAAAAGAATGCATATTTAAGGTAAATCCTCCATGCAATTGCCGGTTTAATTCATAAACACCATATGAATAAATTCATCATAGAAATTTAATTGTATGTACGCCAAACGCGTGTTTTGTCTACAAAAGACTCAGTGACACCAGAAGCCAAATAAAGTACGAAGTTGAAGAGCCGTTTCGCCAAATACAGCTACAGTAATCTATTCTTTGGGTAGAACAGCCTTAGTTATAAGACTTCATTGGGTGTACATTCTACAACCAGACCTTTAGAACACACGATAACTTGGAATACCAACTATTAGTTACATAGCGTGCCCGTGACGTAATACGAAATATCTAGGTTCAGTAAATTCTATATGGAGTGATAGGGATATACACTCTTTAACGAAATCTTACCGACTATCTCAACATGTGGTACTTATACTTGTTGTTTATCAAAGTGATCAATTCTTCAACATCAAGGACGTACTTCCATTTGTCTACACAAAATCAGAAGCCAACAATAACAATTTGTCAGCTTTAAATATGTTTACAGCAAAATGCAGTGAGTGTGTAGGTTATATCTTTGACTAGGTTGCTTTCTAGCTGAGCCGTCGGGTCATTATTTGGCCATGTACATTACCCTTTTTTAATCGTAGACAGGTTCGAAAGATAACCTATCTATATGTCTGTCGGATTACGAATACTCCGAAATGAGGGTAATATACCTTACAATGACGTCACGGTTCATCTAGCAAGCAAGTAAATCAAAGCATGTGCACACTCAATGCATTTTTCTGTAATGAATTTATTTTTAATAGTTCAAAACCATTTTATTCGTTTGTTTAAACCTTTCAGATTTGGCTTAACACCATGTTGTTTTTACAAAGAGCCGTGTAGTCAAATAAATCACGCTTCTAAGTACTTCCATCTGAAATATACAGTGTCTTCGAGCTTTAAAAGTTTAAATAGTCATATTCCTAGAAATGTGTAGGTCAGATAATTAGTAGTATTGACTGCCTCTAATGGGTTAACATAAAACAGTAGACTTTTTACAATTTGAATTTGGAGTTTATCTAATTGACTTGATAAATGTTGTTTAATGGTTTTGTAGTTTTTACATGCTATGAAATTTTACTGCGCTGGTACCAAAATTCTAGCCTTTAATCCTAGTTAAAACTATAAATGTGCTATGCATTTTTGTTTTTTGAATGTTGCCTCATAACTTTTAACATCAAGGAAATAACAACCAATCAATTAGGCCATAAAAAATAATATGTTTGTTTGCCCTCACCCTACCTACCAGAAAATAGCTGCCTACTCAAAATCCTTTATTGCCCTGATTAGAAAAAGTTTTTTTAATCGGATCTGCATGAAAACACAACCATCCGACACTTCCATTTCTCTTTTTCAAAATAAAAAAAAAAAGAAATTGCCTACCTACCCACTGTCTCCCCTTTTGATAGGGTTTGGGCAAACTAAAATATTTTTGAGTGTGGCCTTAAACGAGGACCACAACTTGTGTACATGTGTGGAACTCTTAAGGATTATGTACTCCTGTGTTTATTTGCTGCTAAACATATGGAAACTGAACAGAAAAGCCAAACAATTTCCCCGTGAACTGAACTATGCTTAATAGATAGAGGATTATTGCATGCAGTGATAACAATGATTTCCTTAAAACATTTTTATAAATTAAAATACATGTTAAAACAAACAATTGAGGTTCACCTTCTAGGGTGCGTTCGATATTAAGTGACTCGGCACGAGTTTTGTGTTCAATGGAATTTAAAGGTTGTTTTAGGACTTTTTGTAAGTAATAAATGGTAGCATATCATAGAAAAAAAATAAAGTAACATAATAATGTTTAAAATTCTATAACAAAAAATTCTATTTAAAAATCTGGATTTTTCTGCAAAAATCCTTTTTGTTTGCCACAAAATCCTCTTTTGCTATTAAATGCAATTAAGCAATACATGATTTTAGTTTGCACGAAGTTTTCTCTTGGTTTATGTACATGTACAAAGTGCCTCATCTCTATTATTCAATATTTGTGCTTTTTTATGCTATTGCAGTTTGGAAATACGTAATTCATATGGAGTCCTAAACCAAAAGGGGTCATAAACCGGGATCGCCTAGATATTCCGACACCGTAATAACCCGACAGAGGTTAATACATTTAACTGCCGTCATAGAACATCTACTTCATGAGAATATGGATAGGAGTTTACAGAACAGAAAATAATCGGGAAAATATAAAGAATAGAGAAAATGAAAAAATTAATAGAAAATAATCATGTCAGATAAACAGATCTATACTATCATACCATCTATCTTGTATTACATGTACTATTAAAGAAGTACCATGACCATAATATGGATAAACTGAAATCTACAACCTTGCAAGTTTTAATAAAATTAAACAAGATGTTTCTATTTGCCATCAGCAGTGCAGTCTCACTGTATATAATAAATGTTCCCGTGATTAGGTCTCGGATAGAGTCAAATTTGTAAATGGTGTCATTTAACCATAACGAGGGACTATTATTTTCAACCATTATTATTTGCATTCATTCATTTTAGGTTTATAACATTAAATTATAAAATCGTCCGATCGGTGATAAAAGTATAAAGTCTAAGACAACAATTTATCGACTCTCTTTTGAAGCAAACATGAGACATGAAAATAACTTTAGCACCCCTTCTCTTGACATTGACACTGTTAACAGTTACATGAATGTACATGTTTTCTTTATTTCTTTTGATTTACCACTACATTATTTTGTTGATGTAAACTCGTATACTCAGACGGATTTTTAACGGAAAACCCACCAAAGTTTACAAAGATCTATTTGGTTTACCACTGTCTTAACAAGTTAAATTGACTCGTTAGTAAGTAAAACAGTGTTGAATGTAGATAAACTAAACTTAAATATTTTTCTCAAAATAATTTTTTAATTGTTTTCGTCCGGAACATGCATGCAATACTTGTCACTGGACATTAAGTTATAGTTATTGACCAAGCAAGTCGGTATATTGGATTTAATCTGCACAGCTTGGGTGACCCTGATTAACCCGAACGACGTAGAGTTCGGGTTAAAGGGTCACACGAGCGTGCAGATTAAATCCAATATACCGATTTGATTGGCCAATAACACATGACGCCATCAATTTACGTGAACGTCAGTTTAGCAAAATTCAAACGATATTCCGCAATCCACGGCTCCAAGTAAAGTTTCTTGTAGAGTAAAGAAAGGGGGAAATGAGCCTTTATGTAGTAAGAGGTTGGTAAGTTTTTTTAAATTATTATTTTTTGTTTTAAATATCTAGGCTTCTTCATCAATTTTTACATTATTTGCGATTTAATTGGTTTTTTTTCTATCTTTCTGTTAAATTTATTCGTAATTTTTTTTCATGCAATCAGTGAAGATTAATACGTTGACATATTGTACTTTCAAATCGGTGTTATTGAGTAAAGATTAATTGCTTTTTTTTCCTTAATGATATGCTTAGAGAAACGAGGAAGATTTTAGTACATAAATTTGAAATGTTGAATAAACAGAAACAACGATTCTCTATCCAATCTTTAACCCCCTCACCCTCCCCCGACCATAAATTTAAATTCGATACCCAAATAGTCCCTTTATAGGAATAAATATGCCAAAAGTCGTAAAGAATTTCATTGAGTCTAAAGATTATTCAAATCAGATTGCATTTATATGAATATTCTTAAGTACATAATTTCTTTTTTGGCAGAAACTACAAAAAAAAAAACCGTTATTATCTGTTCTGACTTTATTACTGATTTTTACACTGATTTAAGATTTACACCGTGTACACAAAATAAATAAAATATTGCATGTCCCAGTTTAGATAATAAAAAAGGAAGGGGCCTCCACCACCCCTCCCCTCGTTCCTATGGAAGGCGCCAAAATAAACCATGTTGGTAATTTGTTTTAGAAATTTCCCTCATGTAAAACTGTAGTGAACTCCATTGATTGACTTGAATAAGTGTTTCGAGTGAAAATTTAGGGAGCAACCATTTAACTTTAAAAAAGGGGGAGGGTAAAGTTTTTTTTCTGAGTCAGTTTTTGGGCGACTCATAATGTGAAGGAAATTATCGAAACAATGCATGCATTGCGTATATGTACTTACATGTAAATCAGTCCTCTGTGTACGTTTGTATATACAAATGTAGATATATTTCTTACGAATCCGTAACGTGAACTCATCGAATTATTTTGTGTTATCAGGGTAACTAGTCTATAACTTCTAAAAATATTTTATATCTACAAGATATTACAATATCTGTTTTCTAATGATTTATTACATTAACTGTTTAAACCCCTCCCTATCCCCTTTCTACCCTGGCAATCAGTCAATAGTTTTGTAAGTTGACAAAAGGACTTGAGTTACATTAGATGATGCTTTATATGCGTTTAGAGAACAACTGTCATGCAAGGATAACTAACCGGATAATTAGGATAAATGATAAATGTTCTGGATTCGACTTACTCACCGGTACACACTTGTCTTCAATTGCTACTGGGGATTCAGATCATTTCATCAGAATCAAACGGAGCATTATTCGTGGATTTTAGCTTAAACATACTTTTACAATCTTGATCCACGTGATTCGGAGCCAGCCGTGGCTGCAAATCGAGATACCCCGTATGATTTATTACAGAACAATCATCGAAAAACAAATAAGACCGACAGTAACCAATCCAATACACTGGTTTTACAGGCTCTTGACATATCAGTTGGCAATAGACCGATTCACCATACCGGCCTGATGTACACAACTCGTTTTAGATAAAAAAAAAAAAAAAAAAAGATACAAAAGTATTTGCAGTTACTTGAAACTAGTTAAGGCCCGATAGAAATAAATAAATAAACAAATCATGTTTGTCCACACAACGGGAGCCAAAATAAATTATAACAGGGGTGGCTATTTATTTTTTGTCCGATTCGCAAAGCGCGATATTTTTTTTAGTTTTTCGCCGTTATCAATCAAATATTGTTTTCGTCAAATTCAATACTACAAAAAAAAAGTACCCCCCCCCCCCTTTGAAGTAACATGGTCGTTAAATGATCCTTTGATTATTCTACTTACCCATTCGTATATTGCACATTCTGTTGCCTGTTTGGTATACTAAATTAATAATAAATGTCAAGACGACACATCCACGTACCAAACAACCTCAAATATGTGCGAACAAAATCAAAATTGATTATAAATAAACAGAGAACTATTTTCCCGCTTTTAAATCTCGTGCAAGATACCTTTAAACTAATTAGTTAGCATAAGTTTAAGGTTCAATTTGAAATAATGGTGATTAATGTTTATTGTAAAACATAAACAAATTATGCACGTGCATGAACACGTGTTTAGTACAAGACAGTACATTATACAAACTGGCTGACGGTAACCGTTATCGTCCAATGCGATAACCCGGGGTGACATCCTGTTATTTCTACAACCATTATTATGAAAGCCAATTATCCTAACATCGCATTTAAACTGTAATTTCAACTGTTTGAAGGACATGAATTAGATTGAAATTAATTTCTTCTAGTTGTCTGCCCATAGACCGTTATTCGTATTCCCCGCGCGCTTCATGGGATATTACCATTCAGCACGACATGGCCGACTCTACTAGACGTGTTTCTCAGGTTTTTTTTATCTTGCTTATTTGTACGGGGCGCCGAATGGGACTATTGTGGTTTTGTACAAAATTCAATTCTGTCAAAAAAAATCAATTTTGTTTTACAAAACTATGTGATACAGACTTGTTTTATGAGAACTTCAATTTTGTGATGACAAAATTCACTTTTGTAGACAAAATTCATTTTTGTCATGACAAAAGTCAATTTTGTCAATTGACTTTTGTTGCCTGATAGGGAGATTAAAACACAAAAGTCAATTGTGTGAGACGAGATTCAATTTTGTGAGATGAAATTCAATTTAGAGACTATCGGTGGGTTTTTTATCTAAAAGTCTAACTTTTTTTTTTAAAGTTTATCGGGTTTAGTTTGCTAGCTTGGATTGCTAAATAGCAGAAACACGTATTACACACTAGACAGGGGCGGATCCTGCCATTTTTAAGGGAAGTGGTCGTAACCCAGGACTAAAAAAGGGGGTTGGAACTACTAGTCCACATTCAAATGCATTGATCATCTAAAAAAGGGGGTCCAGACCCCCTCCCCGATCCGCCACTGCTAGATATGCAGATATTTGTTATTTGTCTTCAAGTTTTACTAATAGAAGGTGTGAGGTATATACGGAAAGAAAATTGAGAGCGCAAAAGAGGAAAGTCTGAAAGAGACGTCAACCTGACCAAAGAGCAGAAAACAGCCCAAGGCTTACAATAGGTATTCGACAATGCGAGAAATCCGTCAATCGATAGAGGGCTTCAGATTACCCCTAAATAATAATGATTTACCTATATTCAATGTGGAATAGATAAACAGTTCTAAAACTGTCTGCAATAGGTCAACTATTTTATGGAAATATTTCACGATGTACATGTAAGTCTGGCAGGTTTTATTAGAGTTTGACCTCATTTTTACAATTCATTACTCAGTGTTAAGTTTATATGTGTGGTCTGTTTTTCTTAAACTATCAGCAGGAACATATTTATTAGATATACTATTCCCAGCTATAAGCAAAAGGTCAACTATATTTGGCATATGAAATTCTGCGTTATTTTCAAGGTTTGATTGTGACAGGGAGAAAACTAGAATTACAACATGAAGACACTGTTCAACCGTCCATTATTAATTTTTCATTATTCAAAATTCAATAATGAATAATGAAATAGTTTATGTTTCAGATTTCAAGTTTAAAGTGAATAATGAAATACAAAAATATCCTTTTGACTGTGATACTATATCCCGGATATCTTAATTTCCTAACTATTTAAACAGCAATTCCTTGGTTCAATGTATGGACGACCTGAATACCAAAACATATTAGAAAAAATAAAACGCTTTACGATGTCTTGTTTATTGTCACTTTACATATGCTGTTCTTCAACCCCTGATTATAGATATAACATGTCGATTGTCCCGCAATGACCATTAGAGGTGTTACGGAGGACCTAAATGCCAAAATTCGCGTGAAAATTAAGAAATAGACAATTTTGAATAATAGAATTGGACTCTGCGACCCTTCAACCACTAATTAAAGACATACGTTATACCTCATTTACACATGACATGGGTAACATCTCTTTGTTCTTTCTGTGCTATAATCTGAACAATTCACAGCTACGGTGTGCATTAACTACATGTACCTCAGATATACTGCACAGTTCAAATCTATTTTTACCTTTAGGGGCGTTCCCTGGTTTCCTGGATTCTGAAAGGGGTGTTACATGTTTCTATAAAATGAAAACATATCAACGATTGTAACGTAACGTTGTCAAATTCAAGGATGAACAAACTATTAATTCCCCCCCCCCCCCCCCCCCCCCCCCCGCCCAAAAATAACAACAAACAAATCCGCCTTCTGACTTGAAATTACAAAAAGTGGATTAATCAAATTACTTAGTACAAACATAGTAGTTTGAAAATAAGGGAAAAAAAGATGATGGGTTGATTGTTAGTGTTTTATTAATAACGTCACTTTTAAGTGCCACATTTCGGCTATTTCGTGGCGCCCAGTTTTTATTTGTAAAGGGAGCCGGAGTGCCCGGAAAAAACCACACACCTTTGATAGGAAAACTGGCAGTCCTGATCAATTGATATTGGAGTCGAAAAAACCCACACGGGCGGAGTTAATCCTAAAATCCTCAGTGTTGACTGTCAAGTGATTACAGTAGAACTACTTAGACGCCTTGACAAACGAGGCCCCTGATGAAAAAGAAAGGTTTCTTCTTCCTTTTTTCTTATCTAAACTGGGACATAACATATTTATTTTATTTTGTTTGTACAATGTAAATCTTAAATCAGTGTTTTAAATCAGGACAGATAATAACGATTATTTGTAGTTTCTGCCAAAACAGAAATCATGTATTTAAGAATATTCAAATAAATAAAATCTGATATAAATAAGTTTTAGACTCAATGAAAATCATTACGATTTTTGGCATATTTATTCCTATAAAGGGACTAATTGGGTATCGAATTTAAATTTTGGGTCGGCCGGGGAAAATTGGGGGGTTAAAGAGAATAGTGAAGAATCGAAAAGAAAAAAAAATCCAACCTCTTACTACATAAAGGCTCGTTTCCCCCTTTCTTTGCTCTACAAGAAATTTTCCTAGGAGCCGTGGATTGCATGCGGAATATCGTTTGCCTATCCTACGTCGTTCGGGTTAATCAGGATCACCAAGCCGTGCAGATTAAATCCAATATACCGACTAGCTTGGTCAATAACTATAACTTCGAAAGAGAGGAACAACAGGTATATAGTCAATATGTTCCGCATCGCCTATTCACTGGTGGATAATGCT
The DNA here is from genome assembly GCA_019925275.1 of Mytilus edulis. Taxonomy (NCBI): domain Eukaryota; kingdom Metazoa; phylum Mollusca; class Bivalvia; order Mytilida; family Mytilidae; genus Mytilus; species Mytilus edulis. The sequence goes on from CM034354.1 coordinate 93,883,575, forward strand.
ATATAGAAATGGCACGACTGGGAAGTTACAATTATCCCTTTTGTCTTTTAGTTCTGCTTTCAACTGACCCTCATTGACCATTTCTAGAGATAAGTCAAGATATGAGACAGACTTAACTGTATCTGTATTATCCTTTTTGTCAAGTTCGATGGGATAGATGCGTTTATCATAGTCACCAAATTTTGAACTATTCAGTCAGAGAAGAGCATATATTATGCGGAAAGCAAAGAACATTGCTTACTTCTTTTCTTTCTGTATGAGGCCAGCCTTATATTTATGAATGAGAGTGATTGGTTACAAGTTTTCAAAATAAGACTTAACATTCCCTATTATAGAATACTTGTATATACGTTGGCCATTACTTTAATAAAACAAAACAAGACCATATATCATTTTTTCAATTTGTCTTTTAGTTTAGAAAGGGAAATATTTGTGTAAAGTGTAGATAAGTTAAATGTGTTACTACTATTCTAAGATGAACAAGTGTTAGATTATATATAGCATGTGTACTTTAAAAGATATTTTAATGTTTTTAGTATAGACATATAATTCACGCCATCTTTAGAACCTCAGGAAATACAATGCCTATGCACGCTAAATCTATGAAGAATTGTGTATGACAAAAAGCTAGTTGTAATTGTTAAGAATCCTTTCTGTATAATAATGATACTCTGAATCATATTGGATGTACTGATAATTCATTACACTTTTGTTTATTGATAATTTTCATTTCATATATTTTTTTCAAATGTTATGTTGACGTATAGCTTGTAACAATTTCACAGACTGCTCTGTGAATCTTCCCGTCTTTTCTTTGACAATGGTTTGAACAATAGGTATTTTACATCTGCTACATGTTTGAAGTTCATTTTTTTTTCTCTTTTTTTTTTGTCTTTCATTTTTATTAAATAATTACTAGTCATTTGCAAACATATTCAATTTGGTTTCTATTAGCCCACCATTTTCTTCCCGGGCAACATAATGCTTTGAATGTCTTTTTCTGCCCTTATTGCACAGGTCAGGGGCTCTGCTTGTAATATATATAAAATATATTCATTTTGAATATCACAAAAGCACTGAAAGTAGAAAAGTACGATGGCCGGTTTTCTCACAAACCATGTGTTGTATAAAAGTACGATGGCCGGTTTTCTCACAAACCATGTGTTGTATAAAAGTACTAATGCATGAAGTTTTGCTGCATTGGATTTGTTTCGTTTCCGTGTCAATTCATCTGTTAAAAATGTGAAAGGTAAATCCGAATAATTACATTAGATGTATGTTGCATTATCATACTTTATTCTGTTTAGCTAACTGCACATCACATGTTATTCCTTAATGCCCGCGTCACACTGTCCCGATTTTTCATATACGATGGACACCCGAATGCGAAAATTGTAAGTTCGTACGGAGTTGGTCCCGATCTCGTTAAATTACCAAAAAGTGACCGAAGCAAGTACGGTGAATAACGCAGTCTATACGATGGTGTCGAAATTATATACGATAGCAAAAGATAGACATACGAAGGTTAACCGAAGACGGGTATTTAAGCTTCATATCTTAACTGAAGCCTACACGATGGACCACGAAGGCTACACGATGGATTACGAAGGCTACATGATGAATTACGATGATGGCGCGATGGTCATACGATGTCTAAAAGACGTCGTGTACAGCTTACGATGCGTTTAAATTACATGCTGAAGGCATCACGCGTTTTAAATTGTTTGATCAATATTGAATATATATTATATTGTACATTTAATCACCCTTGTGGACACTCTAAAACAAATATGCTTCAAAAGATTTTAACCACATTTGGTATATTGTTCCTCCGTGTAATGATCTGACATTTTTTACGTTCAAGGCCAAAGATAAAGGTCATGCAGATGGGCGTGTTTTTTTCTCCTTGAAATAGCATAATACTCGGGAAATTGGTAGCTATTTTTTAACCTGCTGGTTCTAAAGACAATATTAAAGGTATTTCCAGTTACTGAATGTTTTGGTTGATTTCTAAAAAAAAAGTTTATGTGTCAAATATGCATATTCAATTTACCATTTTCTGCATGTGTCATATACAAATATAGTGTCCATATTTGTCCCCAATATGTTACATACGAGGGGATGCCACGCTCGGCATTGCCTTGTTTGACCTGTAAAATGTGTGCACTAGTCTGAATAATCACCCATAATTATGCCCATGTTTACTGATCTATCTTAAAGGTAAGGTAATGGGTTCGTTGATCCCTTTTATTCAAAAAGAGCTCTTTCCAGGAGAATATCATAATAATATAGACAAAAGGAAGGAGATGGGGAAAGCAACAAATGCGGCAAAATATGACATATAGAAAACAAAATGGTTATGGTGTAATCATTCGTGCGACAACAACTCAGACGATACATAAAAAATCAGAATAATGAAGAAAAATTTGGTTTCCCTATATACGTGTACCTGCAGTGTTGGTGTACGAGGCGCGTTTATGATTTTCATTATGTTACTTGATACGAAAAATTGACAAAAAATAATATTTTACTTGTAAAAGTAAATCCTGACCCTGTAATAGCTGCTCTTCTTGTTCCATTTGAATTAATAGAAACAACGCTGTTGTCTTTCTTGTTCTCATAGAATCATATGATATGAGCTCCATGTTTTATGAACGTCTTTCTCAACTGTCGTATTAGACTGACCAGTGCATATCGCGCATGGCACTTTAAATGTATTTTAGCGCAAAAATTAACTTACATTTAGCTGGATTGATTGCCGTCGTAGTTCCATCTTGTCGCCTTCGTACGTTTATTCGATGGCAACACGACGGGATTACGAGATCTTTACGAAGTCGTGTTGCCATCGTAAGACCTTCGGGTAGCTTCGTGATTCATTCGTGTAGACATCGTAATGTCAAAACTGCCCGATGGAAACGATGGAAACACGAATGCAATACGATGTTCAAAGATGCATTCCCGGTGACATTACGATGGTGAGGATGGTGATACGAACTCAATACGAACCCTCAACATCGGACGCACCTTCGGGGATTTTTTAACATGTTAAAAAATTTAGAACCCTTCCCGAAGTTGTCCCCGAAGGCTAGAAAAAGTGGCCGATGGTTCTACGATAGTTAAAGATGGCACCACGAATAGCCCGATCTGGATACGATCAGTCCCGATTTTGAAGATTTCCATAATCGTGTTGACATCGGCGTAAAAATCGGGACAGTGTGACGCGGGCATAAGCAATTGCATTACTCAATAAAACTTATCATTCACGATAACACGTGGTCCCATAATAAAGTGCACATGTGAATTAAATAAAACAATTATAAAATTCGTGTTTTCATGATCAAAGCTAAAAAAATTAATTACAAGTATTGAATGCTTCTTTTTGTAACTGCATAGGGTTGTAAAAGCGTTGACCGTGCGCTTTTTTTTTTAGAATGAAGCGCGGAATGAAGCGCTTCCGCGCTTCATACAAAATGTACTTCGGTCAACGCTTTTACACACCAATGAAGTTACAATAAAAAGCATTCAATTCTAAAATGACACATTTTCCTAAATGACAATGTCACGTATATTAGCGCTTAATATATGTCATAAACATTAGCATCCAAGCTATCACGTTACAAGCTCCTTCACAATGTCTGATATTTTTTCTCACCAGCAAGTCATTAATGCTGTACTTAGCGTCGTCAGAATCGTGGACCCATTTGAGTTTCTTTTTTATTAGATATTTGAGCAAAAAAAAAGAAAAAACATTGCAGTCAACGACAGCCCTGTACTGCCAGCGACAAAATACGTTCGGCTTTTTAGCTTTTTAGCCAACCAAGATGGCCGCCATGGCTAAAAATAGAACATAGGGGTAAAATGCAGCAAATCTGACGGGGTAATATTGTTCATCAGGTCAAGATCTATCTGCCCTGAAATTTTCAGATGAATCGGACATTTCGTTGTTGGGTTGCTGCCCCTGAAAGGGTAATTTTAAGGAAATTTTGCTGTTTTTGGTTATTATCTTGAATATTATTATAGATAGAGATAAACTGTAAACAGCAATAATGTTCAGCAAAGTAAGATCTACAAATAAGTCAACATGACCAAAATGGTCAGTTGACCACTTTAGGAGTTATTGCCCTTTATAGTCAATTTTTAACCATTTTTCGTAAATCTTAGTAATCTTTTAGAAAAATCTTCTCCTCTGAAACTACTGGGCCAAATTTAACCAAACTTGGCCATAATCATCATTGGGGTATCTAGTCAAACAATTGTGTCCGGTAACTCGGCCAACAAACCAAGATGGCCGCCATGGCTAAAAATAGAACATGGGGGTAAAATGCAGTTTTTGGCTTATAACTCAAAAACCAAAGCATAAAGAGCAAATCTGACAGGAAGTAAAATTGTTGATCAGGTCACGATCTATCTGCCGTGGAATTTTCAGATGAATCGGATAATTGGTTGATAGGTTGCTGCCCCTGAATTGGTAATTTTGAGGAAATTTGCTGTTTTTTTGTTATTATCTTGAATATTATTATAGATAGAGATAAACTGTAAACAGCAATAATGTACAGCAAAGTAAGAACTAAAAATAAGTCAGTATGACCAAAATAGTCAATTGACTCCCTAAGGAGTTATTGCCCTTCATAGTCAATTTTTAACAATTTTCTTAAAATTTGAAGATTTTCAATAACATTTTCCACAGAAAGTACTGTTATAGATAGAGATAATTGTAAGCAGCAAGAATGTTTAGTAAAGTAAGATCTACAAACACATCACTATCACCAAAACACAATTTTGTCATGAATCCATCTGTGTCCATTGTTTTATATTCACATGGACCAAGGTGAGTGACACAGGCTCTGTAAAGCCTCTAGTTGTTCTTAGTTGTACAAATACCAACATATCTTAACAATTTATACTTCATGGCATCTGGAATAATTAGTAGCTCAGATGGAAAAAACGACAGCTGATCTAAAGTTAACCACAAAAAATTAATGAAACCATAAGTGTTTTCATTCTCTACGTGATAATAATCACGGGTGTCATTCGGTTTATCGAGAAAAATGATCGTGAAAGAATATCTAACGGCGGTCAAGTATTGAGAGACGATCGTGAAAGTTCTGGTAACGGATCGTGAAAGACATTTAATGTACATTCTAGTTCAGAATCTTTGCAAAAAATCGCTTAATTTTCAAAACGCGGAAAAAATCCGAACAAAAAAATATGTCTGTCAAAATGGTTTAACTTCCTCAACATAACTGTGAAAGAAGATAAAGAAAATATGAAGTACTTTTTGAAAAAACACAAAAGGCGCAATGCGTGTCTATGAAATTAACTACAAATAACACGATTTTTGTACCTATAATGGTCATATTTCAGAATATCATGATATATTTGAAATTTGTTCCTTGGTGTATCTGATAGTACAGTAAAATTAAAGTATGTTCTTTCCTTAAAAGCGTTAATTTGTTTATGAAAATCTTGAATTTGTTGAATTTCCATCAAACTTGATCGTGAAAGATCAGGCAAAGTATTATTTTGATCGTGAAAGAAAATGCGTGACCAGACTTAATACTAGTAATTAGAAATCAGTATTTCTTTTACCATTTGATAAACCTGCAACTGGTTGAAGCCTGTAACTATTTTGATAAGGATGAACATTAAAGCTGTTATTTTTTTTTTCTATTCAACACTTTACCTCGAAAGTTAGTAAATAAACAACAACTAAAAACGTGTCTAAATAAGTGTGAAAGATTCAGCTCTGTGAATCGGTCTAGTGCAATTCAGGCAGACCGACACTATTAAGCCAATAATAATGATATGCAACGTTTAAACCAAAATGTTATCCATCAAACAAAAAATTACAGCAAAAACGGCATCTTTCATGTGTAATTTGAGATTGAACGATAACCAACTTTTTGTGCAACAGTACTTTCTTAAGTTCTTTATATACAACGGAGATGTGGATTGCTTTAACTATATACTACAGACTGTAGAAAACCCGATCGCAAATGCTGTAATGTCTGCTTTACTTATGATAAATATGAAAATGGAAATGGGGAATGTGTCAAAGAGACAACAACCCGACCAAATAAAAAACAACAGCAGAAGGTCACCAACAGGTCTTCAATGTAGCGAGAAATTCCCGCACCCGGAGGCGTCCTTCAGCTGGCCCCTAAACAAATATATACTAGTCCAGTGATAATGAACGCCATACTAATTTCCAAATTGTACACAAGAAACTAAAATTAAAATAATACAAGACTAACAAAGGCCAGAGGCTCCTGACTTGGGACAGGCGCAAAAATGCGGCGGGGTTAAACATGTTTGTGAGATCTCAACCCTCCCCCTATACCTCTAACCAATGTAGAAAAGTAAACGCATAACAATACGCACATTAAAATTCAGTTCAAGAGAAGTCCGAGTCTGATGTCAGAAGATGTAACCAAAGAAAATAAACAAAATGACAATAATACATAAATAACAACAGACTACTAGCAGTTAACTGACATGCCAGCTCCAGACTTCAATTAAACTGACTGAAAGATTATGATTTCATCATATGAACATCAGGCACAATCCTTCCCGTTAGGGGTTTAGTATCATACCATCATAACATATATGAGAAGAACATAACCCGTGTCATGCCAACAACTGTTAGAATAAATGTGTTTAGTTCCGATGCAAAGACCTTATCAGTGACTCAATATTAACGCCAAAATATGCAATCTTTAATGACTTGACAACAGTATCGTAATTATATCCCTTCTTAATAAGTCTATTCAAAGGTTTTGTAAGTTTCTGAGTATATTTGTTTAACGTCTATAATATCAAGGGTTTTACTAGAAGTGTCAAATGCGCTTAAGATTGTCATTGGTTCATAAAAAAGGTCAAGGTCAGATGAACCATGCCATACAGATCTCTACAAATATCCCGTACACCAAATAAATGTGTTCCGATCCTTACAGTGCCTTAGAAACTGACAAATGTAAAAGTTATGCTTGGCCAATTAATTCGGAACATAAGGTCAAAATTATATGAACCCTGACCGACAGCCAGACATAGACATCTTATTATCATTCAATATATCAAATACAATTGACATCACCATTGTCATATATGAAACATGCAGATAGACATGTATACCATACACGAAATAACCTTGGCGCTATATAATTCAGGTATATATCCAAAAGGACAAACAACATAAAACAAACATTGCCGAATGATGCATGATAATGAGTTCGATGTTAGTTGAAACCTTCCAGAAGTCGAAAATGTACACCTTACAATCATAACAACAACACTGGATTGTTTTTTCGGCGTTTTGTCACCCATTGTCTTTTATTATTGCCGTATTGTTATTTCTTTTTCTTTTCATTTTCTGAAAATATTAATACTTTGAAATGCTTAAACCTATTGAGGATGTTGACCTTTCTAGCTTTTCTCAATACCAATAACAAATATTAATTATCATATAATTGAAGAATAATTTGAACGTCTTCGTAGCATCAGATCTTTCACGATCCTTTTCACGATCTTCAAAAATGCGGTACGTCATCTTTCACGATCCGAAAAATCAATTTTGTGTAAATAGTTCTTTATTTACCAAGTTTCAGATTATATTTATACAAAATAACTATGAGAACCATTTGTTTAATTCAAATAGAATGCCCTTACTCGGATAAAAGTAGTTTATCTAGTCGAATTTGTGAAAAAATCGTGTTTGTTTACATTTTTTATGTCATTGAAATGTCGAGAAGCAATCTGCCTTTTGTTGTTTTGTAAAAACTATGTACTTTTGAAATTGGATATTCTCACATACTGATCATAATGTTTAACCATTTTGACAGACAGTTTTATTTTGTCGTAAATTTGTCTGTGTAATTAGAATCATATTCAAAACAGTGTGGTCCTGGCCATTGATTGACGATCTAAATTATCCCATTGACTGGGACAGATTAGGTGAACGTTTGTCTGTAACGACCATTGCTAACTTCTTACTTATTATAGAATTTAAACTGTGGGGTCACCAAAGGTTCTTAACGCCTCTAATAATAAAAGAATTCGAAAAATTATTCAGGAATAACCTTTATGTTTTGATTTATATTATTAATATAAATCAACACATTGTATTATTCCGGATTCTTTTTTCGAATTGCTTTATTTAGGTGTTGAGAACCTTTGGTGACCCCACAGATTCAGTGTCTTTAACAAGTACATAGTGAGCAGTGGTTGTTACCGACAAACGTTCACCTAATCTGTCCCAGTCAATGGGATAATTTAGGTCGTCAATCAATGGCCAGGACCACACTGTTTTGAATATGATTCTAATTAAATTAGAATATTTACTGATCTTTCATATATCCTCTCGATTAAATGTCTTTCACGATCCGTTACCAGAACTTTCACGATCGTCTCTCAATACTTGACCGCCGTTAGATATTCTTTCACGATCATTTCTCTCGATAAACCGAATGACACCCGTGATAATGTTCAAGTATTGTGAGATTAAAATGAAAACACGTATTTTGGATAACAAATACGTCTATTTTTGATAGCCCTTCACTATATGTAATGTTTCTTTGTGATTTGAGCCATTTAGAACATTTTCTTGATTTCCGTGATTTTATATAGTCACAAATATTGTCTGAGTTTACGTTTTATTAACATTCAAATCCGACATATAAAAATTCCTGTTATACCTTTTCTAATATTAAGCTCCGTTTATCGTTTAATAACCTTTTATATTTATAAATTAACTGTTTACAAAATTTTGAATTTTGTAAATGCTAAGGCTTTTCTACCTCAGGCATAGCTTACCTTAGCTGTATTTGGCAAAACGTTTAGGAATTTTGGTCCTCAATGCTCTTCAACTTCGTACTTTATTTGGCCTTTTTAACATTTTTGGATTCGAGCGTCACTGACGAGTCTTTTGTAGACGAAACGCGCGTCTGGTGTATATACCAAATCTAGTCCTGGTATCTATGATGAGTTTATTTACAACCACTGGGTCGATGCCACTGCTGGTGGAGATTTATTTCCCCGAGGGTATCACAAGCCCAGTAGTCAGCACTTTTTGTACTGACATGAATTGTCATTAATATGGTTATATTTATAAATTTACTGTTAACAAATTTTTGAATATTTTGAAATACTAAGGCTTTTCTACCTCAGGCATAGATTACCTTAGCTGTATTTGGCAAAACTTTTAGGAATTTTGGTCCTCAATGCCCTTCAACTTCGTACTTTATTAGGCCTTTTTAACATTTTTGGATTCGAGCGTCACTGACGAGTCTTTTGTAGACGAAACGCGCGTCTGGCGTATATACAAAATTTAGTCCTGGTATCTATGATGAGTTTATTAATTTTCCATCAAACAAATTGTCGCGAGAAATAAAATAGTTCGGGCAAAACCTAGATTTAATTAAAATCATCATAGATACCAGGACTTATATACAGCCCGTAACAGAGAAGTGATCGAATTGATGTTTCTTTACCGTCAAAATTAGCTACGTTATCGACAAACTTAATTGAGTAGTGACCGAACTATTGGTACTTTAACGTTAAAAAGATTGACAATGCTGACAAACTTTCATGTGTCGATAATCAAGTTTAATACCGATAATATTGAAAATAATTCTTATAATATGAAACAAAATATGTCCATGCACCATTTCGATTGGGCGAAAAGTAGTCATTTCTTCAAAGTCAGAACAGAAAAAAAAGATTTATGGAAGGACGTCTTGATAGTATTATTTCCTTTATAATTTTACCCAAAACTAAAAGAAATATACTGGTAAACAATTGAAAAAGGTGTTTGATAGGAATGAAGTCCTTTATTTTTTCGGACTACAATGTGTACCGTATGTGTGATGGATTTGAATTCAATCAATAATTTTGAAATGTTTTCTCACATGTATACACTAAAGGGAGGACTGGTATTTGTACTGGTATTAAGTCAAAATCAGGGTCAGAATACTGTTTTCTAAAAACTACCAGGCCCCTTCGTCCATGAAAATTAAATGGTCCGTGGCAAAAATAAAAAAAATCCCACATGTTCAACTTCAAAATTTGACCAGATTCTATTCTTAACTGTCGGATAATATACTAGGAAAACATAGAAAATGTGCTATATGGGACGATTCTGTACTCATACTTCACGCGTAGTTGAGTACAAGTGTCCTCGTAGTGAACGCACCCGACTACGCGTGTAGTAAAAAGTGTACTCTTACGTCGGATACAGGGCAGCTTCTTTGTTATATCTGTACTTTATCAAATACATGTACATGTTAATATTTACTTAATATTAAATAGGTAAAATTATTGCTGAAAGCCTGTTCAGGGTTTCTTTCTTGTGTATGATTATATAATTTTTCACATGCCTGAACTCATTGACGATAATGTAAGGTGCTCTATTAGAAAAAAATGGTTTTCTAGTTCGGGTTTGAAAAAGAAATTTCGCCTTTTCTTGAGCCTGTTTTGTACATTTAGTTTAACAGATATGATCCCATTGAAATTTTCACATGGAACCTTCGATAAATAGGAAAATGAAAAGATATGGGGTAATTTACAGAGAGACCACACTCCGTTCCACGAGAAAAACGGAGGGAATTTAAAAATCTAGAGGTCTCCACAAGGCTTTCAACAAGGGTGGAATCTCACTTCTTCTGAAAAGCTCTAAATCGCCCTAACGTGTACATCAAGAGATTCTGGTTTCCCTTTTGGTGTGTCATAAACAGTCAATTCGGATTTGAATTTAATTTACCGAAACATTTCCGTACATTAAATCTTATGAAGGTCAGAACATTTTAAGGACGCAACAGGTCGAAGTACAATTTTAAGTAGTACATAGATGTGCAATAACTCAGCTTCCTGTCATGTTCAAGAAGTTCTAAATTTTGAATGTTGATTTCTTTAAAAACACCATTTTTTTACAATAAAAATTCTCAAAATGTCCGTTAACAATGAAAAAGTTTGACCATGAAAAATCACATATCTAAGAAAAGCAGTCGTTTAATTGATTATAAGAAAGTTTCAGTATATCATGTCAAATTTCCTTATTTGGAGAGTTTTCCTTTAGTTACAAATGTACATGTAGCTCCAAGTCTGATGGTGAAATAAAAATGATTGTCTCAGAAAGTGGTGAATTAGTTTCCATAAATGACAGATGAATCGGGCCAAGCTTAGTAACTTACAGTACACAGACTACTGTAACATTGACGCACTCTTCGAACTGTTTAAGATTTGTGTTTATGACCAAAAAGTTATATACAACTTCATTTATAAATTAATCTGAATTTCATAGCGCGTCGTCAAAAAATGAAAGTTATAAAAAAAATCTATAACCAGCAGATCTATACTTCTAAAATGAAGGTATTCTTGTACATTTTATTATAAAATGGTCCTAACTATAGAATAGAAAGTTTACCACAGAAATCTTAAACGGAAGTTTCGACAATTTTAAACAGAAGAAATTTGAAAATAAATTTAACTTTAAATAAACACTGAAATAATTTTAATAGCTCGAAGGTGTAAAGAATAAACCAACAATCTCAATCTTTAAAAGTGTCTTCATTGCACTAACCGATGAGTTCATGTTTACAGTAGAAACAGGGGATGTGACTCCAATAAATTCATTATCATTGTAGTTATGAATATTTATCGCTTATATTAAATTGATAAAGATTTTATCGAGGTCGCACCAACTGTTTCTACAGCTAAAATCACGACGAAGCCATTGTTTATGACAGAACACGCATTCTAGATTATGTATTTTTGTTTCCGTCAGTTCGAAAGTATTTGATTATTTTAAATCCTTTGTATTACATAATATGTGTCATAAACAAAGACATATGTTCGATTGAATAATGATTTCCTCGTAACAAATGATAGAAATTTCGGAGGTCCCGTATTTGATCCTTTACCGTTAAAATGAAAATGCCAATGACAGAGGTTGATTATAAAAAATGGTTTACTGTGTTAAAAAAACTTCGACTTAAACAATGAAAACTTACACGTTGGACATGGAATATTTTGTTGATGAAGAACATTAAATTATGTCACTTCTGAAATAAGTTTGTCGATAACGTAACTTATTCTGACGGTAAAGAAACGCGAATTCGATCACTTCTCTGTTACGGTCTGTACATGTATTTTTCCAAATATTCGTATTATTTCCTTAAATAACATAAAATAGACATGTCTTCCAAAGGTAAGAAGTAATGTAGTCCAATTTTATTATATCTTGATTAAGCATTTGAAGAACAAAGTGACAATTATGCTGGACATTTGTTAGACTGAACATTAATTTCAGTTCCTGAAAGACAAAGATATTCTCCATTCCGATTTTTATTTCTGAAGAAAATGGGTGACCTTTTTTAAAAAAAAAAAAAACTCCTAACGATTTCATCTCTTGGATCGTATCTTTGGTCGGCCATTCATAGAGTCTTTGTCGGGAAAGGTACTCCTGTGCCGTAGATGGCAATCGATGTTGAGCATCGATAGAAATAACTGATTTCAAAACAAGCGCGTACAGACTTAAACGCAGGTTTATTCTTCGACTTTGAAAATAAAAAGACACCGTCTTCTATTGGTGTTTCAGATAAAACAATTCGTCCCAATCTATCTGTTCTAAATATACCCTTTCTAACATTGTTACATAAGATAAGCCAGTGTTCAGATGTACAAGGCACACCGTCCTTCACTAGTTGTAGTTTGGCCTATCCAGCTTGTGTTTCCTCTTCCATAATAATTTAAAACGAAAAATCGTATTTATCAGCTTTAGATAAGTCTTCAACGACAGGAAAGCTTTCGTCACATTCAATGGTATCATGATCACTTTGCTGATCTGTAAACAAACACAAACATAACATTCCGTGTTAATACATCTCTACTCTTTCCGTGGCATATACGAAGTACTGTCTAAAACTAAAATACATTACTCTTTTTGCCCATCTTACAATGCAGACCAAGAAACTCATCATAATTTTATAAACATTTGAACTGGCTTAACATTGGTTTGACACACATGATATATATCTACGAAAGGTTCATCAGCAACACTCGAAGAAAAAAAACACAGCATATAAAATATGAATTTAAAGAGTGTTGAGTACCCGAAACTTAAGTTATCATTTCCCTGTTTGAAGTATCCCTATTATCTTATTCAAAACATTCAGGGTTTTGTAATATTATGTAAATTTATGAGTATGACCTTATTAGAGTTTGGATGTTGCGTTCTTGTCCTGTCCATTAGATTCGTAGTATTGTATATGTATGTTCCACAAAAAAAAACATTTTATCAAGACCTAACGTTGTCCGCCGTCGATTGCAACATGTGGGGATAAAATTCAAAAACGGGTTTACCAAATTACATGAAACTTTCATGTATTGTTTATGTCTATTGACGTATTCTGACTTTTTGATTTGTTTGCATTTTAGTTTTTACCTTAATGAGAAATGGCATTTTATTTAGGAAAAATGAGCGTATGGTGCAGCTCTTTATTACTTTGTTGTGTTGCACATGTACTACCTCTCCACATCCCTCATTTTTTATGCATTATTTATTTTTAACAATAGACAATATTTTAAGGTACATTTGTAGGTGGACACACCGAATCAAAGAAATAAACAAGCTACTAACAATATCGCAGAAATAATTTCTTTAATATTTAAAACACATATTAAAATCGTTAGCATTTTTTGCATTCCTTCAATGACTTTTCTTTCCATGTACATTTCACATCATCTGGGTCAGTCGAATAACACTGCTCTGGTATGAAACATCCAATATCAGCATTTACTGGGGCTGAAATTTGAAATTAACAAGAAATGTAGTTTCATATCAACAAAAACGTATTATTTGTTCCTTGTTTTTGTGTGTCATATGAAAATTGCTTTTTAAATTTGTTTAAACTTAGAAAACAACATCAAAATATGTTTTCGGGATCAGGGTGGTCTAGATTTTAAACCGTACTGCAACTTATGATTTGATACTAGTAGTTGTTATTGGTTATTGCTTGTCATACTGTATATTTTTTTGTCGGACTATGACAGTTGTTTTCTGTTCGTCCCATGAGTTGAAAAGTTCAACGTTCTATCTTTTCACTTTTTATAGATTTCCACTATTGAATTAACCTTGAAACCTTTTGTTATAATATTTTTGTTTTCTTTTAATTTGAAGGAAAAACAGAGCGCGGTTTTGTCAAATGTCGTTATGTCAAAGGTTTGTTGTATCTTACTTAACATAATGGTTAATGGTACTGTGTGCTGGCCGTACAGTAAACCGTAGTTACTCACAGTCTCCTGAATGCCAAACGGCTCGGTGACTAATACTAGTAGTTGATTCCCTGGTATGTATATCATATCTTTTCTTCTTCATTTTAATTTTGTGAAGTAAAGCAGCCTTATAAACCAAGTGCGGTCTAAACCATTCTTATCATAGCTAACTGGTTTTTCCCCGATGCACTACAGGTATTCGTTAAAATATCTTGTTATGATATTCCGATTAGCATCTAAGGGCAGACAAATACACTCCCGCATATATGATATTTCTTGTTTTTATTAAGTGGCAGCTTATACCTTTTAAATTATGATAGACTGCCAACACAAATTTAAAGTCATAACTTAAATCGTTAACAAGACAATCAACAATCCATAACAAAACCCGCACACTACACCCAAAAAAACTATTAATAATTATCCTGAACTATCCATAAATCACCAACAAAAGACGAATTGTATGCGCACCACCATGGGCACCTTTTTATTGGCGTTTACTCGAATTTTATAGTTGTTCAACATGTTTTGATGAATGCTACTACTGTCTACATCAAGACGATATTTCATTTGCAATTAAAGACAGTTATATAAGAGAAGATGTGATATGAATTCAATATCAGAGACCAAATGACACATTAATTAACAACTATAGAGCACCGTACAACCTTCAACAATGAGCAAAGCCTATACTGTATAGTTAGCTATAATAAAAGACCCCGAAATGACAAATAATGTAAAACAATTCAGACTAGAAGTCTAACGGCCTTTTTCATTTTTTTATGTATAAAAATTAAACGGAAACAAATATGTAACGTATCGTCAAACGACAACTACTGAATTACAGGCTCCTGACTTGAGACAGGCACATACATATGAATGGTCACGTTTGAATTACAGGCTCCTGACTTGAGACAGGCACATACATATGAATGGTCACGTTTGAATTACAGGCTCCTGACTTGAGACAGGCACATACATATGAATGGTCACGTTTGAATTACAGGCTCCTGACTTGAGACAGGCACATGCATATGAATGGTCACGTTTGAATTACAGGCTCCTAACTTGAGACAGGCACATACATATGAATGGTCACGTTTTAATGTCTGCTTTTTATTTACCAAAGTACTACTGTTTGCGATTTGTTTTTCTGATTCTATCAGCATTGTTTCGCTTTGTTTTCTATCTAGTGACAACAAAATTTTCACTCAAATGGTTTCCATAGACGAATTTTAAACTGCAAACTATCCTTTTATTAAAGATATAAGAAGATGTGGTATGAGTGTCAATGAGGCAACTCTCCATTCAAGTCACTATTAATAATATTAAACCATTATAGGTCAAAGTTCGGACTCCGAAGCCTTGGCTCACACCGAACAACAAGTTATAAGGAGACCCATAAATTACAAGCGTAAAACCATTCAAACGGGAAAACCAACAATCTAATGTATTTAAAAACTAGAAACGAGAAACACTTATGAACCAGATCAACAAACGACAATTACTGAACTTCAGATTCCTGACTTAGGACAGGTGCAAACAATTGCAGCGGGTTTAAACGTTTAAATGACACCAAACAATCACCTTTATCTGAAACAATAGTGTAACATCATCACATAGAAAAACACACTATAAAATATCCGTTGATGGCTAAACACAATCAAACAATTAAACTTATGTCATGTATGTACACTTACAAATACATCAGTTTTTAATTTGAAAATGGTTAATATGTGTATATGTCGTGTACAAGTTGCGATTTTGTACAGGTTATAACATGTACAAAAATATTGTACATGTTATAACTTGTATAATGCAAAAATACAAGTTATAACATGTACAAAAGTACCTCTTACATGTGTTCTTTCACTAAACAATTCAAAATTTGGTGACTATGTGGAACGCATCTATCCAATCGAACTAGAGATAAAGGATACTACAGATACAGTTAAGTCGGCTTCATATCTTGACTTACATCTAGAAATTGACAATGAGGGTCGGTTGAAAACAAAACTTTACGACAAAAGAGATGATTTCAGCTTTCCAATTGTGAACTTTCCATTTCTAAGTAGCAACATTCCAGCAGCACCTGCATACGGGGTATATATCTCCCAATTGATACGATATTCCCGTGCTTGCATTTCCTATCATGATTTTCTTGATAGAGGTTTGCTGCTCACAAGGAAGCTATTAAACCAAGAGTTCCAAATGGTGAAGTTGAAATCATCCCTTCGTAAATTTTACGGACGCCATCACGAGTTGGTTGACCGTTATGGAATAACCGTTTCACAAATGATATCGGATATGTTCCTTACGTCGTAACTACAATCCCCTTCCCTTTCATGAATATGACCTACCGAATTAGACTATTTACCGGATTTGTAATCACTTAAGCAACACGACGGGTGCCACATGTGGAGCAGGATCTGCTTACCCTTCCGGAGCACCTGAGATCACCCCTAGTTTTTGGTGGGGTTCGTGTTGTTTATTCTTTAGTTTTCTATGTTGTGTCGTGTGTACTATTGTTTTTCTGTTTGTCTTTTTTATTTTTAGCCATGGCGTTGTCAGTTTGTTTTAGATTTATGAGTTTGACTGTCCCTTTGGTATCTTTCGTCCCTCTTTTATAACCTGACTGTACAAAATATTGCTTAAAAATGGTTTTAACTTGTACAAAATCGAAAAAAATACGGATATTTTTCTATTATCGCAACAGATGATATTGACCTCAATAACATTTTCATAACTTTTGTATTATTCCTTCATGTTAGTGTGTTTTTTTCCTTTTTTGATACAGTTAATGTCCAGGGGTCGGTATTACCGAGCATTCCTAAGACCTGTCATATTATATATCTTAGGATATATCTTTATTTGATGAATTATAATTGTGAGTGTCCACTTTGAGGGCAATAGTAAAATACTTTCTTTCTAGTTGACACCAAAAGACATAAGAGGATAGCCAGGATAGATGTGTCTACAAATAAAATTTGGAATTGAAATGGGATATGTGACTAAAAGACAACAACCCGCCCATGGAGCAGACAACATCCAAAGGCCACAAATACATGCTTTCAAAGTAGAGGATATATATTTAAAACATCAAAATGACATTCGCCTCATGCAATGATCTTATTGTTTATAAACAAAAATTGAGTTATAAATTTACATAAGTCATGCTGAAGGCCAAAAATGTTGAAGAGTATATCCAAAGATATTGATAATGAAGCGTGGTCCAATGAAAACTATTTCAGCTCTCTCTTGCTTTTACTGAGTAAGCATATAAGACATTGTTTTAGTCTTTGTCTGCTATAAAAACGAGAGGGAGGAGTATTTCCCAAAATTATTAGGATTCGTTCTTCAATTTTTTGGAGCCATGGTGTAGTGGTTAGTGCATCGGACTACTAACATAAAGGTTCCTGGTTCGATTCCCGTCTGGGATGAAAATTTCAGGAACTGAATTTTCGGCTCTCCCTTGACACCATTTGTGAGTATGGTCTTGAGGAAACGATGATAGTCCGTGGGAAGGGGACGTTAAATGGCTGACCCCGTGTTAAGAGAGAGCCATATCTCTTGCACGTTAAAGACACCCTTGTAGATTTCGAAAAAAAGCAGGCTAATGCCGCTACAAGGCAGCACTCGCACCCGCAAAGTGGAAAGGGATTAATATAAGTGGCAAAACTTGTTTCCCAATCCACTATAAATAAATATGTTTAAACTAAATTTTTTGGAAGAATTTAGTTACTAGTATCTAATGTAATTGTCATTGAGGAATGCAAGGTTTTAGTAAATAGTTTCACACTTATTTAAGCCATGATGGACTGCATAAAACATACAATTACATGAAAACACATTTTGCCAACATAAGTCATGAAACATATATTTCTGAAACTTTGTGATCATTGTCCTCTACAGAAAATGACACGTCCTGGCCTACAAATGTATTTATTGTTGTTCTTTATGCATTGGTGAATTTAAATGTAATTTTTACTTCATGAAGATTTATTTTAAATTTTGTACAAGTTAAAACCATTTTTAAGCAATATTTTGTACAGGTTATAACATGTATGAGGTACTTTTGTACATGTTATAACTTGTATTTTTGCATTATACAAGTTATAACATGTACAATATTTTTGTACATGTTATAACCTGTACAAAATCGCAACTTGTACACGACATATATATATAGTGTAATTATTTGTGTTATAATTGTTTAAACACCTATATTTTTATTTACTGTTTTAAATAACTTAAGTATGTTATCAACACAATGTATACAGTTTGGATTTTAGAAGTAATGGGTAAAAACTCACTTGATACTCCAAATGCTAAAAAAAAGAGGAAGCGAAAAATTATCGTAGTGAATATTGTCTAATTAAACAAATGGCAAATAAATTGAAAATTATTTATAACTGTGCTTGACCGATGACTGGGACGTTGATTAGACGTAAGCGTGAATTTGATTATTAAGCATGCTATGCATTGAGTATGTAGATTAAGGTAATATTCGGGTAGCTTGAATGTTAGCTGAATCATGAAGTCATTTTTTGGTTTGGTTAAATACCCTCATTTAAGAGTAGACTAGTCCGACAGATAACTTATATGCCTGTCTGAAAAAATGGTAGTAAACACGTACCTTACTTAAAATTGACAACACAATTCATCTAGCAAGAACGATAAATAGATATAGGAAGATGTGGTATGAGCGCCAATGAGACAGCTCTCCACCCAAGTAACAACTTGTAAAGTAAACCATTTCAAGTCAAGGTACGGCCTTCAACACGGACCCTTCGCTCACACCGAACAGCAAGCTATAAAGCTACAAAAACCACAGATTTTCGTTTTACCTTCATACTCAATGCAATCGGGTTTGAGATTTATCAGAATTTACATGTTTTGAATTGGCTATGAAAATGCTCAATTTATATGCGACATCAAATGTTTACTACCATCTAGAAAGCTTATACCACGGATACTATATATGTTAGAAATTTTCCGATTCGCTTTGTTATTCATATATTTTTATCAGCAAACGGTAAATTGAGAGTTATCACAATTTAGTTTTTTAATTTATTAAGTAAGAAACTCTTTAAGAAAATATTAAGATTGAAAATCCCCATGTAATGCAGTTGATTATAAGCTATAACTTTGTTGGTTTTTTTTCGTGCCTTTGAATTTAAAATAATTATTGCAGACTATACAATAGACACATTTATTTTGCAGAAACAAACAATTGGTATATTTTACAAACGTACCTGTGAATTTATGAATAGGGTTATCAGGCGGGATATCACAATTAGCACAAAAGTTTGTATCATTTACTGCTCCTGTAAATAACAAGACACTAATACAGTGAAACCTGACTAAACCGAACCCTGCATAAACCGTAAACCTGTCAAAATCAAACATGTTCGTGAGCACCGTCATATCAAATTATATTCGTTGTGAACCTGATAAACATCGGCCAAAACTGAAATAAATCTTAGGTCCCGTAGAGTTCAAACATGTTTCACTGTACAACTGTTAACATCAACAATTGATACATATGCAAGCTTCAGCATAACATTTGTTGTTTGACTATTAAGGTGGTACCTAACACTAGATAACTCTGTAAAGTCAGCTAAACGTTTTAATTACATTGTGTTGTAAAAGGAATATTAAGCTTCTCAATGATCAAAATTGGTGTTTGTCAAACTGCTATATAACCAATGTAATTTTTCTGACAAAACGGTTGGTTCAAAATGTTTTGATTTTTTTTATATTTTTGTTAGAGGGTCAAGGTAAATACTTTGACAAAATTTTATGAAAATTAAACGAGCCAAATTAATTTTAGTGAAAGTGTTGGGTACCACCTTAAAGCATCCGTGTTAAACCTTCACAATAAAGACAGGAGTAGTACATGTATACAGGTGTTCAAAAGTCAAAGATTGAGTAGAGAGAGGAAAAAAAATCATGTTGCAAACTAAAACAGTGGGAAAAACATAAACTATAAGAGGATTTACTGAACTGCAACAAAAACAAATGCTAATATAAATAGAAACGGATGTTTTGATAACTACTGCCGTATTCGTGACTTGGTACTCGACGTTTTAAGAATGACAAACAATGAGCGTTGAATTTGGGTATGGCCAGCCACATGTACATCTCCCGCTTAAATTGCAATATTATAAATAACGATTTAATGACAACATTACATGAAAAAATACATAAAAATCAGCCTTTCAGAGTTTTATTTCTTCCTACATACTTACTTGGAATCTTTATAACAATACTTTTATAAGTTAATAAAATAATCACGAGCGTTACTGAAACCGGTTATAATAAACATGATAAATGATCGATGAGGAACAGCAAATGCTAAGCCGTTGAAGTAATGGCACATGCTTCAACCTTGATTGTTTTGCAATTGATACAAACAGTTAGTCATTGCGTTTAACGTAGAATCACCCGCTGAAAGGGAAAGCATAGAGACTTGTTCCACATTTTTCTAATGGAAACATTCTGAACGATACTTTATTTTTTAATACTGTTTTCTGGTTGCCATGGCGTTGGCAGTTTACTTTCTTGATAATGTCCTTCTGGTTATGTTTGTCTCCCTGTTACAACTAATCTGGTTTGTCTTTTAAAAGAAAGACATTTTGGTTTGAAATATATATCTACAAATGTTAATGATCTATATCCACCAATTATTCCAGTAACCTTGTTAATCTTTAAAAACGGACACATAATATTTGCCCGCCAAAGATTCAATGACTATTGTCTATTTTCCACTCACCAAGGTTGCCTATAGATATGAATGCGTTTGCTGAAATAACATCTACCCGCCAACAATGCCTTCGATTGTTCTCATCTCTGGAAACATTGAAAATACACAAAATTCAAAATTCAAATATGAAAATAAACGTAGTATAGATATACAATTTAAAAGGGGCACTCCAGACACGACTTTTATCAACAAAAGAACACATAACTGATCTGCGAATCGAAAATTTTAAAAACGTAAAATTAAAGTAAAAGTAAAAAAACCTTAAAATCACTCGAAAAAGGCGAAAACACACCAACATGAAGAAAATTCGAAACAAGTTTTTTTGTTTAATTATTTTGATTTCCCCAAAAAGGAACAAATACCCAAAATTCACTTGGCAACTTTATATATAGATTGATTGTGTATTAAGGATGTTCGCTTGTCATGTTTTGGAAATTTTTGTCAGATTTTCGAAATCCTCTGGTTTTATCCATTTCAATGCATCAAATAAATTTGCCCATTGACCCCCATTTTTCTTTTTATAAATCTTTAACATGTGTTATGATAAGCCATCTGTAAAAGTCTTATAAAATTATTATTATTTTTAATAGTTTTTGAGAACTTTAACTTGCCAATGCTAAAGCTATGAAAAGTCAGGAGAGAACATTTTGTCGCCAAAATTTCAATGGCTAATATCTTTTGTTGCTTCTTTGATTCCTCTATTAATCCTCTTTCGTTATAAACTAGTGTTTTGAAAAGCTAACTATTTTGAAACTGAGTAGCAAACTCCCTTAATGCTAGCCATGATTAAAAAAACTGGGATGAAAGATACCAGAGGGAAAGTCAAACCCATAGATTGAAAATACACTGACAACGCTATGGCTAAAAATTAAAAAAGACAAAAAGATAAACAATAGTACAGTAGACTCAACATAGAAAACTAGACTAAGCAAAACGAACCCCACGAAAAAATTGGGGGCGATCTCAGTTGCTCCGGAAAGAAACCAGCATTAAGTCATCTGCGAAATTTATTGTATATACTTTTCTACGTTACCAAGCATATGATTTTGTTAGCAGTTGACATACATGTCACATTAGTGACATTCAAAAAACCACAATTTGTTAGTTTATATTAAACATTAAAAAATGTGGTGGATGATCGCATCATTTTCGGATCTCGTAATGTACAACACAAATATATTTGGTGTTATCTTATCTGTTAGTAGTACTTTGTATTTAATCCATGAAGTTGTAATACCAATCTATTTAAATTGTAGGTTTTTAGATACGAAGTCAATCTATCTAATCAGCAATCATGTCATATCCTCTCATTTTATATCAGAATTCGATAACCAAGTGTTTTTTTACATGAAAATAGGTACATTTTGAGGTAAGGTTTAAAGTATATATATAATAGAAGAGGAGATTATTGAAAACCAATCAATAAAACAACTGTGTCTTAAACGGCTGTGATCATCCTAATATTTCATATACACATCTTACTGAATAATTAGAAAAAAAAATTTGCTTGTTTGAAAAAAAACCTAAATTGGAACCCACGTGTAAAAAAGATAAAATGTATTTACAGAAGAGTTATAAATGGTCCGTTTATTTCCAAGCATACTCTCGTACTTCCATCGATAGTTGCTTTAGATCCTTTGAATCTCCATATCTGGTTCATTTCATGGTTGTCAATAGTAACCCACGTGTCTAAAAAGATCTTACCCTGCCATGCGCAGGGCCACTTGCAAATAGAAATACCTGATGGACAAATTCAACAGTATGAAAAATTGATCATTTATGAATGAAATCACACGTGGCATTAAACCGAATAAATCATAAGTATGTTTATTATTTATTTTTATTTATAATCACTACAAGAAGTTGTATATTCTTTCAACAGCTTAAAACAGAATAGAAAACAAACGTTTTTGAAGAAGGAAAAATTAAAATTCCAAAATTGCTGAACTCCGAGGAAAATTCAAAACAGATTGATTGATTGATGGTTGCTTAACGTCCAGTGGCAAATATTTCATGCATATTCAGGACGAGAACAAGTTCACAATAAATACAAAAGGTAGGTTGTTGTAATAGAGGCCATCTAGAAAATGTTCATTATAATTGTGTATTGATATTAATTTAATATTTTCAACACAGATGGTATTTATTTCTATTTGTGTGTACAGTTTTGTTTGTAAACATTGTATACATTTTTTATAGACAAAATAGCGTTTGATCAAAATCTAAAATGAATTATTTATGTTTAATATCATATATAATTCTAAAAAAATAAACTCATCATACATACCAGGACTAAATTTAGTATATACGCTAGACGCGCGTTTCGTCTAAAAAAGACTCTCGAATCCAAAAAAGTTAAAAAGGCCAAATAAAGTACGAGGTTGAAGAGCATTGAGGACCAAAATTCCTAAAAGTTTTGCGAAATATAGCTAAGGTAATCTATGCCTGAGTAATCACTATAAAAATGAGAATAATATGAATTGGTTACTTGTGGACATTGTAAGACCACGCCTTATTTTTTTTTAACCGTATAAAAAACTCGAAACCCTTTTTCTGGTGAAGTTAAAACTTGAAATTAATAATTGTGCATTTTGAGATTTTACGAGATTTCATTAAAAAGGAAAATAGAATCAAGAAAAAGTCATCTCCTGTAAATAAGAAGCTTGTGTTTGGAATCATAGAATACTCAACTGAAGGGAAACTAATGATAAAGATATAAACGGAACTGTCATTGATCATCAATATTTAAGTGAACATTTTTTTTCAATATGTTCCATACGACTGATTTTTCTGGAGCGTATATTTTAAATAACTTTATCTATTTTCAAAGTTTAAATTACACATATTTTTCGTTATGACCTTCAGAGATTTCAATGTTACACTTCTTTTTCGTTATTATGGGATACAATCATACATTATATGTAGCTATATTACACACAGCAAACGCGATGCTATAAAATCACCTGTTTTCACATACAAAATGATGTTATGTATGTGCCTGTCCCAAGTCAGGAGCCTGTATTTCAGTACTTGTCGTTTGTTTATGTGTTACAGATTTGTTTTTCGTTCATTTATTTTTGTACATAGATAAGGCCGTCAGTTTTCTTGTTTGAATTGCTTTACATTGTCATTTCGGTGCCTTTAATAGCTAATTATGCGGTATAGGCTTTGCTTATTGTTGAAGGCCGTACGGTTGTTATACACTTATCCAGGAATTTCTTTTAGCCCGATAATATACTCTTACGAAATACTCTTATCCTGGAAATTTCATTTTTTTCAAAGAAATATACCCAAAGTATTAACAAACGGTTTATTAATTTGAGATCGTAAGTTATATTGATGAATTGTATTTTTTACTATTACTATTGTTACAAATTCATTTAAATAATATCGAAATAGGAATCATAGCTGCCGAGATCTAAAATAAAGCCCCTAAAATAATGTCTCCCGTTTATCTGTTACCCCCTTAGAAAACTTGAAATAGGAACCAGCTCTAGTTCGCGCTATTTCCGAAATCCGTAATATCAAGATGAAGTTTTCAACAATATTGATGCTGTTTAACTTTTTATTATTCTTCTGATGAAAAATGTCAAATCTCACAGAGATGAAAAAGAAAAGGTATGTATTAATTATTTGTGGATATTTTTTAATTGATAAAAACCTTGCACACACAATTCAGATCTATTAACCATCATGATAGTGCAAGCAATATGCCGAAATCGTTTTGACAAATAAAATTCACTCGTGTCAAAATAATTAAATCAAAATGATTAGAGATAAACAAGATACATTTTTGTAACTTATAACGCTCCAACCATTACCAAACTTATACTATTTGATTATATTGACATGTTCTCAAATACCAAAAATATCTTGTGAGGGTCCAAGAAAAAAACTTTATGGTTTGTCGAGGAAGAAAAAGTGGTAAGTTTAGATAGGTAAGTGTTCTAATAAACCTAATAACTCATTCAATCTATTATTTTTAACATCAAACTCTTACATTATATGACAATGGGACGATCATTTTATTTTGCGAGGGTGTAAAAAGGGGGGGTTGAAATATGTGTAACTTAAAACTTTATTCTTTGTGGATAAGAGAATAGGAGTGGATACAATACCTTCAACTCGACATTTCAATTTTGCCGGTGATTAAACAGTTGTAGCAATTAATCAATCGGAGAGTACAGCAACACAAACATTATAACAATTTTTATTTTTATTTTGTGATTTTATAATATTATTGATCATTATTTAGAGGATACACCGTGTATACATATAATACATAAAAGAAAAATAGCAGATCGATTGGTTTGGGCGTGCTCGTATTTAAATGAACTCCTGGTAAGCTCATACTAGTATATATTTTTTTCCTTTCTCAATAACATGAATAACTCTACAAATAAAGTTTACAAAAACGACGGATTTTTTTTTACTTCAAAACGTGTGTTCTCATTTAAATGTGTATTTTGATATATGGACTTTCGTGTTTTCCTTTAATAAAAATCAAATAATTTAATAGTATATTTTATACACTAGCAGTTATAGTATATCTCAGTTAGAAGAGAAAATGTTTGATAAATATAAAAAAGACTGGTGTACAAGAATTTTTTCATATAGTACCCGTTGTAAATTGAGAACATATAAACTTTTTAAACATACTTATAACACTGAGCAATATTTGCTACAGAAAATGCCACAGCGCCATCGTAGTGCTTTTTCAAAGTTTAGATGTGGTGTAGCACCATTAAAAATTGAAACTGGTCGATATGAAAGAAAAAATCTAGACGAAAGAGTCTGTTTTAACTGTAATATTTTAGAGGATGAAAAACATGTACTTTTAAATTGTCCCTTGTATGACATATATGACACAGTTTTGGAGGTCAAGCTGTGTTGTACAAGAATATATAAAATACTTTGGGATGCTATGAAGAACAAAGACGCTAAATTCATTCAAGTGTGGACATCACAATATAGCAACTAATTACATAACAATTGATTATGTAATAAATATATCATAATGAAATGATCACAATTTGAAAGAGTAATCTTTCTTCTTTCTTTTGGTACCTCATTTATAAAATATAAAGAAGGATGAAATGAACTACATCAGTTTAAAGTTGTCTGATTGGGAGTGAAAAAATCTTTGTATTGTGCTACCTTAAATGTATCAAAATAAGCAGTTTATGCAACTGAACCAACCATTACAAAATTAATAAATCTGTCAACAACCAGTCATTAGGCTTCAAATAAATAAAGTGAATGGAGAGCCATTAACGACCTTGTAATCTAGCATCGTGTTTCAAAC
This sequence comes from Mytilus edulis, assembly GCA_019925275.1. Lineage (NCBI taxonomy): Eukaryota > Metazoa > Mollusca > Bivalvia > Mytilida > Mytilidae > Mytilus > Mytilus edulis. The sequence goes on from CM034354.1 coordinate 93,909,911, forward strand.
ATTTTAACTTTCTTCAATAGGTTATCATATTAGATTAAAACTAAATACACTATATTTATATGCGTTCCGAAAACAAATCTAACAGGTGTCAAGTTTAAATTCTGTGTACTTATATAATCTTAAGTACTATCTTGACATCGCAGTGTTAATTATGCATTCCTGTAAATGTTTAGCAAAATCGTCTGCAAGGTTACTTTATAATACTTAATTTTCTGTAGTAGTTTGAAATTTAATTCATAAACTCAGTTTTTAAATTACTATGTAAACATGGTAAATGCTATAGAAAAATCATAATATATCCCAAAGTTGTCTACTTTTAAAAAAAGATATATCAAATGTTTCAATTCCTGACATACACTCATTAGGTCAGTCAGCCCCCCCCCCCCCCTTAGGAAAAGTTCTGGATCCGCCACTGGGAATGTGTCGAAGGAGACAACAACCCGACCATAAAGCAGAAAAAGGCCACCAAAGGGTCTTCATTGCAGCGAGAAACTCCCACACCCGGAGGAGTTCTTCAGCTGGCCCACAGACAATTATGTATACTAGGTCAGTGAAAATGGACGTCATACTGAACTCCAAATTATACACAAGAAACTAAAATCAAAAACCATACAAGACCAACAAAAGCCGGAGGCTCCTGACTTTGGACAGGCGTAAAAATGCGGTGGTGTTAAGCATGTTTTTTGAGATCTCAACCCGCCCCTTAAATACATCATGCCAATGTAGAAAAAACAATACATTTTTATAATTTTACTTTGGTCTATCTACTATTTAAAAGTAGTATGTACATAACAGTCCTATAAATGATAAAAGATCGACTTAATCTATGAACTATATATAAGCCTTTAAAAGATCTCCCAAAAATATAATTTAAATTCGAAATAACGACTTTGAAAATCAGGATTACGATTAAAATCGTTATCAGTATTTGTAACTATTTATCACACATTATAATTATAAAGATAATGAGATGTGATAGATGTTATTGTATGATTGCCAATGAGACAACTGTCCACCAGAGTTCAATTGAAGTGGATATAAGCAAACATAGACCACATTACGACCTTCAACAATGAGAAAAACTCATACCGTATGGGTCGCTATAAAAGGCTCCAACATGAAAAACGAGGAACAATGCATGAGCGCTCCACTTTTTCCTAACCTGGGACAACATACATTAACTCAATGTGTTGTAACTTTAAGCGTCTGGTTGCTTGACTCAAACCATTGACACGAGGTAAAACAAATTAAACACACTAATGCATTCGTGATAACGAATCTGTAGAACTAGTTGTTACTGTTTTTTGTATGAATATGTATGCATGTACAAATGTATGTATGTATATCCTTCGGATCACCTCTCGAGAACTACGAGGGTAAAGTGAATCCGTGTACACTCCCTATCAAGGACAATCACCACTTCAACACCCGGGAGTGGTTGGACACCGGGCAGAATCTGTTATTACGGTGGAGGAAGCCGAAGTATTTGGTGATAACCACGGAGCTGCTCGGCGGGAACAGACAAACCGAAGAGTTAACAGCAGAAAGAGATATCCAGGTCAAAGTCGGGAGTAACTTTTACTAACCAAGGCCCCATAGCAGAATATTTATAGAGTAAATTTCATCCCAGATTTTTATAATTCTTTTAAACGGATTTATAAAAAAAACCCTGCATGAATGACGAAATTAAGAATTATCAAATTCTGTGATTGCTGTAATTTCTAAGATTCTTCACCCCAAACCGTGAAAAAAAACAAAATTTAAATCCGGGATCTCGGACCAAAACTATAGTCTATAGAGGTCCCAAACAGGCTTCTGTTGTAAACCGTATCTTATGATTCTCGAATTAGAAGTTCATATCATATGTATCATGCATATTATCTTTGACAGGCTAAGCTCATATATACATATTTATGCCTGTACATCTGAACATGAGCCAATTAACTTTACGAAAGCCATTACATGTATCTGTATTATATGAATAATTTGTCATAAGATCAGCCCAATAATGTTAGATCTGTAAATTTTTGGTAGCATTCTTTTGTTTTTTCCCTGCTCGCGATTCTAACTCATGCTACTGGAATATCATGGCACTAAATCGCCTTGCACTATGGCCGATACGCTAGACTACTCGACCAACTAGGCTCTATAATAATACGGCTTTCGATGGCCGGGTGTTACCTCTCCTCGTCAGTTTTTTTTTATCTAGCGTCGTAACACAGTACTTTAGTAAATAACTTCCAGTGGCAAATATCTCATGCGTGTTCAGGACGAGAACAAGTTAATAACAAATGCAATAGGTAGATCTTGTAAAAGAAGCCATCCGGGATGATGGACAGGGACAGAAATTTTGCCTTACAACATGCCACTTCGGAGTCCTCAAAGAGTTGTTGCATCGGTTATTAACGCGCAAAGAGCGTGACACTATGCATTAAATATAACGTCCTCATTCTGACCGGACGTGACTGCAAACTTGTACATCCCACCCAGCCAAACGGACGCCCAACTTTGATAAGCGTCTTACTGTCGGTCGGAATATAAACGATATAAACCAGTCTAAATTGAAACAACGTTCAAACCTATGATTGCGTTTGATAAAAACCCCAATCTTTATCGTGTGCATGCAAAACAACATTCAACACAAACATTTTCCAAAAGATAAAAAAAGTTTATATTTTAACAAAACGAATTTGAATTTATTTTTTGTATAAATAAGACCAATAGTTTTCTCGTTTGAATTGTTTTACATTGTATTATCGGAGCCTTTTATAGTGGACTATGCGGTATGGGCTTTGCTCATTGTTGAAGGCCGTACGGTGACCTATAGTTGTTAATGTCTGTGTCATTTTGGTCTCTTGTCTCATTGGCAATCATACCACATCTTCTTTTTTATATTGATCAGCAGGTTGAACAACGGTTGTTCTAAAACAGTACTGACTGCCATTGGCGATTGCCAAAAAAAAAAAAGAATCACAAAAAAGGTGTTACAAAATGGATCTTATTATTACTGTATTATCAAACAGAAAACAATTAACCTGCGGAAAAGATGGTACTCCGCGAACATGAGGTGCAAAAATGTGTACGCATAAACAAATCTGAATTGAAAACAACGGTCAAATAAAATAAAAAAATATGATTGCGTTTGATAAAAACAACAGTTTTTTACGTATGCAAGCAAAACAAATATTTAGGTAGCGGGGTCTAAATACAGCACACACAATTTTTTCCGAAATACCAAAAAAAAGGGAAAAAGTGTATTTTTAACAAAACGCATTTGACTATTCGTACTTGTCCGAACATACTCAATTGACACAATAAGAGTGGTTTCCTTTTAAGTATTAGAGTTTTAGTGAAACCTCTATTTTTTTCTGAACGAATTCTAAAATAACATAAAAATTAACAAATGAAAGAAAATCGTTTATAGATCCCCTGAAAATTACGTCATCGTTTGGATGTCATTACCGTCGGCATATTTGTTGCTACCTTTATTAAAAGTTTGCCTTGTCCTCATTTTCCTTAAAATTAAAGATTATTACTCAACAGTGAAATCATTCATCTTTGTTTTCAGGGACAGAGAAGAAGGGCTCCTAAGTTAAGTTGTTCCGACTATCGTGTTTTGATGAATCTGTTGTCAAGGAGAGAAGTTCTTCCAGTAAAATAAAGGAATAGTCTGGAAAAAAGACTTATAAAAAGATAAGTCATTTCAACTTCGGAAAGCAATTGATAATTGATCCGTATTTAGGTAAACAAATGAACAGGATTACGATCGATGGGAAAATTGTTCTTCCGTGGGAGGAATTGGATAAGTGTATAGAAAAGTTTTACACTCTAAGCAAAGCAGATGGGGCAAGAAAACTATACCATCAAATTAAAGAACATTACTTTGGAATCGGAGAGCCTATGATTCAAAGGTACATATCTAATAACAATATGCAGAGACAAAAACGACCATTATTTTCAAATAAAGCACCACTTATACCCGTTGATGCCAAACAACCAATGGAGGGACACCAAGTTGACCTTGTGGACATGCGTAAGCTCATAGTGGAGAAAGACGATGTTTCGTATAAATATATTCTGTCATCAATGGATGTGTTCACAAGATTTGTGTGGTTGCGACTATTGTCTGATAAGAGCTCGGAAAAAGTTGCTGTTAAGCTACGGGAGATATACGCGGAATTTGGAAACCCTAAAATATTACAGAGTGACCAAGGATCAGTGTTCAAAGGTGTTGTTACACGCCTCTGTAAAGATATGAACATTAAATTGATATATAATTCAAGTTACCATCCGCAGAGCCAGAGGAAAATAGAAAGATCTCATAGGACCTGGAAAGACAAAATTCGTTTTGATCTAATTAATTCAAAATTCGGAGGCATTTGCGATTGGGTGACGAATCTTCCCAATTTACAAAGTATTTACAATAAAGCAATTCACTCGTCTTTGGGAATATCACCTCATGAATGTTTATTGGGAATCAAACCAAATTCTGTAACACATAAAATGTAATTTCACAAATACAAATTTAGAAGACATAGCAATTGAATTTGCAAGCGAGGAGTCGAATATGACATTTATTCCGAGTGAAGACTGTGCAGAAAGAATGAGGCACATTGAAAAAGTTAGAAGTCAGGCAGTTTGTATTTCGAAAAAAGCTAGCTCAAATATGCAGAAAAATGGTTTGGCAAAATATTCACCATCCCAATATAATATAGGCGATGAAGTATACGTAAAATTTATAGGCAAAGACAAAAGAGTGTATAGAGGAGGTTCATCAATCGCATCGCCAAGGGTATTAGAAGGAATTGTAATTGCGACAAATAAAGATCTACATAAGTAAAAAGTTAATAGATAAAGGCAGATGTGGTGTGAGTGCCAATGAGACAACTCTCCATCCAAATAACAATTTAAAAAAGTAAACCATTATAGGTTAAAGTACGGCCTTCAACACGGAGCCTTGGCTCACACCGAACAACAAGCTATAAAGGGCCCCAAAATTACTAGTATAAAACCATTCAAACGGGAAAACCAACGGTCTAATAGTATACAACGCTGGAGAAAACAACTTCAAGTGATTGGTTTAGGGTAGATAATGATAACATCCAAAATAGCAAGTAAGGAAAGAGAAAAACAACGGAGAGAAAACTTAGACCCCGATGATGACAACGAAATAAGCATTGGTAAGCCACATAAAGGACCAAATTATTCAACAGATACACTTCACGAAAATGATATTTTTTTGTCAGATGACCAAAGCTTCGAACTGATTAACAAGTGGCTCCAGCATAAGTTACTTGAGTTTGAAAATCAATCATTCGGCAAAGGAATTTTACTATCAAAAGATGAACGGTCAATGGTGTTTTATCTCTTTTTAAAATTACATGGATTTGTTTTACATTTTAAAAATGTGATTGACGGAGAATTCAAACTAGTTAACCACCCGTTCGTGGATTTATATGACGACTTTCGGTCATATATGGCATTAATCTTCAGTGAACTTTATGTTGTATACCTCACCAATGATGTTCGTCGATGGGCTTCATTGATCAATCACATATGTATGTCTAATATCTATAGCAATTGCATAATAACTTTGAAAGAGGACAGTAATTATGATCTTGTTCAATATCTATTTAGGATAAGAAATCCTGAACAAGAAAAAGACTACAATTCAGATGAACCAGAGGAATAGATTTGTATCAATAAACGTAGTAAAATAGAGGAGTAATTTGGAGATGTCAAATAGATGTTTTGTACCTAATGTAACGCAATATTTACAATCATCTTAGCTTCGTCGGCGTCTTAAGATTACAAATACAGACAAACAGTGTTATAGTTTCCTATCTTTGGTATTTTAAGATGCATTGTATTGAACAAATATCTTTATAATAATATATATGTACATTTTTGTAGGTTATTAGATTTTAGCATGTCATGATAGGTTGTTACAATGTTATCTTAACATTTATATTGTTTCATCTTAATTCGTACAACAGCAATAACATCAAACAAGGTATACTTGTATTAAAGAGATTGTTTCAGACATTGTTTGGTTTGGATGCAGTTTGATCATTGAAAAAAATGTAATTGAATTGGTTTCGAAGCTTCGTTTTCTAATGTTGTATAAAGCTTTTTTAACTGAATCCATGATTATGAAATAGATTAATTCAATGATACAAGTGGTGTCATGTTTTGGTTTGATCATTTTGTATGAAATACACGGGATGAAAAAAGTAACTATAATTCAAATTTGATGACAAATTGGTTGTTGTTTGCTTAAATAACAAACAAAAAAAGAAGATGTGGCACGAATGCGAATGAGATAAATTGCCATCTAAGTCACAATGTGTTACAAGTGAACAATTATAGGTAAAAGTTCGGCCTTCAACACGGAGCATTGACTCACACCGAATTCGAATTGCAATTTATTATAAAGATTCAGGAGAAAACTATCAACAATACAGAGTAGGCACGTTTTGCATGGTATTTCGACTGGAATGAATGGTTTTGAATTTAGACTTGCATAATAAAAAAACCAAAAGGAGTATATTAATACATATTTTCTCTTTTAAACATATTTCCGGGATAAGGGTATCGACATATAATTTAAAATGTATGCATTTCTATATAGATATAATCTTTAAAAAAATATAGAAGTGTATGATTTTTATTTAGATATAAGTATACACATCGTCGCTTTATGTATATGACTTAAAAGTGAAATGATTTTTTTATTGAAATTATACTGTCTGAGAAATTAACCCCGTAATTTTAAATTATATGTCTGTACTCTTATCCCGAAAGCATGTTACAATAACATTAAATATAAAAAAGAAGATGTGGTATGATTGCCAATGAGACAACTGTCCACAAGAGACCAAAATGACACAGACATTAACAACTATAGGTCACCGTACGGCCTTCAACAATGAGCAAAGTCCAAACCGCATAGTCAGCTATAACAGGCACCGATAAAACAATGTAAAACAATTCAAACGAGAAAACTAACTGCCTTATTTATATATAAAAAAAAAATGAACTAGCATTGCTGTTACTAGCCACTGTTCCCTGCATTTCATATTTTCCCTTCATGTTCATATTTCGGAGATAAGAGTACCAACATATGATATAAAATTACAGACTAAATTTTTGAGATTGATATGGAAAATTGTAGAATTAAAAAAAAAATAGCACTGGTTAGTCGCTATTTCGTTTAACTGTGTATTGCAATGGTAAATGATAATATATTATGTTTGCTCGAATGCCCGTTTAGAACGTACAAATATTCAAAAATGAATGCTGTGGGCACCTTGAAAAGAATATGATTATTAGAAAACAACTTAGACATCCGAGATAATATCCTGATAGAAAGTATAGGATATGTGATATCTTTCAAAGACACGAAATCAGCATGTGCAAAGCAAAACAAAAGTGCAAAGGAGTAAGATTTTAGTTTGCATCATCTCAAAGTCACAGTGAGGCCTTGCACACAGAGCAAAAAACTAAAAAAAAAGGAGCATATACATATTTTATCTTTTTACATATTTCCAGGATAAGGGTACCGACATATTAAATGAAATTGTAATCGAAATTTTTCAGGTAAATATCTTTTAAAGTACAACCTATATGAATATATACATACAGGTATGTTATTTTGAAGAGAAGTGAAGACATCCGAAAGCATCGCAGTTACTACACGCTTGTCGCTGAATCACAAGTTTTCCATTCATATTCCGGGATAAGAGTACCGAAATATGATTTTTCAGACTGATAAGGGAAAAAACCAATTAGCAGTGTTAATGTGCAGTTCAAGTCGCATTTACTTTATTTATAAGATGCTAGCAGTTTCATAAGTATACCAGGGACTTTGATTCATTCAGAAAGAAAGGAGAGAAAAACAACAGCATCAAAGAAACTGTCAACTTTTACTTAATAATACATGTACTTTTCTTTAAAAAAAATATTGACGGGCTAAGAGTACTGACATTCAAAATAAAAAAAATGTACACTAAACTAGACTAATTCAGTTAAAAGTATAATCTAAATATAAATAAGGTAGTCTTATCTATATGCATCAAATTGTTTCCTATTTCGTACGTATTTTTAAACGGAGCGTATAGGATCAACAGATAGTATATTTTCCATATAATTGTGATTTGAATACTTAAAATAATTTGTGAGGAGTGTTAACAGATTTTATTTTGTTTAATTTATATTAGCCTTAATTTATTGTTGATTATTTATAGTTCCAACCGATCATAATTTTCTATATAAAAGGCACACTTCGCGAACAAGTCAAAAATCATCATTTTAGGGGGACAATCTTGAAAGGAGTCATTCAAAGAACCATCTGATTGTTAGGTGAAAATTGCCAATTGAGACAGCCATCTTCTAAAGTTCAAATTAAGTGGTCGTATTTGCAGATTGGCTATTCATTGCCATCTATTTTAAAGTTATGCACGCTTACATTTGTTGGCCGAAAATTGATTTCCACTTTTGACCACAACTGTTTCCTGTACTGTGTTTGTTTTGGCCAGTCCAGGGTATATTTTTCTAAATCTTTTTGCACCCCCCCCCCCCCCCAAAAAAAAAAAGAAAGCTACAAGTCTATTGAGGAAATACAATTACTTTTGATTTGACTGTTCATTTATATCTATTTATTTTTAGTTGATTAAATATTGGAAATGCCCTCCTGTGTTGACAATAAGTCAATAATAAAACATTACATTTTATGGATTAGAGTAAACACGTTTCCGTTTAAGAGTAATAAGTTTCAGTTGTCTCCCATTCCATGAAATAAAATTTTTAATGTATTCTCCGTTTGCAAAAAAGAATTATTTAAATATTAGTGCGTTATTCAAAATAATCGAAATACTATATACCAATAAATACTTATTAATTAACTGTAAATCTAATTAAAAAAAAATTTTGCTTTGTTGAAAAAATATCACAGAATATGTTTGTTCCCTGCAGGTTAAGGGTAATTAGATAAAGGTTAATTTCCGGGTTAACTTAAGGGTAATTCCTGGATAAGTGTATGACATACGGTGACCTGTAGTTGTTAATTTCTGTGTTATTTTTTGTCTCGTGTGGCAATCATAGCACATTTTGTGTTTTTTTGTGTCTAAGTTTAACACCAAAAAAGAATACTTTGTATTCGAAATAAACTTCAGTTTTACACTATATCTAATTGATAAATTAGTTTTTTTCCATAAATTGATGTTTATACACGAAATGAATTATTGTTAAAATATGTCATACATGTCAATTCTATTGCGTTACACTCATTGTATATAGGAAGCAACCGTGCTATACCAATGTTAGAAACTCGTTATGTATTTCATTATTCTCCGAGTCTAATATTTTCTAACTGCATAGTTATTTACCACGTGCTGTTCAGACATTGCACACGTGATTATTTTAGATCTAACCAGTCTAAGTCTGATGTGAAGCCAATTTTGATTATTCTACCTTTTAACTCAACAAAAAATTAAAAGGAAGTGTATGATTCATATAACGTTGTATAACAGTAAATACTCTTATAATTACTTTAAAGTAATGTATAAATAGTTATCAAAGGTAACATGATTATAATTTAGTACGCCAGACGCGCGTTTCGTCTTCATACGACTCATCAGTGACGCTCATATCAAAATATTTATAAAGCCAAACTAGTACAAAGTTGAAGAGCATTGAGGATCCAAAATTTCAAAAAGTTGCGCCAAATACGGCTAAGGTAATCTATGTAGATAGTTGTCCCATTAGCAATCATGTCACATATCAATATTGTAAAATAAAAATATTGCCGAAGTTTTATTAATGCAATTTCTTCCCGTATAAAATTCATAATTTACAGCATTACATTGTCTTACCTTCACGAACGTTTACAAATACAACAAACACACTAAAAATGTTCCTCCACATAGTTAAACTGTAGTATTGTTAAAACATCTGTAATGAACTTAACACACCTTTGATGACCTTTGTCAACAGCTTTAATTTGTATAAAAAAGGTTTTATTTGACGTTTTTCTATATCGATATGTAGTAAACATGTTTGCCGTCAGCCTATTTATTTTTTATTTACAAGAAACCAACATGGTCGTACGAATTATATATATTTATCATAATTCAAACTTCAAAGTACAAAATCCATTGCAATAACTATCCAACTATCAAAACAACGTCGCCTTTTTTCCGAATGTGACCTACCCAATTAGACTTATTACCAGGTTTTGTACTAACATGAGCACTTTATGGGTGCAACATGTGGAGCAAGATTTGCTTACTCTTCTGATGCACCTGAGCTCACTTCTAGTTTTGATGGGGTTCGTGTTGCTCCGTCTATACTTCTATGCTGTGTTTAATGTACCATTGATTGTCTTTTTTTCAGCTATGTCATTGTCAGTTTATTTTCAAACATCACTTTTTTGCTTTTCTTTTACAAGTAAACGTCACATTAAATGTTTTTATAATTTTGAAATTTCTCATTCATACTATTACGCTTATTGTTGGCAAACAGTAGCATGAAAAACACAGTTCATTTTACATGTCCTCGTCGCGGTCCGCAATTAGCCGAATTTCGATTTCCGGTGAAAATAACTCCATATAAAATGGTTTAAACCTTTTGTTGCTAAAGTATCCAAGATCTAAATAGCAACAAACGTCATTTATTGTCCCGTCTCGATTGTTTGCACAATTTACCTTTTTACCTTTTTATTTCTGACAATTGTACTTTATATATTATATGAATCCTGTGGCTACAAAACTATCACGCTTGACGATTGGTCTTTATACGACTTCATTGACATCCGAAGCATAACAGATGATAGACTAACCAAAATGGAAACTCGTATTTTTGCGATCATTATTATTGTATATATATCCCAGTATTAACAGTAATTCACCCTATTAGACTAGATTGATTAATTCAAATACATCTTTAAGTACAAACGCGCATGTGCAGATTCTGAAATTTTAAATTACATATAAATTTTTTAACATAAGCATAACAACATAGATCTACAAAACATTACAATTTGATAACCAAAAACAGAGTTGTATAAGTCTAGTTTATCGTACACTTGACCAAAAGTATGGAAGCTCTTCCTAATTCAATCAAAAAATCAAAATACAATATCAGAATTTAAACATAACTACAAATCAATGTACTTTTAACATTACCATGATATTTTTACTGTATTGCCATATCATAATTGTTTATTGTATTTTGAAATTGTATTTAATGCTTATTTATCATTATCATTGAAAATGTATTGTTTATTTTTAATGAATTATTGTTGTATTAAGAGAGGCTTATTGAAAATATGTGTAATCCAAATGAGTTACTCTCTCTAAATAAAGATAATATCATTATTATTATTACCTCCCTCATTATTCATAAAAGAGTGTTCGTACAATTTGACGAATGGTGAGACTCGTTCAAAGAATTTTTTTATTTTGACATATTTATGAAATCTTTATCGAAGCGCCTTGTATCTTCGGCGTTGAGTCTTAATTTTTGCCTATTAATGATCATTGTACTGCATAAAATTACTAGAATGAGTTTTAAACTTGCTTTTTCGTCTGATATGGAAATTTTGTAACGTAAGTGATTCCTATAATTTTTCTAATAATAGGCTATTCAAAAAGACATAAAAGTTTGTAAACCACTTTTATAAATGCTTAATGCACCACTGATTGGTCTATAGATTTTAGTTGATTAAAATGAGTTTACGACGTGATAAGAATGATCCAATTGAAAATCAATTGCGTATATAGCATTACTAGTTGCAAAACATACCATATAAATCATTTTTAGAATCATAAGGTAACAACCATTAACAGTCGGAAACCCGATTGAAATAAAACAAAAGAATCGATGATCTTTGTTAGAGAAGGCGATAAATGCTCACTGTTATGTTTACTACAGTGAAAAACATTTTAAAAGTTAATAGAAACAAATAAAATTACAGTTTTCTTCTTAATTACGAAGTGTTTTATTTTAAAAACTCTATTTGCATTAGTTTTAAATTTATCTAGTACATAGTTAAGCAGAACAATTAGATATCAAGTCGATGGCATGGATATCTTTCAAGTTGGATGTAGAAAATGCATAAACTCCGATTTAAAAAAAAACTTAATTTACCATGGACGGAAAACATATCAATCTATTAGTTCAGTAAATTTCGTGTCTGCTCTTCCATTATGTGACTCAAGAAACAATTCCAAAAAAGGGGTAACAATTGTCTGAAAAGAGAAAATTGAGTGCACCTTTTTATGTTAGGGCGTGTTTGAGTTGAATATTTTGTCTTGATATCGGCTAACCCAAGAATATTTCATACATCATCTCGCTTCAGATTCTATCATTTTTATATATCAAAGCTACAGGTTGACATTTTTTAACATAAAAAAATCACAGTACTAAAAGATGAAATGTATGGGTCAAGTGAAAAACTTATCTAATGAATCACAAAGACAGAGTAGGTGTGTTCGAATAGCTATTGTTACCAAAAGTACTTAACGACAGTCTTTCAGGTTGAATGATGAAAATGCATATCTTCGAAAAATCATATTTTTTGGTGTTTGATAACTAGGGTTTAAAATCTTCAAACACTAAAAAAAATCTAGTCTGCCCTTCCACGAAATATTTGATTAGATTTTTTTTAAATGTTTATGAATTTTCAAAAATTCCACCTGACAACCGATTAGACAATAGTTTTAAGTTGAATAAATGCAGACACGATCATTTACTGATGCTCATTAGCTAGTTGATACATTTTTCTTTTAAAATAAAACTGACATATAATGATCGTAATGGTGCAATGTGGATACATTTATCGGTTTCCAAGAGCAAAATTGGCAGCGCATCATCCCTACAATGGCTTCCATTTCTTACGATTGTGATTGAACTGGCGTAATGGGGAGATAATTTTGATAAAGTAGAATCCTGACTGTTAACCTTCAAGTGGATTGGGGATAAAGTATTTGTTACGTTTAACATTTGTTGCAAGACTCACGTAACTTGTTTTGTCATACTTAAGGTGGTATGGGTGTCTTCCTCCATCTTGGATTGTAAAAAACAGAGAATCAAAGGTCCAGATTTTCCATCAAGTTAGCAAAATTTGATGCAGGAATGCAGATGTTTAATGTACATTTTCATTTAAAAGTACTAATTTATAAGAATATAACTTCTAAATATTGATATTTTTGCAAATGTTAATTATTTTTGGTTGTTTTTATTTTTTTTTAAATTGGCGTCTTAAGGGGAGGTAACTCTAAAAAAGTGCATTTTCTGAAGGATTCTGTATGGAATTTTCCTATTTTGTATTTTAGCCGGAAAAAACGTACGGTAACCCTATCTTTTCTTTTGATATTCTCAAAGCAGTGTCTGAAAGCTATCTTTTCCTGAAGTATTTAACAATACTATCATTTTGTTTAGTTTCTAATCACAAAATGGTGTTTTTTCCTGTATAATCCATACAAAATGTGTCATTTTGTCCCGTACTGTAGCTTGAGAAAATGCGCGGTGACCTATCATTTTAATTATATTTTTTAACATGAATCAATAGATACAACGTTTTGGCAAAGTATGAACAAATTCTATCATTTTTATTTTAGACTCCCATACCACCTAAACCTTTATATTATTAGAAACAAAATAGATTTAATTTGCATTAATTTTTTAAAACATTGCAGCATCCTTTTTTTTCCAGATCTGATTATGCCCTGTTGACAATTTGATGACAGCAAAGAAACATAAAAGGCATAATAAACGAGTGACCGGTGAAAAATAGTGTTATTCCAATTCTTGAACCAATGCATACAAACATCATAAACTTAGTCTTCTGTCCACGATTTTATTATTTTTTTCGCATAAATTTCGTATAATCGTCAATTTTTATTCAATCGGTCAATGTTGTTGTGAAAAATATGGCAGATAATTAAAGTTCGTGTTTTGAAGCCAAAATTAACGATTGTTACCTGTTTGTCAACATGGACATTAAGCACGTGTTTAGTATGTACAATCAGATAATAGTTTATTTTGAGGACATCCATGCGTATTGCGATCACCGGATTGTTACGAGATGGGTCACACTGAGGTCACTTTCCATACGGAAAATATGTCGGGGGAATGTTATTAAAATAAAGTAAACTTCTTCTTAATATGAAAAATTAAAGAATTGTCTTCAGAAAAATATAAATGTACATAAGTTTTATATTGAAAACTATCCATTGAGTTATAAAAAAACATGCATTAATTTTTTTTAATTTGAGGTTTCTTATGACTTTAAAATAAAGATAATTTTTAATCTTGCCGATAAAACTAGACCATCATACTTCGATGATATTATTAAAATGTTAGTGTTGAAACACACAATTGTATAATTCTTGCACACGTGTGTGCAATCGTGCTTACTGTAGTCTTTGGATTACTGTGTTATGGTATTCTTGTCTTACTTTGTTGCTGCTGTCAGACTTTTTGTTTTTCTTTGTTGACATATTTGTGTGTTTAGAATGATTTCGATTGAATGTTGTACCTCTACTTTTGACACATAAATCTATCATGTATGTTTGTTTTTTACACATACTGTTGTGAATATAATCGAATTGTATGCGATTTATACACAAGAGATAAGTTTAGCTAGCTTTAAATTCAGTTTTTATTCACCATGTTCTACATACTCAAATGTCTGTGACAAGTCAGGAACATGAAAGTTGTTATACATTCGTTTGCTGGGTTTTAACTTTTGATTTTGTCATTTGATTTTAGACTATCTTTTTTGAATTTTCTTGGAGTTTTGTAGTTTTGTTATTATACTTGTTTTGTTATTATACTTATTAGTATTACAAACCGTAATAATCGTTATCGTTATAATGTAAACAGGTTATCGTTATAATGTAAACATTCAAAATTAAAACGAAATAGAAATTACAACGATGAACTCTTACTTCTGTGTTTTGTTTAGGGCTTTTAAAACTGCTTTACTCCTTTTAATGGCTTCAGTTCACATACCCTTTGTCTATAAACATTTAATAAAGAATGCGATAGAAATACTGTTCTTATAGGAAAACGATAATGAAAGTAATTTGATAGATCGTTTCCGACACATAAACTGTTATTAAAAACATTTTGTACACCAATTTATTTTTCGAGCGATATATTTTTGCGAGTAGAAAATAACGCGAATATAAATCGTCTCGAGTATGTAACACATGTATCTTAGCAAAAACTATTTCATCATGTCATCATTGTTAACATCCAGACAGCTTGTTTTTAAATACGCATGTTTTAAAGCTCTCTGTAAGCTTATATTAAATGTTTATAGACGATGGGTATGCAAACTGAAGCCATTTCAATTGTCAAATTTAATTACATTCTGAATCGTATTTTGTTTAAATGTCCGATGTTAAAGTTTCACGTTGCAAAAAGACATATGACGTCACTCATGGTCACTTATTATGAAACCTATTATTAATTTAGTTATGGCTATAATATACATTTCTGAGCTTTTGAAATAAAAGAATTTGTTAGAAGAAAAGGTTTCCTCTCGAATTTATCAAATAAGAAATCAGATAAGCCATTGTTATCACGTAGTTAAACATAAATTCACAAAATGTCACATCTTAGGTGTAACATTTGCGAAATCTTATAATGTACACTGTATTCGTTTAATGATTTTATAAATCAGCAGTTTATTATATTCAGTAAACATACAGATGTTATCATCATCTCATTAGGTCGATTCATTGAAGAGGGGCGTAAAGGGGGGTATCTGCATGGAAGAACGCGAAATTAAATTTGCATTTCACGATGAACAAACAATTAAAAATGTCTTGCACGTTGGTCCTCTTACCGATTTTACGAAACAAGATGAATACATTGTAACAAACCTTTATCACGGCTATACGTGAAATACAAACGACCCTTTATCACCCTCATTGAAGGCGTAAGTAATTGATTGTTTGATACAGGTATGTTAAGATGTTTAATACGTTTATTATTCAATTCAAAGAAACAATTTTTTTTTAATTCAATTTGCTCCTGAAATACTTTAACTTATGAGAACATTTCTCTTTTATCAATGTTGTTTAATATAGTAAGTGTATCGTGTGTTAATTATATTAATTTGAAAATGACAATGGGGAATGTGTCAAAGAGACAATAACCCGACCACAAAACAGACATCAGCAGAAGGCCACCAATAGGTCTTCAATGTAGCGAGAAACTCCCGCACCCGTAGGCGTCCTTCACCTGGCCCCTAAACAAATATATATACCCCCTCCCCCCTTTACATCTAACCAATGGCCAAAAGTAAACGCATAACAATCAAACATCAAACTTCTAGCAGTTACTGACATGCCAGTTCAAGACCTCAATTAAACTGATTGAAGGATTATGTCTTCATCATATGAATATCAGGCACAATCCTTCTCGTTAGGGTTTTAGTATCATACCATCATAACATATATGAGAAGAACATAACCCGTGTCATGCCAACAACTGGTTTTTGAATAAATGTGTTTAGTTCCGATGCAAAGACCCTATAATTGGATCAATATTAAAGCCACAATATGCAATCTTTAATGACCTGACAACAATATCGTAACTATATCCCTTCTTAATAAGTCTGTTTAAAGGTTGTGTTAGCTTCTGAGATGAATACTGACATTTGTGTGCTTATTTATTACCATAAAAGATTGGATGCCTGGACGTATAGGAAGTATGCATGTTGAGTTACGAATGATGTCCTTGTACTGATGATAAAACTTAGTAAATGCTTTGACTAGTTTGTGATATTGAAAACCCTGGTGCAATATATTTTTCAGTAATACATGAATTTCTCTCGTTAAAATCGAATACGTTGTTACATACACGAGCGAATCGTACAAGTTGAGATATATAAACACGTAAGATGGTGACAAGGGAACGTCACCATCTAAAAATGGATAATTAACGATAGGAAATGAAAAATCATCTCTTTTATCACAAATTTCTTTCCGTTAATGATATAGATATCAAGATCGGAAAAAGAGCAGTGGTCATTGTTAGTATTAGCTTTATTTAAATTAAGTTCAACAGCATCAATTTTTTTAGTTTACATACTGAATTTGTCATTATTGAGAGCCAATATATAATCCAAATATCTAAAAGTATTATTAATTTTTGTATCAGATGTTGTTTCAATGGATCTTTGCTGATTTTAGTCATACATTGTAACTCATAGCAATACAAAAACAGGTCCGCAATAAGTGGTGCACAGTTAGTACCCATTGGAATTCCGATAACTTGACGATATACGGAATCTCCAAAGCGAACAAAAATGTTATCTAGTAAATATTCAATGGCAGACATAGTATCAAAGCATGTCTAATTGACATAGTTCTTTTGTTTATTGCTACTAAAAAAAATACCTAAAAGAGTTTGAACATATATCTCCGCATTCTGACTTTTTAAATGCCCATTTAATTAGATGTGTGAATTTTTTCTTTATGAGAATGTGAGGCAAAGTGGTGTGAAGGGTAGATAAATCAAAATCATGTTTTTTTTTCTCTCAATGACAAGTTATGTTCCTACAGTTACTCTTGATGTGAGAGGAGTTAAATCACTATACAGTATATGCAACCTTAGGCGTTACTGTTTGGCGTGAACTGGACTGATCGGTGATCGGGGATCCATATAATCCGTCAGATAAGTCAAATAAGATATGTAAGAGTTACTGTGACAACGGTTAGCGATCGATCAGTAAATTAATTTTATGTACGGATCGGACGGATAT
This sequence comes from Mytilus edulis, assembly GCA_019925275.1. Taxonomy (NCBI): domain Eukaryota; kingdom Metazoa; phylum Mollusca; class Bivalvia; order Mytilida; family Mytilidae; genus Mytilus; species Mytilus edulis. The sequence continues at coordinate 93,927,690 of CM034354.1, forward strand.
GTATATATTTTAAATTCTTATATTAATCGAACTTCACAGTGTATACATTCGATTAACGCGGACCTCTACGAAGACACATTTACTTATCTATTTGTCTTATTTAGATACAAATTATAAGACGCCATAAGATTTCAATACCTTTTTGCACATCACGATTGGTTGTTTTTCATAAAATATGCTGAATTTTAAGGAAAAGATACAAAATATGTGTACGCGTTGCCTACAATGCAAATATTTCTTCTCATATTTGAAATAATGCAACGTCAATCGCAGTCAGTCGTACAAAAAAACTTTAGATAAGTAGTTTTGTATGAAATATGAATTTGGAAGGATAATTATGCATAACCTTTTGTTTTTGTTGATCAAAAATGCACTGACTTCTTCATTTTAATGGAAATTATTGACTGTTAATTGAAGACCGGTTGGTGACCATCTTCTGTGGTCGGGTTGTTGTCTCTTTGGTACATTCCCCATTTCCATTCTCAATGTCATATTGCCATTGGATTTTTGTACTTTTTATAGTTTAGGATTGGTTGTTTTTTCATAGAATAAAAAGATTATGAGAGAACATATACTAAAATGTTGTTTGATTTGTTTAAAATTGCCAAAATTATATTTCTTTTAATAAAAAATGATGCTTTTGTATTTGTGGTTAGTTATTTCAAGATCCTCAGGATGATTTGTTTTAGATTTTAGATATAATCAGACTTAAAATACTTAAACAATTGTTTTTGTATTATAAAAATGCAGTTATAGTCTTATTTTTATACAAATTATAAGCCGCCATAAGATTTAAGAACCTGTTTAAACATCACGATTTGTTGTTTTTCATAAAATATGCTGAATTTTAAGGAAAAGATACAAAATTTTTGTACACGTTTCCAAAAATGCAAATATTTCTTCTCATATATGAAATTATGCAACATTAATTGCAATCAGTCATTAAAAATTACTTTTGATCAGTAGTTTTGTATAAAATGTGAATATTTGAAGGATAAATATGCTATTGTTTTTGGTTGATCAAGAAGGCACTATTTTCTTCATTTGAATGGAAATTATTGACTGCTATAGGATTTTTGTACTTTTTATAGTTTCGGATTGGATGTTTTTTCATAGCATTAAAAGATTATGAGAGAAAATATACTAAAATATTGTTTGACTTGTATAAAACTGCCAAAATTATACTTCTTTTAATAAATCTTTTTTATTTGTGATTAGTTATTTCAAGATCCTCAGGATGAGTTTTTTTTTAGATTTTAGATATGCTCAGAATTTATATACTTAACCAGTTATTTTTGAGGAACAAGAATGCAGTTATTGTCTCATTTTAATACAAATTATAAGACGCCATAAGCTTTCAGTACCTTTTTGTACATCACCTTTGGTTGTTTTTCATAAAATATGCTGAATTTTAAGGAAATGAATCAAAATTTTTGTACGCGTTGCCTAAAATGGAAATATTTCTTCTCATATTTAAAATAATTCAAGGTAAATTGCAATCAGTCTTTATAAAAAATTGAAACATGCAACTATTCGAGTCCAAGGGCATTTTTTCCAGAAAACCGATTCCCGAAAAAGTGTGATAATCTATAACATGTATGATGATTGAAATACTAATTGAACATCTAGTAATCTTTATGTTTCATTCTAGACTCTCTTGTCTGTCATTTTTTATTTTGAAAAAAAAGTTGAAATATATGATTATTAGCTATGAAAATGAGAGAAATTTCTGAAAGATGTTTTCTTTAAAATGCATTAAAAACAAATGCAACACGTTTCAGACAGTTAATTGATTTTTCAACCGTATTCATGTTTATAGACAATTTGATACAGCTTGAGCGTAACACTGACGCACACCCGCAAAGTACATTGAATGTCAATGTCATGGTATAATCCTGGTACCTTTGATAACTATTTAGATAAGTAAATTCGAATAAAATTGGAATAATTGAAGGATAAATATGCCTAAACTTTAGTTTTTGTTTAATAAGAATGCAATTATATCTTTATTTGAAGGAAAATTATTGACAGCTGTAAGATTTTTGTACTTTTTATAGTCTAGGATTAGTTATTTTTCATTAAGGTAAAAAAATATCAGAAAAAATATGTTAAAAAGTTGTTTGCATTGCTTAAAATTACCAAACTTTTTCATTTTTAAAAGATAATGCAGCAATTTATTTGTAATTTGTTATTTTATGGCCTCGACTGGGATAAGTTTTATTTAAAGAATTTTAAGATTAAAAGCATACAAAACTTTAAAATATTAAAAAATAAAACAACAAAAGTTTTAAGAACAGCTCATTTCATTTTTTTCCAGAGTATTATCGGAAAATGATAAAATCAAAATCGCGATATAAAGTCCGACTTTAAGAACTCTCCGGGTTTGAAAATATATAATCTGAATGAAAACGAAGATGACCATTCTTTAATGATAATATTCAAATTTAGGTTTTTTATAAATGTTTCTTTTCATTTAAATTCATTAAAATTTGCATGCTGAATTATTTAATGAAAAAAGGTTGATCAGTTGTTCATGAACTTTTCGTATTTTACATGTCGCCATCTTAATTTAATGAAACGAAACTAAGTTTCCGTAATTTGTATTGATTTATCATGTGACGTAGTAGAGTGCAATCCATCAGAAAAGTCGATCGGTCCTATCCGTCCGACTTGACAATGACTTTTACTATAAGTCTGACGGATCGGTAACGTGAGTTTGACGCTAAATTGACTGATCGGTGACTGATATATGATCGCTGATTGATCACTAAAACAGTTACGGCTAAGGTTGCAAGTACTGTATTTATTTCACATTATTGAGTGAGATTACTAAAACCAATTTGATGTTTTAATATTTTCATAATGTGGAAGGTTTTGCTAGCCATAAAAAAAGGTTCAATCCACCATTCTATTTTTATAAAATAAAGACAGCAGTTGTATACCGCTGTTCGAAAGTCATAAATCGATTGAGACAAAACAAAATCCGGGTTATCTACTAAAACCGAGTTAATCATATCAACTATAAGAGGAAAACAACGAAACAACACAAACACTGAAGTAAACAAAAAAATAAATGACAATGCAATATACACAGAAACGAACTATAAGAAAACAACTGCCATTTTTCTGTCTTGGTACAGGAAATATTAAGAAAAATGGTGGGTTGAACCTGGTTTTGTGGCTTGCCAAACCTTGCACTTTTATACTTTTAAAATATTCTGTACCAAGACAGGACTATGGAAGGTGTTTTCTTATAGTTCGTTTCTGTGTATATTGCATTGTCGTTTGATTTTGCTTAAGGTGGTACCTAACACTACAGGGAGATAAGTCTGAGATTTCAGCTTAACGTTTTAATTACGTTGTGTTGTTAAGAGATTATTAGGCTTCTCAATGATCAACATAAGTGTTCGTCAAACTGCTATATAATCAGTGTAATTTTCTGATAGATTGGTTGGTTCAATTGAAATTTTTATATTTTTGTCAAAGTGTCAAACTAAATACTTTATGAAAATTAAATGAGGCAAATTAATTTTAGTGAAGGTGTTGGGTACCACCTTAAATAGCTCGTCAGTGTTCCTGATGTTCCTTTCTTTCACTCTTGTAGTTTATGTGTTTACCTCGGTTTTAGTTTGTTACCCGGATTTACTTTCTCGTAATTGATTGATGACTTTTGAATACCGAAATACTATTGTTTCCTTTTTTTTTTTTTTTTATCTCATTTTGGTTAATTTTGAGAAGTTAAACAACTAAACTGGACTTACAAACATGGTGATGTTGCTATATGAATTAATGTTTGAATTCCAATATATTCTTGCAATTAATTGATCTGCCAGTAGGAATGTTCATCCTGTGTTTTTTAATCAATTCCTACTAATGTTTTGTATAGGTGCACGACTTTCACAGCAATACATGGGCTTATTTAAATATGTATGTAAATATATGATCAACACAAAGCAATGCCAATATTTAGATAAACTTAACTAGTGTAACGTTTGTGCTATTTTCAATTCTAAAATATATTAATATAACGCAAAAATAACCATGGTGTTGCAAGTAGGCCCGGCTTGTTGTTGTTCTCCAAATTTTAACGGTTTTCACTTTCAAAATTGTTCGTTGCGAGTGGTGTATGTGTTTATCTGAAAAAAAAAAAAAAAAAAAAATACCACCAGAATGATAATTTGAGATAGTTTCACAAACGACAAATTTGTTTAACATGATAGTAGAAAAGAAACTAAGAATATTTTCATTACTGAACATCAAAACTAAAACATACAACTATTCGAGAGCCCAAGGGCAGTTTTTTTTCTCGAGAAGTCAACGAAAACCGCTCTCCGAAAAGTGTACTAATAATCTAAGATGATTCGAATACTGATTGAACATCTAGTAATCTTTATGTTTCATTCTAGACTCTCTTGTCTGCTATGCTTTATTTAAAAAAAAATTGAAATGTATGATTATTAGCTTTGAAAATGAGAGAAATTTCTGAAAGATGTATTCTTTAAAATGCATTAAAAACAAATGCAACACGTTTCAGACAGTGAATAGATTTTTCCATCAACCGTATTCATGTTTATAGACAATTTGACACAGCTTGAGCGTAACACTGATGCAAACCCACAAAGTACATTGAATGTCAATGATCTTGGTATAATCCTGGTACCTTTGATAACTATTTAGATAAGTAAATTCGAATAAAATTGGAATAATTGAAGGATAAATATGCCTAAACTTTAGTTTTTGTTAATAAGAATGCAATTTTATCTTTATTTGAAGGGAAATTATTGACAGCTGTAAGAGTGTTGTAATTTTTATAGTTTAGGATTAGTTATTTTTCATTAAGGTAAAAAAATATCAGAAAACATATTTTAAAAAGTTGTTTGCATTGCTTAAAATTACCCAAATTTCTTATTTTTAAAAGATAATGCAGCAATTTATTTGTAATTTGTTATTTTTATGGCCTCGACTGGGATAAGTTTTATTTAAAGAATTTTAAGATTAAAAGCATACAAAACTTTAAAATATTAAAAAATAAAACAACAAAATTTTTAAGAACAGCTCATTTCATTTTTTTCCAGAGTATTATCGGAAAATGATAAAATCAAAATCGCGATATAAAGACCGACTTTAAGAACTCTCCGGGTTTGAAAATATATAATCTAAATGAAAACGAAGATGACCATTCTTTAATGATAATATTCAAATTTAGGTTTTTTATAAATATTTCTTTTCATTTAAATTCATTAAAATTTGCATGCTGAATTATTTAATGAAAAAAGGTTGATCAGTTGTACATGAACTTTTCGTATTTTACATGTCGACATCTTAATTTAATGAAACGAAACTAAGATTCCGTAATTTGTATTGATTTATCATGTGACGTAGTAGAGTTCAATCCATCAGAAAAGTCGATCGGTCCTATCCGTCCGATCCGACAATGACTTTTACTATAAGTCTGACGGATCGGTGACGTGAGTTTGACGCTAAATTGACTGATCGGTGACTGATCGATGATCGCTGATTGATTGCTAAAACAGTTACGGCTAAGGTTGCAAGTACTGTATTTATTTCACATTATTGAGTGAGATTACTAAAACCAATTTGATGTTTTAACATACCGTGATCTTCAGAAATGGTCATATTACTTATACGTACATTTTCATAATGTGGAAGGTTTTTCTAGCCATAAAAAAAGTACAATCCAACATTCTATTTTTATAAAATAAAGACAACAGTTGTATATTACTGTTCCAAAGTCATAAATCGGTTGAGACAAAACAAAATCCGGGTTATCTACTAAAACCGAGTTAATCATATCAACTATAAGAGGAAAACAACGAAACAACACAAACACTGAAGTAAACAAAAAAATAAATGACAATGCAATATACACAGAAACGAACTATAAGAAAACAACTGCCATTTTTCTGTTTTTCTTGGTACAGGAAATGTTAAGACAAATGGTGGGTTGAACCTGGTTTTGTGGCTTGCCAAACCTTGCACTTTTATACTTTAAAAATATTCTGTACCAAGACAGGACAATGGAAGGTGTTTTTCTTATAGTTCGTTTCTGTGTATATTGCATTGTCGTTTGATTTTGCTTAAGGTGGTACCTAACACTACAGGGAGATAACTCTGTGATTTCAGCTTAACGTTTACATTACGCTGTGTTGTTAAGAGATTATTAGGCTTCTCAATGATCAACATAAGTGTTCGTCAAACTGCTATATAATCAGTGTAATTTTCTGATAAATTGGTTGGTTCAATTGAAATTTTTATATTTTTGTCAAAGTGTCAAACTAAATACTTTGTCAAAATTTTTATGAAAATTAAATGAGACAAATTAATTTTAGTGAAGGTGTTGGGTACCACCTTAAATAGCTCGTCAGTGTTCCTGTTGTTCCTTTCTTTCACTCTTGTAGTTTATGTGTTTACCTCGGTTTTAGTTTGTTACCCGGATTTACTTTCTCGTAATTGATTGATGTCTTTTGAATACCGAAATACTACTGTTTCCTTTTTTTTTTCTTTTTTTTTGTCTCATTTTGGTTTAGTTTGAGAACTTAGACAACTAAACTGAACTTACAAACATGGTGATGTTGCTATATGAATTAATGTTTGAATTCCAATATATTTTTGCAATTAATTGATCTGCCAATAGGAATGTTCATCCTATGTTTATCAATCAATCCCTACTAATGTTTTGTATAGGTGCACGACTTTCACAGCAATGCATGGGCTTATTTAAATATATATGTAAATATATGATCGAAACAACGAAATGCCAGTATTTGGATAAACTTAACTAGGGTAAAGTTTGTGCTATTTTTATTTCTAATATATATTAATATAACGCAAAAATAACCATGGTGTTGCAAGTAGGCCCGGCTTGTTGTTGTTCTCCAAATTTTAACGGTTTTCACTTTCAAAATTATTTGTTGCGAGTGGTGTATGTGTTTATCTAAAAAAAAAAAAAAAAAAAATACCACCAGAATGATAATTTGAGATCGTTTCACAAACGACAAATTTGTTTAACATGATAGTAGAATAGAAACTAAGAATATTTTCATTACTGAACATCAAAACTAAAACATACAACTATTCGAGAGCCCAAGGGCAGTTTTTTTTTCTCTAGAAGTCAGCGAAAACCGCTCTCCGAAAAGTGTACTAATAATCTAAGATGATTCGAATACTGATTGAACATCTAGTAATCTTTATGTTTTAATTCTAGACTCTCTTGTTTGCCATGCTTTATTTAAAAAAAAAATTGAAATATATAATTATTAGCTTTGAAAATGAGAGAAATTTCTGAAAGATGTTTTCTTTAAAATGCATTAAAAACAAATGCAACACGTTTCAGACAGTTAATAGATTTTTCCATCAACCGTATTCATGTTTATGGATAATTTGACACAGCTTGAGCGTAACACTGATGCAAACCCACAAAGTACATTGAATGTCAATGATCTTGGTATAATCCTGGTACCTTTGATAACTATTTAGATAAGTAAATTCGAATAAAATTGGAATAATTGAAGGATAAATATGCCTAAACTTTAGTTTTTGTTAATAAGAATGCAATTATATCTTTATTTGAAGGGAAATTATTGACAGCTGTAAGATTTTTGTACTTTTTATAGTTTAGGATTAGTTATTTTTCATTAAGGTAAAAGAATATCAGAAAACATATTTTAAAAAGTTGTTTGCATTGCTTAAAATTACCCAAATTTCTTATTTTTAAAAGATAATGCAGCAATTTATTTGTAATTTGTTATTTTATGGCCTCGACTGGGATAAGTTTTATTTAAAGAATTTTAAGATTAAAAGCATACAAAACTTTAAAATATTAAAAAATAAAACAACAAAATTTTTAAGAACAGCTCATTTCATTTTTTTCCAGAGTATTATCAGAAAATCATAAAATCAAAATCGCGATATAAAGACCGACTTTAAGAACTCTCCGGGTTTGAAAATATATAATCTAAATGAAAACGAAGATGACCATTCTTTAATGATAATATTCAAATTTAGGTTTTTTATAAATATTTCTTTTCATTTAAATTCATTAAAATTTGCATGCTGAATTATTTAATGAAAAAAGGTTGATCAGTTGTACATGAACTTTTTGTATTTTACATGTCGCCATCTTAATTTAATGAAACGAAACTAAGATTCCGTAATTTGTATTGATTTATAATGTGACGTAGTAGAGTTCAATCCATCAGAAAAGTCGATCGGTCCTATCCGTCCGATCCGACAATGACTTTTACTTTAAGTCTGACGGATCGGTGACGTGAGTTTGACGCTAAATTGACTGATCGGTGACTGGTCGATGATCGCTGATTGATTGCTAAAACAGTTACGGCTAAGGTTGCAAGTACTGTATTTATTTCACATTATTGAGTGAGATTACTAAAACCAATTTGATGTTTTAACATATCGTGATCTTCAGAAATGGTCATATTACTTATACGTACATTTTCATAATGTGGAAGGTTTTGCTAGCCATAAAAAAAGTACAATCCACCATTTTATTTTTATAAAATAAAGACAACAGTTGACTATTACTGTTCCAAAGTCATAAATCGATTGAGACAAAAAAAATCCGAGTTATCTACTAAAACCGAGTAAATCATATCAACTATAAGAGGAAAATAACGAAACAACACAAACACTGAAGTAAACAAAAAATAAAAGACAATGCAATATACACAGAAACGAACTATAAGAAAACCTGTTTTTCTTGGTACAGGAAATGTTAAGAAAAATGGTGGGTTGAACCTGGTTTTGTGGCTTGACAAACCTTGCACTTTTATACTTTTCAAATATTCTGTACAAAGACAGGACAATGGAAGTTGTTTTCTTATAGTTCGTTTCTGTGTATATTGCATTGTCGTTTGATTTTGCTTAAGGTGGTACCTAACACTACAGGGAGATAACTCTGTGATTTCAGCTTAACGTTTTAATTACGTTGTGTTGTTAAGAGATTATTAGGCTTCTCAATGATCAACACAAGTGTTCGTCAAACTGCTATATAATCAGTGTAATTTTCTGATAAATTGGTTGGTTCAATTGAAATTTTTATATTTTTGTCAAAGTGTCAAACTAAATACTTTGTCAAAATTTTTATGAAAATTAAATGAGGCAAATTAATTTTAGTGAAGGTGTTGGGTACCACCTTAAATAGCTCTCGTCAGTGTTCCTGTTGTTCCTTTCTTTCACTCTTGTAGTTTATGTGTTTACCTCGGTTTTAGTTTGTTACCCGGATTTACTTTCTCGTAATTGATTGATGACTTTTGAATACCGAAATACTACTGTTTCCTTTTTTTTTTTTTTTTTTTTTTTTTTTTTATCTCATAGTGGTTTAGTTTGAGAAGTTAGACCACTAAACTGAACTTACAAACATGGGGATGTTGCTATATGAAGTAATGTTTGAATTCCAATATTTTTTTGCAGTTAATTGATCTGCCAATAGGAATGTTCATCCTGTGTTTATCAATAAATTCCTTCTCATTTTATGTATAGATGCACGACTTTTACTGCATTGCATGGGCTTATTTAAATATGTATGTAAATATACAATCACCACGAAGAAATGCCTATATTTGGATAAACTTAACTTGAGTAAATTTTGTGCTATCTTTAATTCTAATATGTATATTAATATAACGCAAAAATAACCATGGTGTTGCAAGTAGGCGCGGCTTGTTGTTTTTCTCAAAAATTTAACGGGTTTCAGTTTCAAAACTGTTTGTTGCGAGTGGTGTATGTGTTTATCTGAAAAAAAATAAACAAAAAGAAATTACCATCAGAATGATAATTTGAGATCGTTTCACAAATGATATTGGATATGTACCTTACGTCGTAACTACAATCTCATTCCCTTTCATAAATGTGACCTACCGAGTAAGACTATTTACCGGATTTGTTATCTCATAAGCAACACGACGGATGCCACATATGGAGCAGGATCTGCTTGCCCTGCCGGAGCACCTAAGGATCACCCCTAGTTTTTGGTAGGGTTCGTGTTGTTTATTCTTTAGTTTTCTATGTTGTGTCATGCGTACTATTGTTTGTCTGTTTGTCCTTTTCATTTTTAGCCATGGCGTTGCTAGTTTATTTTCGATTTATGAGATTGACTGTCCCTCTGGTATCTTTCGTCCCTCTTTTAATTCGTCTTTACAGAATCTAAAGGACTTTTTGAAATCTCATTGTTCGTACATCAAAATGAAAATAACTTTACGTCATTGGTTGAATTTCCATCGTTTAAAACGTTGTAAACCAATCACAATAATAAATGTTTTATTTAAAAAAAAGTTGTAATATATGATTATTAGCTTTTAAAATGAAAGAAATTTCTGAAAGATGTTTTCTATAAAATGCATTAAAAACATAATGCAACACATTTCAGATAGTTAATTATTTTTCCATTAACCGTATTCATGTGCATAGACAATTTGACACAGCTTGAGCGTAACACTGACGCACACCCGCAAAGTACATTGAATGCCAATGATCTGTAAGCCGTTCGTCATTCAATTAGAGGCGTGGGCAATCCAACTTTTGAGGCGTGGGCAATCCATTTATAAGCCGTGTGCAATCCATTTGTTTTATCATTACTTTGCTAGATAGATGTGAGTAAACATGTTTTGTTTTTTGTTAGATTCGTTTTTTATTGTAAATTTACTTTTCAATACTTTGATGTATAAGAACGTCTACTTGTAATTATTATTCGTTACTTAAACTGTCTGCTGTGTTTGAAGCACGCCTTAATCAATGTGTACTATCAGTGTCCTTGGAATACTTTCTGATATTTGACTTTTTTTACTATGATTCTAATAGTTTCGTGAATGTCGAAAAAAATAAATCATATGATTTATTTTACATAATTATAAACTAACAGGTTTAAACTGTCTGATGAAAGAAATTAATTTTATATTACTGTGGATTTATTTATTTTCATGGATTGAACAAAACGTGCACTTTCGTGGACATTTAATTTCGTGGGTCTGTCAAATTCTGTATACACGCCTATGGAAAAATAATAATTCGTTGAACATTTATATTTGTGGTTCATCTGTACAAACGAAATCCACGAAAATTGGTATCTAACGAAAAATAATGAATTCGTATTACCTTTATCATGGTAATATAAATTATAATTATCAGTCAATACGATATAAATGTTGCCTTTTCCTGATGATTCTTCGATATAATGTTACTGCTTTCAATGGAGACTTTGAAGTTATCCCCTTGCATGTTAAACTGACTTTATACTGATTCTTTTCAGTAACGAATTATATTAGTTGAAAATGAACTGCTTACACTTCGGAATAATTGCATCAATTCCTTTAAACCTGGTTAAGAAGGACAATCATGGTTTGGTAACTTTATGTCTGTTAACGATAACGGATTTTTCTGAGTTGGTATTTTTATTTGTCATGATTTTGGTTTAAAAAGATCTTCCATGATTGGTATTGTTTTATATTTGTTAAAGAAAGATCAGACAGGTATCTGGTTAGATGTTTGTCCTTTTTTGATTTCAGTTAAAAAAGGACAAAGAAGGACAATCGAATTTTTAATTCATCCAATAAAAGAGGAACTGCTAGGTTGGTATTTCTATTATATCGAGCAAATTATTGTCTAAACAGTTAAGTTTGCTTCTTGACAAATGTTGATTGTCTTTACCTCTGAATATATTTAGACAGTTTCAGTATTTAGCACGTTTCGTCCCCGAGGTTATCACCAGCCCAGTAGTCATCACTTCGGTGTTGGCATGAATATCAATTATGTGGTCATTTTTATAAATTTCCTGTTTACAAAAACTTGAATTTATCGAAAAACTAAGGATTTTCTTATCCCAGGAATAGATTACCTTTTTGAAATTTTGATCCTCAATGCTCTTCAACTTCGTACTTGTTTTGCTTGATAAATATTTTGATATGAGCGTCACTGATGAGTCTTATGTAGACGAAACGCGCGTCTGGTGTACTAAATTATAATCCTGGTACCTTTGATAACTAATTGGAACTGTAGTTTTGATTTTCTTTGACTAAGTAGTCCTAGATTCTGGTCACAAAGCTTGACACATATTCTCTGTCATACATATGTACAACTGGTGACTGCGATCGTACATATATCGAAAAGATGAATTAAATTTTACCACGTGAAAAGCTCGGTTAAATAGTTCTATAACTAGTACGAAACACACTTCCTCAAAGGGAATAATTATAGGAATTAAAGCCTCGAGTTACTTTTGTTTTGCTTGAAAAATGCACAGTAAAAACGAAAAATTTAGTTTGAGTTAGGTATACGTATTCTTATTCGTTTCACACCAACAACCATTGTCAATTGTCAATTGGATGTGCGTGTAGACTGGAGTCATACTTACTCGTTTCTATGTTATTTTTTTATGTTAAATTTGATGATATATCTGGCCTTCCGTACCCCCAAAATGAACTAACGCCACGTCATTGGTTAAATTTCCATTGTTTATGACATTTTTTTACCCAAGCAGGACGTTTTGGTGTACATTTTTGAAAATGTTTCCCATTAATAACAAAACTGTGAATCATTTAGTCAATCGTCACAACTCGGCCGATTCCGTACCTCATAAGGAGAGACGCGGAGTCACCCGAGGATTGCCGATAGATGCTTTTAGTCAATCGTCACAACTCGGCCGATTCCGTACCTCATAAGGAGAGAAGCGGAGTCACCCGAGATTGCCGATTGTCATTTAGTAAGACGACATCATCTGCATGACAGAACATACAGGATAATGATAACTATGTTTCATTTTTTCAAAAGTAGAGCATACTTTGATCGCATTTGAATGCCGATTATTTCTTGAAAAACCTGTCATCTTAATGTAACAAATATGGTTTCAATACAAATAACTAGTAAAACAACTAGTAAAACAATTTAAACGAGAAAATTATCCTTGAAAATTTTTGTCTCTGGTGGTATTCTTTTCGTCAGATATATAACCGTTTTATACAGGTACAGCTTCAAGAGTTTTATACAGTTAAAATTATACTGTTAACATAATAAAAAAAATCGATTAAAAATATTATTTTTGTATAATATAAAACGAAAAGGCTGTACATCTTAGAAATAAACGGCCAGTTGCTGACAGCTAGTGCTTTAAGATACACTCATAATATAATGATTTGCACATAAAAGAGGGATATTCATTAAATATATCACTAATATAAATAAATTTCTGTTTCAGCATAATGTTGAAGTTTTATTGTGTCATTGCTATTGTCGTTAGCACATTCAATCTGTCTTATGCTGGACGTAAGTTTTATTGTGTCATTGCTATTGTCGTTAGCACATTCAATCTGTCTTATGCTGGACGTAAGTTTTATTGTGTCATTGCTATTGTCGTTAGCACATTCAATCTGTCTTATGTTGGACGTAAGTTATATTGTGTCATTGCTATTGTCGTTAGCACATTCAATCTGTCTTATGCTGGACGTAAGTTATATTGTGTCATTGCTATTGTCGTTAGCACATTCAATCTGTCTTATGTTGGACGTAAGTTATATTGTGTCATTGCTATTGTCGTTAGCACATTCAATCTGTCTTATGCTGGACGTAAGTTTTATTGTGTCATTGCTATTGTCGTTAGCACATTCAATCTGTCTTATGTTGGACGTAAGTTATATTGTGTCATTGCTATTGTCGTTAGCACATTCAATCTGTCTTATGCTGGACGTAAGTTATATTGTGTCATTGCTATTGTCGTTAGCACATTCAATCTGTCTTATGTTGGACGTAAGTTATATTGTGTCATTGCTATTGTCGTTAGCACATTCAATCTGTCTTATGCTGGACGTAAGTTATATTATGTCATTGCTATTGTCGTTAGCACATTCAATCTGTCTTATGCTGGACGTAAGTTTTATTGTGTCATTGCCATTTTCGTTAGCACATTCAATCTGTCTTATGCTGGACGTAAGTAATATTGATTTTTTCATAGAGTATCGATGAAAAAAAGAGGGTGGGCTTATATTAACAGGATTTTTTGGGGTAAATGTTTCAAAATTAATAAAATAGTTATAAAATTACTCGAAAATATTGTAAAATTTTAAAAAAAAATCCTGTTATTAGAAATGTATATAACTTCATCTATTGTCAACTTTGCCTGATGGAGCAAATATCTTATTTTGTTATCATTTCTAAATGTTTTTTAGCGAGAAATTTTAGAACATTTGTTTTATTATCTCAGTACCAAATTACTAACCACTGTGCTATGATAAATACGGTTACTCAGAGTCAGCAGTTTTAACTTTTCGCATGTGGAAAATAACACTTTTTTATAATTGTGTTCATAGAACGCTCTTTTCAGTTTTACCATTATGAGGAACTGTCAAGTCAACACATTTGAAAGTTAATAATGTAAGATTGTTTGAAACTATTAGAGTTAAATTAACAAAACACTTGCGGGGGGATTTGACTTGTGATCTCAATTTAAGCACATTTCCTTTTTTCATTGAATTGTTTGATACTATATATTTTAAGTCTCACTCGTCAATACAAACTATCAATCGCACTTGTGATCTCAAATTTAGCACGTTGCCTTATTGTCCTTAAATTGTTCGATATTATATTTTCGGTCTCACTCGTCAATGAAAAGCTATCAATAGTTATTGCGGGGGGGGGGGGGGGGGGGGAATTTGACTTGTGATTTCAAATTTTGCAAACTGTCATCTTGTCATTGATAAGTTTATATCATATATTTTCGATCTCACTCGTCAATGCAAAACTATCAATTGCACTTACGGGGGAGGGGGTGAGATTTGACTTGTGATCTCAAATTTTGCACAATGCCTTATTGTCATTGAATTGTTTGATATTTAAAATTTTAGGGCTGACTTGTCAATGCAAAGCTATGAATGGCACTTGTGAGGAAAAAGATTTGACTTGTGATCTCAAATTTAAGCACATTTCCTTTTTTCAATGAACTGTTTGATTTTATATATTTTAGTTCTGACTCGTCAATGCAAAGCTATGAGTGGCACTTGCGGGGTGAAAGATTTGACTTGTGATCTCAAATTTGGCACCGGTTGGACATTGATTGGGAAATGTTGTGGTAACAGACCGTGCTGTAAATGTAAGTAAACCATATACGATACAGTATTTAATTGAATCGTTGCGGCCGAATAACATCGTTTTTGTATATTTTTTGTTGGGGGAGGGGAGGGGCACTCATCTAATATGTTGTGATGTTATACTATTGTCTCAGAAAAGTGAAAGGGTTTTGTACCATTAAAACGTTTAATCCGGCTGCGAATGTCTGCACCTGTCATAAGTCAGGAATCTGATGCACAGTGGTTTTAGTCTGTTTTTAGTATGTAGTTTATAAGCGTTTCTCGTTTCTCGGTTTTATATAGTTTTCCCGTTTGAATTGTTTTATGTAATTTTAGGTGTGAGCTAAGGCTCTGTGTTAAAGGCCGTACCTGGACTTATACTGGTTTTCTTTTATAAACTGTTACCTGGATGGATAGTTGTCTCATTGCCACTCATACCACATCATCCTACATCTATGTATATTAATTTAAAGATCAATCAATCCAATTGGTCAAACGAATTGTTCTCATAAGTCTACGAAAAAAGATGACGTGAACTTGAACGTCTGGTCCTTGTTTTATTGGTTGCAAAATAAAAATCGTTTGTCTGCATCTCATCCACTCATTAGTGCTAGACATAATTTTGTGGTCACAGAGACACTTT
Organism: Mytilus edulis; assembly: GCA_019925275.1. NCBI lineage: Eukaryota > Metazoa > Mollusca > Bivalvia > Mytilida > Mytilidae > Mytilus > Mytilus edulis. Next base: position 93,943,422 of record CM034354.1, read on the forward strand.
AAAATAAGGTCTATACTCTTTAAACTTTTACATAAGTAGTAAAATACAACAATATTTTGAATACAAATTGTAAACAAGAAGTATATGTCAATTTGACATATGTTACAATATGTGTTTTTTCAGTCGAATCACCGAAACAAACGAGACAACTGTGTTAGTTTATTTCTGTTGACATTAGCATATTTTGATATTTACTCTAGTCGAAGCTTATCCTTCTTGTCGCTTAATCAACAGTATTTAGGTTGTCATAATATTTAAAGAAAACAGAAGAATGAATGAGTCTATCAATTACAAAAAAAGGAATACAAAATAAGCAAACTTTCCTTCAAAGAAATTGAATTGGTAAAACTTTTTTTTATTTTTTTTTTTTTTTCGACTGTTTAAATGTTAGTTCTAATATAACGTCCTTAAACAAATTAATACATGTTATATTTAACACAAAATTTGTTGGACATATACGCACAAACTTACGTTTAACATTTTCGTTATTCTTGTGTTAGTCTTAGTGAAATATATTTATTGTTGCGTACATTAGTTTTTACATTATTTACTATGGAAATAAAGTGTTCACAATACATTTTGAAAAATATTTTTGTTCGTACGCGTCGATCCATTCATATACCGCAAGCGTCCTATTGGAATCGATATACTTCCTTGCTATAATATTCGAAAAACTAAGGAATAGATTACATAAGCCGTATTTGGCACAACGTTTTGGAATTTTGGGTTCTCAATGTTCTTCAACTTTGTACTTGTTTGGCTTTTAAACTATTTTGATCTGAGCGTCACTGATGTGTTATGTAGACGAAACACGCGTCTGGTGTATTAAATTAAAATCCTGATACCTTTGATAACTATAGGCATGAATTTGCATTTTGTTTTACCATATTTTACACCTTGTTGAAATAATATGTTTACTCGCCTTACAAACCATTCAAACTTATTAAATACAATTAATCACGATAATTTTACGAACAATCTTTTATCATAACCATTGCATAATAAAATATCACATGTATTTAAAACAAGATATTTAGGTCATTGATCACAAAACTTTAGAATCCGTATCAATAAAAACAGTGACTTTTCATAACTTAGTTACTAAATACATTATACGTCATGATTTATTAAAAAAACATAAACACTTTCTATTATCCCCTTAATTCCAAGTTTCTTTTATACGGATAACATTAAAGCTTAACAGTAACATGTAAATTATTAAGTTAGATTTTTGAAAAAAAACACTCACTACTTTTCATTCAAATCTGCAAATATTGCAATTAATATCAAAACATTAAAATACTCACCGACACGTGCATATGAAACAAGCACACACAATTGTCCAAATAAATATTTGGATTTCTAATATAACTATGTTTATTGAATTTGTAATTATAACTATAGTTCAGTGTGAAAACATTCAGCCTCCGCAGTTTCCAAATGTTACATTGACGTTAACTGGACTAGAAATTGGTGCAAAAGCAACCTACATATGTGACAGTGGATTAAAATTAAACGGAACAATGCGCCTCACATGCACAGACTCTGGGTGGAGCGACGATATTCCAACAAATTGTTATGGTACGGACTATACTTAAAAACACCAGTTTGGAAATATGTAGATCTTCAACCATTTCTATAGCCTGTACGACCCTTTGCATTGCTTAAACAATATAAAGGACTTTATATGTAGTAAACAAAAGTGCCCATCTTTTACGTTTCCTCGTGATAGACGGAAAATACCTAACTACATTTAGTAAAACTCAAATTACGCAATTGTATTACTGAAAAAGATGTAACAATGCCAAAAGGTTATTGCAAAGTAAATGTTTTAATGTATTGTATGAGAGTTTGTCGTAATTTCCGAAGGTACACGGAACACAGATTATCGGTAAAGTCTGACCCGTGTTAAGACAGAAACATATCTCTTGCACGTTAAAGACACCCTTATAGATTTCGAAAAAGAGTAGGATAATGCCGCTACAAGGCAGCACTAGCACCCGCAAAGTGGAAAGGGATTAATACATGTTTCCCAATCCACTATAAATAAATATGTTTAAACGAACTAACAGATTATCAGATACAAATAGGGTTTCTTTCCTTAATGTGTATATACAGTACTATACCGCTGTTCGAAACTCATAAATCGATTGAGAAAAAAAAACAAATCCGGGTTACACATTAAAACTGAGGGAATACATCAAATATAAGAGGAAAACTACGACACATCACGTAAATGTAACACATACAGAAATGAACTATAATGTAAAAATGGCCAGATTATATATTCAAATACATAAGGTGCACGAACTGATCATCTTTGTAGACAGAATCGTCTGTTGCATAGGATATCTTTAGTAATAGGTCAAGTTTCATTAATTCTTCGTATATGCTTTCATTATACATGACGTAATATGCACATTACAATTGTTATTTCTCAATCAATTGGAATTATTTCTGTGTTTTACAGATCCATGTGTTCCAGACTTTTGTCCACCAGGTCAAGGCTGCTCAGTTAGTAGTCGAACTGGTAAAATTGTGTGTGAATAATCCTCTGGTATGTTGGTATTGAGTGGTCAATTTAAATTTATATACTATGGATTCCTTTTTTAAGGAATGAGAATAATATTTTTTTCTGTCTATGGAGAAATAACATAAAATAGTTGGTGCACACTGAATAACTGAATAATATATTATTTGGATTCTAATTCTCGTGGGTTTCGTAGATACAGGGCAACTACGAATTTAAATATTCATCGAATTATAAATTTTCGTAAAGAATGCATGCAGAAATTGCTTAAACCACTAAATTATTTATTTCCAATATGCAAGTTTTACTCAATCCAAGAAAATTGGTACCCGTGAAAATAAATGAATCCACATTATCGACCCTTCAATAAGTATAAGAATAATCAAAGGTACCAGGATTATAATTTAGTACGCCAGACGAGCGTTTTGTCTACATAAGAGTCATCAGTGACGCTAGGATCAAAATACTTATAAAACCAAACAAGTACAAAGTTGAAGAGTATTGAGGACTCAAAATTCCAAAAAATTGTGCCAAAAAAACTTTTACATGAATTCTTTTAATTTTAACTACAAAACTGTTCTGACTGAAGAACATGACTTGTATTTATTATGTAACTAAAAGTCAAGTTACAAATACGTATATGATATGACTCATCAGAAACGCACGAATATAAAGAGTAAAAAGAGGCAAAATATAGTTAGGTAAGAAGAGCATTGGAGACCAATAATTGCGAAAGGTTTTGCCAAATAAAGCTTAGGTAATATATTTCTCGGTTAGGAAATCCTTCGTATTTCTTTGTTTTATTAACAGTTGATTTATGTATATGACCATATAAATGATAATTCATGTCAATATTGGGGTGTAAATAATACCCTCAGATTTGCTATCTCTACCAGTAGTGGCATGGGCCCACTGATTGTCAAAGATCTTATCATAGATGCAAGGATTAAAAATGTGTGTCTTTCTTAAAACGACTCATCAGAAAAGCTCAAATTAAAAAGGTATATTCACGTATATCATGCTATTATTTTTTTTGGATGACATTTGACAACTTATTGATACATTGTGCAAATATATTTTTATGTTACAGGATACCGGTAAATAGAATTTTGATGAGAGACAAATATCTAGAGTAAAACAGAGGGAAATAATATTCAAAGGGACGGAAAAAAAAGACTACATCAGGAAGTTTCAAATAAAATATACATATATTATATTTCTGCCTTTTTTTTTAAACAACCACTGTATATCGAAAACAGCTCCTTATATATTTTCTCAATTTTCTTTTAATCTTTTAACATGCCATATACAAACCCATCAAAGTCTTTTTACAATAAATTATACAAAAAACTTGGCACTTTCTTTGTACGAGTCATCGAATCTAACGTTCACTTTATGAACTGACGTGGTTTGGTTACTTACATCGCACACAGGCAAACGGACGGGATTTTTTTTCTGTCGGTAGGAAGAAGTGAATACATTTTTATTTCCCTGTCACTTCTGTTTCTTAACAAAATAATAGAAAAACAGAAAAGCTTAAGTTAATGTATCTAAATCCAACGCTAATCGAAGGAGTAAGGTCATCAAATAACCTATGGAATGTAAACAGATCGGATAAACCTATTTCTGTTACACATAGTACTGTATCGTCAGTATCACGTCTATTGTGTCATTTTGATGTTGACTTGTTGAAATATTAATGTGTACCTTAAATGACAATTTCACATCCAACAGAACATGTTTAAGAACATGTTTAAAATCGTTCGGACTTAAACCATGAGCTACATACAGTTATTGTTCGGACTTAAACCATGAGGTACATACCGTTGTCGTTCTGACTTAAACAATGACCCACATACAGTTGTCGTTCGGACTTAAACCATGAGCCACATACTGTTGTCGTTCTGACTTAAACCATGAGCTACATACAGATGTCGTCCGGACTTAAACCAACAGGTACATACCGTTGTCGTTCTGACTTAAAAAATGACCCACAAACAGTTGTCGTTCGGACTTAAACCACGAGCCACATACTGTTGTCGTTCTGACTTAAACAATGAGCTACATATAGATGTCGTTCTGACTTAAACAATGAGCTACATACAGATGTCGTTCGGACTTAAACCACGAGCTACATACTGTTGTCGTCCGGACTTAAACCATGAGGTACATACCGTTGTCGTTCTGACTTAAACAATGACCCACAAACAGTTGTCGATTTGACTTAAACAATGACCCACATACAGTTGTCGTTCCGACTTAAACAATGAGCCTCATACAGATGTCGTTCAGACTTAAACCATAAGCTACATACAGATGTCGTACGGACTTAAAAAATGAGCTACATACAGTTGTCGTACGGACTTAAAACAATGAGCTACATACATATGTCGTACGGACTTAAACCATGAGCTACATAAAGATGTCGTTCTGACTTAAACCATGAGCTACACACAGTTGTCGTACGGACTTAAACCATGAGCTACATACAATTGTCGTTCGGACTTAAACAATGAGCTACATACATATGTCCTACGAACTTAAACTATGAACTACACACAGTTGTTGTTCTGACTTAAACCATGAGCTACATACAGTTGTCGTACGGACTTAAACAATGAGCTACATACAGATGTCGTTCTGACTTAAACAATGAGCTACATACAGATGTCGTGATTTAAACAATGAGCTTCACACAGTTGTCGGTCGGACTTAAACCTAAAGCTACATAAAGTTGTCGTACGGACTTAAACAATGAGCTACATACAGATGTCGCTCGGATTTAAACCATGAGGTACATACAGATGTTGTTCTGACTTAAACAATGAGCTACATACAGATGCCATTCTGACTTAAACAATGTGCTACGCACAGTTGTCGGTCGGACTTAAACCTAAAGCTACAAACAGTCGTCGTACGAACTTAAACCATGAGGTACATACAGATGTCGTACAGACAACTCTATGTGGCTCATGGTTTAATTCCGTACGACATCTGTATGTACCTCATGGTTAAAGTCTGAACGACAACTCTATGTTGCTCATGGTTTAAGTCCGTACGACATCTGTATGTACCTGATGGTTTAAGTCTGAACGACAACTCTATGTGGCTCATGGTTTAAGTCCGTACGACATCTGTATGTACCTCGTGGTTTAAGTCTGAACGACATCTGTATGTACCTCCTAGTTTAAGTCTGAGCGACGACTGTATATGGCGCATGGTTTAAGTCCGTACGACATCTGTATGTACCTCATGGTTTAAGTCTGAACGACAACTCTATGTTGCTGATGGTAAAAGTCCGTATGACATATGTATGTACCTCATGGTTTAAGTCTGAACGACAACTCTATGTCGCGCATGGTTTAAGTCCGTACGACATCTGTATGTACCTGATGGTTAAGGTCCGAACGACATCTGTATGTACCCAATTGTTTAAGTCCGTACGACATCTATATGTACCCCTTTGTTTGAGTCCGTACGCCATCTGACTGTAACTCATTGTTTAAGTCCGTACGACAAATATATGTACCTCATTGTTTAAGTCCGTACGACATATGTATGTAGCTCAATGTTTAAGTCTGTACGACAACTCTATGTGGCTCATGGTTTAAGTCCGTACGACATCTGTTTGTACCTCATAGTTTAAGTGCGAACGACAACTGTATCTAGTTCATTGTTTAAGTCCTAAGCCATCTGTATGTACCTTATGGTTTAAGTATGAACGACAACTCTATGTTGCTCATGGTTTAAGTCCGTACGACATCTGTATGTACCTCATGGTTTAAGTCTGAACGTCAACTATATGTGGTTCATAGTTTAAGTCCGAACGACAAAAGTGTGTAGCTCATAGTTTAAGTCCGTACGACATCTGTATGTACCTCATTTTTTAAGTCCGAACGACATCTGTATGTAGCTCATTGTTTAAGTCTGAACGACATGTGTATGTACCTCATGGTTTAAGTCTGAACGACAACTCTATGTTGCTCATGGTTTAAGTCCGTATGACATCTGTATGTACCTCATGGTTTAAGTCTGAACGACAACTCTATGTGGCTCATGGTTTAAGTCCGTACGACAACTCTATGTGGCGCATGGTTTAAGTCCGTACGACATCTGTATGTACCTCATGGTTTAAGTCTGAACGACAACTCTATGTTGTTCATGGTAAAAGTCCGTATGACATATGTATGTACCTCATGGTTTAAGTCTGAACGACAACTCTATGTGGTGCATGGTTTAAGTCCGTACGACATCTGTATGTACCTAATTGTTTAAGTCCGTACGACATATATATGTACCTCTTTGTTTGAGTCCGTACGACATCTGACTGTAGCTCATTGTTTAAGTCCGTATGACAAATATATGTACCTCATTGTTTAAGTCCGTACGACATCTGTATGTAGCTCAATGTTTAAGTCTGTACGACAACTCTATGTGGCTCATGGTTTAAGTCCGTGCGCCATCTGTTTGTACCTCATAGTTTAAGTGCGTACGACAACTGTATGTACTTCATTGTTTAAGTTCGTACGCCATTTGTATGTACCTCATGGTTTAAGTCTGAACGACAACTCTATGTTGCTCATGGTTTAAGTCCGTACGACATCTGTATGTACCTCATGGTTTAAGTCTGAACGACAACTATATGTGGTTCATAGTTTAAGTCCGAACGACAAAAGTGTGTAGCTCATAATTTAAGTCCGTACGACATCTGTATGTACCTCATTTTTAATCCAAACGACATCTGTATGTAGCTCATTGTTTAAGTCTGAACGACATGTGTATGTACCTCATGGTTTAAGTATGAACGACAACTCTATGTGGCTCATGGTTTAAGTCCGTATGACATCTGTATGTACCTCATGGTTTAAGTCTGAACGACAACTCTTTGTAGCTCATACTTTAAGTCCGTATGACAACTGTATGTACCTCATTTTTTCAGTTCGTACGACAAAAGTTTGTAGCTCATAATTTAAGTCCGTACGACATCTGTTTGTACCTCATAGTTTAAGTGCGTACGACAACTGTATGTAGCTCATTGTTTAAGTTCGTACGTCATCTGTATGTAGCTCATTGTTTAAGTCCGTACGACATCTGTATGTAGTTCAATATTTATTTCAGAACGACAACTGTATGTACCTCATTGTTTAAGTCCGTACAACATCTGTATTTAGCTCATTGTTTGAGTCCGTACGACAACTGTATGTAGTTCATTGTTTAAGTCTGTACGCAATCTGTATGTACCTCATGGCTTAAGCCTGAACGACAACTCTATGTGGCTCATGGTTTAAGTCCGTACGACATCTGTATGTACATCATGGTTTAAGTCTGAACGACAACTCTATGTGGCTCATAGTTTTAGTCCGAACGACAAAAGTGTGTAGCTCATAGTTTAAGTCCGTACGACATCTGTATGTACCTCATTTTTGAAGTCCGAACGACATCTGTGTGTACCTCATTGTTTAATTCCGAACAACAACTATATGTAGCTCATGTTTAAGTCTGAACGAGATCTATATGTTCCTCTTGTTTAAGTCCGCACGACATCTGACTGTAGCTCATTGTTTAAGTCCGTACGACATCTGTATGTACCTCATTGTTTAAGTCCGTACGCCATCTCACTGTAGCTCATTGTTTAAGTCCGTACGACATCTGTATGTACCTCATAGTTTAAGTGCGTACGACAACTGTATGTAGTTCATTGTTTAAGTCCGTACGCTATCTGTATGTACCTCATGGTTTAAGTCTGAACGACAACTCTATGTTGCTCATGGTTTAAGTCCATATGACATCTGTATGTACCTCATGGTTTAAGTCTGAACGACAACTCTATGTGGCTCATGATTTAAGTCTGTACGACATCTGTATGTACCTAATGGTTTAAGTCCGTACGACATCTATATGTACCTCTTTGTTTGAGTCCGTACGACATCTGACTGTAGCTCATTGTTTAAGTCCGTACGACAAATATATGTACCTCATTGTTTAAGTCCGTACGACATCTGTATTTAGCTCAATGTTTAAGTCTGTACGACAACTATATGTGGCTCATGGTTTAAATCCGTACGACATCTGTTTGTACCTCATAGTTTAAGTGCGTACGACAACTGTATGTAGTTCATTGTTTAAGTCCGTACGCCATCTGTATGTACCTCATGGTTTAAGTCTGAACGACAACTATATGTGGTTCATAGTTTAAGTCCGAACGACAAAAGTGTGTAGCTCATAGTTTACGTCCGTACGACATCTGTATGTACCTCATTTTTTAAGTCCGAACGACATCTGTATGTAGCTCATTGTTTAAGTCTGAACGACATGTGTATGTACCTCATGGTTTAAGTATGAACGACAACTCTATGTACCTCATTGTTTAAGTCCGTACGACATATGTATGTAGCTCAATGTTTAAGTCTATACGACAACTCTATGTGGCTCATGGTTTAAGTCCGTACGATGTCGTACGGACTTAAACCATGAGCCACATAGAGTTGTCGTTCAGACTTAAACAATGAGTTATATACAGATGTCGTACGGACTTAAACCATGAGCCACATAGAGTTGTCGGTTTACCAATATACTGTACATTCAGAAATTATTGCAATTTTTTTATTATTGATTAAATACGACAGGGTTATAATTGCAATAATGGTAACTCGCATATTCAAATTTGTAATACAACATAAGAGGTTTTTTTTTCTCACAAAAACTGATATTGCATTTTAGTCATCAATGACTAAATCGCAATGATAAATGCTCACAAAAATCTTTGAATTTACAATAATATCTTGAAATATGTATAACATGAAGAGCAGTTTTTGATATACAGTGGTTATTGTATATAAATATATATACACAAACACATAGATTGAAAGGGAGGCCTAGATAAAATGTAAGTGAACTTGTATTGTTTAAATTTGTATTCTCATTGTTTGACCTCATGATGTAATGAATCCAACAAATAAACTTTAAATCAAAATCATTAAAGAAAATAGGTTTTATTTGGCGCTAAATGTGTCATGGCATTTATTGCAACAAAGAAACACAACCAACTTGTCAATCAAAACTTGATGATTGAATTACTGAAGGGCGATCCAGCAGTAACACAGTTGTATCAGGAGCCACTGGGTAGTCCATAGCAGCTTAAAGTACATCCCGCCAGTCTAACCATTCACAATACATAAAAGCTCCAAACTCAGACTGTCATATATGCCATGATCATTCTTCCACAATTGAAACAATAAATGAAAAGCAGCAAAATATATTCATAATGGGAAAATGGGAAGGCGGGTAAATTCTATAGCTTTGGTCAAGCTCCGTGTAAGGTTTGAATCCAAATGACCAAACCACACGAGGTAAATCGCACGGACTAACATTTGGCGGGCTAAACTAATAAGCATATGAAAAAAACCAGGTTAAAATGAATCGAACACACCGTCAATTTAAATTAAATTACCGACCGTGCAAGGGCTGTATAGCCAGTCAAGGTCGTTTAAAACTTCCATTTGTTGTTGTCAATTTAAATCATTATTAGGCATACCAAGTTATATAATTACAATAACTGAATTTAATTATTATTGAATTACTTTCTATTGTCAAAAATGACAGGAATGTGATATATTTATACTTTATTTTACACCTTATGATGAAGTCCTTTTTTCGTTCCTTTGAATATTATTTCCCTCTGTTTTGCTCTAGATATTTGTTTCTTTTCAACATTCAATTTACCCTGTAACATAAAAATGTATGTGAACAATGTATCAATAAAGAGGAAAAGGGGGGGGGGGGGCAATAGGGGATCCGTAAACATGTTAACAACACCTCGATTTTGGCAAAAAAAGTTAACAAAAAATGCGAAAATGCTGATAACAGTTAACAAAGTGGGTTGAAAACAGTTAACAGCTTTAATTGTTCTCAGATAACAGTTAACAACACCTTGAAAAGGACAAAAACAGGTTAACACAAAAAAAGTGCTGCTCCCCCCCCCCCCCCCCCCCCCCCCCTCAATAAATTGTCAAATGTCAGCTAAAAAATAAATAGCATGGTATATATACCTTTTTGTTTCGAGCATTTCTTTTTTTAATAATGACACAAATTTTAAATCCTTTCATCTATGAAAAGATATTTGACAACAAGTGGGCCGATATCACTACTGGTAGAGTGAGCATATCTGAGGGTATCATTAACACTTCAATCTTTACATGAATTATCATTTATTAATGTTTAACAGTTTACTGATAATACAGGTTTAATAAAAGTTTAAATTCCGTACTTGTCCTTGAGACCCCCCCCCCCTGCTTTCGTATTCTTAACCTTGTACGTGTTTGTGACCTTTCCACTGAGTGACGTCACTATCAGACGTATGTCATGTTAAAAGAATTCTAACGTTCGATAAGGGAGCTACCATTTGATTTTGGGTGGGGGGGGGGGGGGGGGGGGGGGGGGCTAGGATGAAATTTGAAAAAAATAGGCAGGACAGGAATTTTGATTAAAAAAAAGGCAGGATGAGACACTTGCAAAAAAAAGTCAGGATGACAATTTAGGTAAAAAAAAGTCAGGATAAACTAAAAAAAAAAAAGGTAGGACAGAATAGAGTGAAAAATAAAAAGGCAGGACAGAGATTACAACTAAAAAAAATGCAGGACAACATTTTTCATCCTAGCCATACCCCCCCCCCCCCCCCATAAAAATCAAATGGTAGCTCCCCAAGGAACCTTGTTAAAAATTTTGCCAAATGTTTTCAACAATCAAGTTTCATCCTCACCAGTGATGAAGCCTCAAAAGAGAAATAAGACAAATAAATATTAAGTTACGGTGTCGCTTAGGGAAAAAGGCAATTTCGAGGCGAAAAAGACAAAATGTTGATAGTTATAGACACAATGCAGCGTGGCTCCTCGTGCGAATTAGAACATTGTGGTGGCTATACTTCTTCTACACAATGTAGTTGGAATACAAGCAGAACCGAGTGTAAAACTAATACATTTGTAATCATGAGGAGACTCACCGGGACACAAAAGCCAATTTAGGACAAGCGCCAAGTTGATAGATTTGATTTCGAGTTTAAATTATCAGTGCACATAATTTCAAGATGGTCCACACTACAGGGATAAGAAGCAGATTAGTCAGCATACTGTTTTTGGTTAATTTGCAAGTAAATACGGCTCGTGTTCTAAAGAAATCACCACTTTGTTTAAAATTGTAGATGCATTTCTAAATCTTTTTTGTCTTGCTACTTGTAATCTCAATGTGCAAAATAATTTAATTTATTTTTTAAACAGCTAATGAGCTTTTCGTTCATTCTTTCCCACTTATCTATCAGGTTAGGACTTAAATCGTATTTTCCAAGGACATCATCAATTAGAAAACCCTGCTTTTTAATTGTTTTACATTTGATAATATCCCCAGGCGAATAAATAGGAATAAATCCAAACCCTTCCTATTTAAGTTTAAATGCGATATATCGCATGGTGGCCGCCTTCCCTAATCCAGAATTTGATGTTACTAAAATACAACTTCAATTGTTTACTATATTCAAGACAATTTCCGATCCTTTTGTCTTATAAAAGGTTTCGTCATGTTTCAATCAATGTTTAATCAACGCTGCATTCACTTCTGTAAAGATTCGTATTTGATTTTAAGCAGTATAATTGTTATTGACAACATTGAGAAACTTTGAACACGCTGTCACAATCGTTGCTGCATTCCAACTAGATGTTCGTGACAGTATCAGAATTGTTGTAGGGAATCAAAATATATATATTGCTCCATATGGTTCTTGCCTTACAAATGTTAAACTAATGTAAAATATCATGGGTATATTTAACCAAAAATGTGTTCTTTTTATTTCAAAAAATACAACCACACGATGTTTGCATGATATAAGTGTTATGAAGAATGTCCATAGTCAAGAAGAGACAGTACTTCGGTGTTGACATGAATGTCAATTATATGGTCTTTTTTTTTAATTTTCTGTTTACAAAACTTTTGAATTTTTCGAAAAACTAAGGATTTTCTTACCCCAGGAGTAGATTACCTTAGCCGTATTTGGCACAACTTTTGGGAATTTTGGGTCCTCAATGCTCTTCAACTTTGTATTTGTTTGGCTTTTTAACTATTTTGATCTGAGCGTCACTGATGAGTCTTATGTAGACGAAACGCGCGTCTGGCGTATAAAATTATAATCCTGGTACTTTTGATAACTATTTACACCACTGGGTCGATGCCACTGCTGGTGGACGTTTCGTCCCCGAGGGTATCACCAGCCCAGTAGTCAGCACTTCGGTGTTGACATGAATATCAATTATATGGTCTTTTTTTTTAAATTTTCTGTTTGCAAAACTTTTGAATTTTTCGAAAAACTAAGGATTTTCTTACCCCAGGAGTAGATTACCTAAGCCGTATTTGGCACAACTTTTTGGAATTTTGGGTCCTCAATGCTCTTCAACTTTGTATTTGTTTGGCTATTAACTATTTTGATCTGAGCGTCACTGATGAGTCTTATGTAGACGAAACGCGCGTCTGGCGTATAAAATTATAATCCTGGTACTTTTGATAACTATTTACTGTTGATCTTACACGTTAAGCCGTGGTGGTGTCCTGGAATGGAGTCCTTTATTATTTGATTTTTCAAAAATAGTTTTTTCTTTTTTCTTTAAATTACATTTCTGTCGACTATTCTTAGTGATCTTGCTTATTATTCTATAATTTTTACACGGAAAAATCCCATTATTCTCAACTAACCATTTTGGCCTATTATTCATGTTATTGTATTTATTTAAAAAAAAAAAACGTTTTTTTACCCTCTATCCCGTAATCGTCCATTATTATTTTTTCTGCAAACTCTTTCCTGGCACTTCTTGTTGATTTCAAGAAAACGTACTAATATTGATTGGTTCTCCTTAATTTTGATCTGCTATTCACTGATGGTAACCAAAAAAGATACCAAAGATACCAAAGGGACAGTCAAGGTCATAAATCGAAAAGAAACTGGCAACGCCATCGCTAAAAACCAAACTAAAAACAAACCGACAAATAACAGCACACAAGGCACAACATAGAAATCTAAACAATAAACAAAACGAACCAAACCAAAACATTGGGGTGATCTCAGTTGCACCAGAAGGGTGAAAAGACCCTGCTCCGCATGTGGCAACCGTCGTATTGCACAAGATGTTACGAATCTGATAATTAGTATAACTCGGTAGTCACATTCGTGTAAAGGGAAGGGGGATTTGGTTACGACATAAGGAACATATTCAATATCATCTGTTAAACTGTTATTCCATAACGGTCTACCAACTCGTGATGGTGTCCGTAAAATGTATGAAGGGATAATCTCAACTTTACCATTTGGAACTCTTGGTTTTATAGCTTCAGTTTTAGCAGCAAACCCTAGCTCTCTATCAAGGAAATCATGATAGGAAATATCTGCCCTGGAATATCGTATCAATTGGGAGATATAACTTCGTATGCAGGCGCTGCTGTAATGTTGCTACATAGAAATGGAAATTAACAATTTGGAGGCTGAAATCATTTCTTTAGTTTTAAAGTTTTGTTTTCAACCGATCATTATCAATTTATAGATATAAGTCAAGATATGAGACATACTTAATCTTATCTGTTGTATCCTTTATTTCTAATTCGATGGGATAGATTCGTTCAGCATAGACACCAAATTTTGAATTATTTAGCGATAAAACATCATCTATAAAGCGGAACGTAAAGTTAAAGGATATCGCTAACTTTTTATCCTTCTTCCTAAGAAGTTTCTGTATGAAGTCAGTCTAACATTTCTTTATATGTTGTCATATTTGGGGAACGCTGAATACAAAAACAGAACAAAATAGGAGCACTTCCTAGAGGCCTGTTCATTTATCAATGTGAACCTATTTTTAAACGAGTAACAGAGATTTGAAGGAGTTAGCACTTTCCATAAACGTTTATACATGGACTTATTTGTTGTCACGACCCTGTCAACACGTAGGATATAAGTTTGAATTCCGTACTCAGCAGGTGCATCCGAGTCCAATCTTAATTGAATAGGAATGTCATTTTCCAAAGAAACTCTATGATTATCAAGGAGGGTTCTGGCTTCCTCCACAAATAAAAACTGACGGTCACGAAATATCATATGTGGCCTGAATCACTAACAAATTATACCATTTATTTTCATGGAATTTATTTTTCTAAACATTTTCTAAACACATGTACATGTACATTTACTTCTTTTAAATTTAGCTTAATTTCGAAGAAAAATATAATACTTGTGGGGAAAATATCTGGTAACAATTCATCTAACATTTGTTGGGTCCAAACATATGGAATTTAAAAATAAAACATGTTCCCAAACAGATTTCTTAAAATAATATTCGCCAGTAATTCTTATTAAAACTACAAAAAAAATGTTTAATTTTGATTGTGAGGTTATAACACATTTAGAACGTAATCATATTTGATCAAAATCAAAAATCGAAGATTAGAGCGAGACAATGAAAACCAATAAAATAGGTTCTCAGTTGAAGAAAATAAACCGTACATCTCTTTGCAGTAAAAAACAATTTGAGTCATACATCTACACATATATCTTGGGTGTTTCAATGCACTATTTTTTTATTTGGTATTTCCAGAGAATATTTCGTACACTGAGGGGCGGCTTTACACAGGAAAATTGGGGCCAGCATTTTATTGGTTAACTTTCAGTGATGATTATTTTCGTACATGCAATGAAATGTTGTTTATAGTAGAGGATACAACATTAATCAGTAAATTTATCTATATTTGAAACAAAGATAAATCCTACAATTTTTTTTGAAAGGTGCATATTTAACCAAGACTTAAAGGGGAAATCAATGGTGCTATAACACCTTTAACGGCACATTTCGCATGCTGTCAGTTTTTTAGGTGGAGGGAGCCAGAGTGCCAGGAGAGAACAACGTTTTAAGAGGAAAAGTTGTCCACCTATTAGAAGCTCCCTATCGTTTAAAATAAAAAAAATATTTTTTTACGACAAACAGAAAAGTTTACAGTTTCTTGCAATAAATATGAAAATATCTGTAATTACACTTCATAGGGTCAAACACAATATAGGTTGCATTTCTGTAAATATTGACAATGCAATTTCCCATAGGAACTCCTTTTACGGCTAAAACTGTACCACTTTTACTGTGAAGTTTTGAAAAAAAATCTTATCCTAGAATTGAAAGTTCATATGCACTTCAATTTTTTTCAAAGGCAAAAATATAGGGCTGTGCGGCATATTTTCAACGTTTATATGCCCTGAACCTCTCAGAGTTTAAACTAACACTTATTTTCTTTACTACCTCGAATAAAGGGTTACCATAGGTTTCAATATAAACGATATGCACATGTATATTTACTGGTAACATTCCCAAGTTATGTCTCTGTCAGATTAAACACAGAGAGCAAAAACTTGGAACCAGTATGTAAACAAAATTAATTTTCTATGCATATTCAAGATCTCCCCAAAAGAGGCGTGGTTTGAGAAACAGCTGTATTTACTAAGTGCAACCTATAGGTCCATATTGGTAAAATGCAATAACGATCTTTATTTTGAATAGAACTGTATCAGTGTAAACCAGATGCTTTGCTCTATTCTATATAACATATTTTTGAATATATTCTCACTTACTAAAATGAAAGTAAATTGAAACGTAGAAACAGTTTTACAGATTTTAATCAGTTTCGTTTCTCACTTAACTGTCTTTATAAACTTACATTTCGATTTACATCACATACCTTCAAATAAGACAATTTCTGACATTTGGTGTGAAAATTGTAAAAAGGAATTCTTATTAACATTAAGGGGGAGATTCTCTAAGTTTAAAATTCTAGACCACGACTAATAAAATGTTTTATTTTTACCATACTCACTATATTGTTACAATCAACAACAAAAATGTGTACGATTTTAGAAGAATAACAAACAATGAGTCGCATGCACAGTATAGGATGTGAGTACAAAAAAAAAAGTAATTTACCGTAACAACTGATGGCAATAAAAATTCCAAAATATCTCAAGATTAATTTTCATATGCTAAACATATGATATTATTAACTCTTTTGGTGTGCCGCTTGGGAAATATGTGTCCCTTATTCTTTTTAGAATACTACAAGAGATTTCTAAAACAAATTACAAACTTTTACAACTTTAAAAATAATTAGAATATTTATTCTAGGAATCTTGAAATTAAACAAAAATCAAGGTATAACGTAATGTCCATCAATGTATATATCTTATTTGGGAAAGCTTTAATTCATTTTTATTTATATATAAACAGCTAGATCATAAAGATTGCAATATTCGACTATTTTTGCAGATTTTCTATTTTGCAGGTAATGAAAAATGTTTAAAGGAAAAACATATGACACAAATTAAAACGTAAATATTCTGATATACTAATTTCTTGTAAATATCTAAAGGACATTTAGGTTTACATTTTTTTTTTCGATTTTAGAATAAACGGGGCCACGAAGCAAGACTAACATATTAATTGTCAGATATGCTCCTGACACACGAATGTTTCTACAAAAATAATTAAAAGTAAATTATCTATAATTAAAACCATGTGCGAATTTCAAAAGCGCAATTTTATACCAGTACTTAAAACCTTCCATCCTTTAAGGGTGGATTTTACATAGATAAATAAAATCGTATAATGAGGATGTTAAATTTGATGTATGCCTTTTTGTGCTTTTTCGTTACATTTGTTGTTTTTATAGTGATTAAGATGATAACACAATGTTGACTGCTGTACCCCTATTTTCGACATTTTAACCTATTGTGTCTGTTTGTTTTGTTCACGCATCGTTGACAATATAATGGAATTTGATGCGACTGTCATACAAGTGAAAGGTTTAGCTAGCTATAAAACCAGGTTCAATCCACCATTTTTTCACAAGAAAATGTCTGTACCAAGTCAGGAATATGACAGTTGTTATCCATTCGTTTGATGTGTTTGAATTTTTGATTTTGCCATTTGATTGGGGACTTTCCTTTTTGAATTTTCCTCGGAGTTTTGTGATTTTACTTTTTAGAAATAATTTATTTGTTGAGTTAAAGATCTTTGATAATAAATATTTTTTTAATTCATAAATGTAGATATTTACTAATTAGTTTTTGTTTTATGTTAACTTTGGTTTATACTCGATTGATATTTTGGTCCGAATCTCATAAATCACATTGAATGACGTTAACCATTGTTTCAAAGTTCTTTATAAATGTACCTAATGATCGACAACTTCTCCGTAAATGGTTCTGCAGATGGACGTCTTGTGGGGTCACGGTTCCAACAACTTTTGATCAGGTTAATGATATATTTGTCAACTGGTACCTCAACTGGCATATCCGGTGTGACCCCTTGCTCGCCCACTTGCTTCATCATTTGTGTAAGATTCAAACTGTAAAAGGGTTCGTCCTCGAATACGACCTCAAAACTAATTAAAGACAAGGAAAACATATCAGCCATCTTTAAACTTTCGAGATTGAGGGATTCTCCTCTGAGGTTTTCTGGTGCTGCCTATTTAGGCATTCCCACGTTTTTTTGTCTGTGTATATAAATTGAGGATCCTGTCTCGTTTTTCATCGTGCTGAGACCAAAGTCTGTGACTTTTGTTAGTATTGATTTCTCAGGACTATTATAATAATAGTATATGAGTACGTTTTGTGTTTTCATATCTCGATGAGCTATATGATTTGCATCCAGGTATTGAAGACCAGCGCTAATATGCTTAATTATTTTCATCTTTTCGTTCTCAGAAAATTCAATGTCAGTTTAAATATGACGAGCCCCAAACAGACTCATCTGCATGTACTCCATAACAATACAAAGATCATTCGGAACCATACAGGCACCAAGAAACTTTACTACATTCGTATTATCAAAAAAGAATAACCTCGTCGGTGAAATCCTGTCATTTGCGAGCTTATTCGTGCTGGACACGAAGTTTCGTTACCGCAATGACGGAACCCTTCTATTTATCAAGGAAAACATCACCAACATGACAATGTAAAACAATTAAAACGAGAAACATGAGAAAACAAACGACCTTATGTATGTACAAAAAATGAACGAAAAATAAATATTTAACACATAAACAAACGACAACCACTGAATTACAGGCTTCTGACTTGGGACAATGATACACACAGAATGTGGCGGGGTTAAACATTTTAGAGAGATCCAACCCTCTCCTGACTGGTACAAGTGAGGGATGTTAAATTTTAAGTAGAAAAAAAATAACCCAATTAAACTACTGAGATACATGTTTAGGGACATATTTAATCTTTAAACCTCTGTATACTTTACAAAGCTTAAGAACATATATGAAATACTGAGCTACAGTCGTCCAACTTGTTTTTTCACTTCTTACAAAGGAATGAATATATGGATGTTTTTCAAACTGCATACCTTGCTGAAATGGAATCCCATGGTTCGAAGACAAATATGTTATGATTCTTTGATTGACCTGAGTTTGCAAATTATCTGTAAAAACTGCCAAGGCAAATAGGAAATTGCTATATTGTCAATATAATACTTCCATGACTGTATCATGGTATGATTAAGTAAGTATGGAATGGGTAGACACGGTATTTAAGCTCAAAATGAATTATGTTTTACTTACACATGTTACAGTACAGCAATGAAGAATATACTCAAAACAAACCCTTGTTGTTTAACAAGATAAGTAATATTTCAACAATTTTGTAAGAATTATATGTTGAAGTGTTCGTTTTTATTTAGAAGGTATGATAACATTCAAAAACTATGGGTAAACCAAGTTAATTAAACAAAAAAAGATGTTTGGAAATGTAGATAAATCATTTTGTTTAAAAAAGATACCAGTAATAGAAAAATAGGCCGGAAAAGATGTACTAAATTTACCCAGTATATTATGCTGGTTCCAGACGTTTTTATAATTATTACTAGTCGTCAGTATATTAACCTTTTCAATGATGATATTTTGTATATTTAATATGTATACTTGTTGTAACCCAGGGGTTCATCACATATAAAATGATTATGATTAGGCTGAATATAGGTTTTATAATACTGAACAAGCAATGCATCTATGCCAATCATATTATCCCACAAAAAATATATCGATGTAAACATGTATTGTGCCGAAAATAGGTTTTATCATACTATCATACGCAATTATATCGATGAAAACATGTATTATGCTTTATACAGGTTTTATAATACTGACCAAGCAATGCATCTGTGGCAATCATACTACCATACGCAAACATGTCAAAGTTGAAATTCTTTTAAAAGGTAAACCATGCATCCCTGCATACAACTAAAACTACATTTCGTTCCTGTTATAAAGATAATTTGAACTATACGTACTATAAAACCTTAAGTGTATTTGCATGAAAATGGAAAAAAAAGACGATAAAGTCGAATAAATTGGTTGTCCCGAGATAACACAAAACCTAATGCCCCTGTTAAAAGAATGACTGATCGGTGCCTTACATATGTATGAACTTGACGTTACTATATGGAACGCCAACACTGTCTTATTATGCCCATTTTTCATTATATGTTGTGCATTTACCTTTATATGATGTGTATTTACCTTTATATGCTGTGCATTTACCTTTATATGATGTGCATTTACCTTTATATGATGTGTATTTACCTTTATATGATGTGCACTTGTCATCATATGATGAGCAAATATCCTTATATGACGTGCAAACATCATTATATGACGTGCAAACATCATTATATGATGTGCAAACATCATTATATGATGTGCATATATACTTATATGATGTGAAAATATACTTATATGATGTGCAAATGTACTAATATGATGTGCAAACATTCTTATATGATGTGTAAATATACTTATATTATGTTGAAAGATCCTTATATGATGTGCAAATATACTTATATGCTGTGCAAATATACTTATATGATGTGTGCATATCATTATATGATGTGCAGTTTCCTTTATATTACGTGCAAACATCTTTATATATGTGGTTGTGTCATTATATTATGTGCTTGTAATCTTATATTATGTGGTTAGGTTTACTTCATTATATGATGTCGAAACGTCATTATATGATGTGCTTTCATCGTCGTTATGGTCAATGAACATGATTACGATTATAATGATTACTGTCTACGTCATAACTGATTCCGATCTGCTTCTGCGGAGTAACCGCTACTACTAATTAGGATCAAATCTGTTGCTACCGTTTGGAAAATGGTTGAGACTTGAAATAAACCTTGGCATGTTACATGTAGTACCTCGTTTTAAGATACAAAAAATTCACATCTGATATTGTTGGAAAATTGTAAAAATATATATGAATTGCAAATCTTTATTCATAAACATACGGAGTCTACAATACGGTTAAGGTTATTGAATTGAATAAATAATTCTTTTATGTCATGCTTTATGATCGTTTTGACGAGGGAAGGCATTATATTTGTCAATTTCGGTATACCTAGAGTTAGCAATTTTTCTATAAGAAGATAATACACGAAGTTTTGTATTTTCATTTATGTAAATATTGCCTTTCTGATCATGTTAGCTGTTCGAGTTTCTCTTAATATATTCTCAAGATAGACACAAACAATTGGGAATAAATCGGACTCTGATAGAGTAATGGCTCATATAAGGAACCGGTCATTTGTAACCAAAAAAAAGAGGGGATAGGAAAAGTGGCATTCAATTTTATATAGTTATAAATTTGCCGCGGTATAATGTTATGGCGAATTCTTCGTCAACCGTAGGCATCAATCTTTACGACTCGTTTCGCTCATCTGAATTGTTTAAAACCTGAAAATTTAGTTTCAACAATTTCTTCTAGCAGAGAATTTTTCATCTGATGCTATTATTGAATGAAGGTGTGGTAAATATAAATGAAACCACAAACGGCAAATCCAAACTAATATAAAAAAAGAAGATGTGGTATGATTGCCAATGAGACAACTATCCACAAAGGACCAAAATGACACAAACATTAACAACTATAGGTCACCGTACGGCCTTCCTAAATGAGCAAAGCCCATACCGCATAGTAAGCTATAAAAGACCCCGATAAGAAAATGTAAAACAATTCAAACGAGAAAACTAACGGCCTTATTTATGTAAAAAAATGAACGAAAAACAAATATGTAACACAAAAACAAACGACAACCACTGAATTACAGGCTCCTGACTTGGGACAGGCACATACATAAATAATGTGGCGGGGTTAAACATGTTAGCGGGATCCCAACCCTCCCCTAACCTGGGACAGTGGTATAACAGTGCAACATAAGAACAAACTAGTTCCCTGAAGTCGCAAACAATTTTCATACTTCAGTACTTTGATTATATATGTTCTTGTCTATACCTTGCAAGAAAAGGTTTCTTTATTATTAGTTATCAAGATAATAGCCAATAAAACAACAAACTCTGAAAAGCCAAAACTACCCAAAAAGTATCTTTACTATAGAGTATATTCAGACACATTGCACTATTTTTTTTTTAATCTATTATGTTTCCAGGATAAACGCAAAATATTAAAAGCCGCTGCCGTAAATCTTCACTCTAAAAAATTCAAAACACCACTCTCTATCTGCAAGAGAACAACAGGTCTCAGTAAAAAATAAAAAAATGCAAAAATTTGAAGGCTGAAATGTCATTGGCTGATGTAATATATACAAGGACAGAAAATAAAATGACGTGTTGTCAGATCCTTGTATCCAAAGCTGAAACAGATGATCTGTACATTATATATTAATAAATAAATGTGTTAGACACCGACTCTAGTTTAAAGGAAGGAGCACGTGTATTTTCTTTTTCGAAATTAAAAAAAAACATGGTTTATTTTTTTTTAAAGTTTCATCATTGTTTTATTTTTTCCTCATTTTAAATAGAAACACACTATTTCGCTTCCCTTCTGAAATAGATAAAATCTCTTTCAAGAAATTTAGAATCCAACTCCGGCTCAGGGTGTCGGTCTAGTACAAAACAGGGTTAATATTCATCCCACATTAACATGTTCTTGTACGAATATGTATATATCAATTTGCCGCTGAACCTCAAGAATCCACCCATAATCATCTATAGTTGAAACTGTCAAATATATGCACAAAAACATGATAAAAAGCTGCACGTTAATGTAATACACCGAGTTCAGGTTCATTCCATATCTCCTTTAATCCATTTCGGGTGAAAGTGAAGGGCGCTCGGTGGTCGATTGGTTACATTGTCATTTCGTGGCCTTTTATAGCTGAATATGCGGTATGGGCTATGATCATTGTTGTAGGCCGTACGGTGACCTATACTTGTTAATTTCTGTGTCATTTTGACCTCTTGTGGAGAGTTGTCTCTTTAGCAGTCATACCACTTCTTCTTTTTTATAAGTAGTCGAACTGCTGTATCTCTAGCATGTCAACACTTAGGTGTGCGATTTCAAATCCCGCACGTGGCAGGTAAGCTCGATTCCAATCTAAATTGATCAGAATTGTATGTTTTCTAAACGAAGGTCCGGGGGTCTCTCCGGGCAATTCTGCTTTCTCCACCAATATAAACTCACCGCCACGAAATAGCATGTAAGTGTTGAAAGTGGCGCTAAATAACAGTCAATCAATCATCCATACCGGTATACTTATGGCCTCTTAATCTATATATTAGCAATGTCAATGTATGACATCAGTATACAGAGATAAAAATAATAACTATTTACAGTATATACGAAACAAGAGAGAGAGGTTTCAAAATTACTAAGCCAGCTGGAGGACAAACGCACGTGTTTATATATTTTTTTATAAACGAACAAGCTGAATTTGACATTTTACAGAAATCATATACATCCTTCCTTCAAGTTTTCGTGCATGGCTTAAAGCCTTATCGGATAAATGTTTTTTGTCATATTGAAATTTCCCGTTTTAGTAACAACAATTCCCAAATAGTTTATTTGTTTTATCATCTCAATGTAAGTATCATTGTAAGAAAATCGGAGATTTTTTGGCTTCCGTCCAAAGAAAAACCTCACTAAGACTTTAATTTTGACAACTTTCCTTTCAAGTTCCAAGCCTTACAATAATCATGGAAAGCATTGAGTTGACTCTGCAGGTCCTGTGCTGTTTCAGCCAACAACACCGTGTCATCTGCAAACAATATAACAAAACACTTAAGATATATTTCTAATTTTCTTTCCAGATCTTCTGGTATAGTTCTGTTAAGTCATGTAATACTTCTAGTCACTAAGAAATTATATTAGTCAATCAAAAGTAAATAAAATAGGAAAGGTGATAAGTTTTCTCCTTGTCGAACACCATTATCACAAGCAAGCAAAGTATTCCGAATTATGTTTACTATCGTGTATCATCGGTACAGTGGATATAGCTTTGTAGGTACTTCGAAGCATGAAAAGCTATATACCGTACATTCATTTAACTATGCACCGTACAGAAGGATTCATGTGGTCAGCTATACACAACGCTTCTTGTCGGAATAAAATATCGAAAAATAACATAGGTTCAAAATATTTCAATGCCAATTATTGAAACAGCTATACTTATTACGCACAAACAGTGGACCTTCTATCAGAAACAGAGTTGCAATGAATATAGAATCATATCGGGTGAGACGAGCGCCAACTTCTTTGACAAGTATTTGCACAAATTTTAGTAAGGATTCTTGTTTTGGGCAAATAGTGAGACTTCTCTTATCTACGACCAAATCATTTCTTAAAACAACAAATATGTTTAGATTGAAGTACTGTTACACATTGATATAATGTAAACAAAACAAAGATTTTCGTACCGTGTCAGAAGGAAAATCGATCACGACCCCTTGGTTAGTACCTATATCCACTCTACCGATGATACATGGAGACGCCAGCGAGTGGGCAAGTGTTGAAACAAAGAGTGATGACACAGTAATAAGGTGGACACAGTAATGACAAAGTTAATGCGTTTTATTCTAAAAAAAATTAAAGAGACGATAAAGAGGAACAAAATGCAAAAGACGGGCGTCACCCCATTCCTCTTGGAAAATAAAAATATTAAATACCCTAAATTGGAAAAAGTGTGGCAAAGTGTGATTATCAGTGGGTTTTTCCCCCTTTTAACTCAATAACTGTATCGTCTACGTAAAATCCGTTGCCATTAACGAAAAGGATCGAAATAAGTACCACAACGGTAAAATCCGATCTAATCGGACGAAAAATTAAATCTAAAACACTTCATCAGGAATCAACCCCTTATATCTCAGAAATCGTTGACGCTACTCCAAATCTGTTGACATACTAGTACTAATGTTTCAGAATTTTATAAGCAATTAAAAAAATCTCCATTAGAATAAGTTGAAAATAAACAATCTGTTTATGCTCATTGTTGAAGACCGTATGGTGACCTATAGTTATTAGTTTCTGTGTCATTTGGTCTGTTGTGGAGAGTTGTCTCATTAGCAAAGATACCACTTTTTCATTTTTTATAATTACCCACATAGCCATTTCGCATTTTGTGGGCACTACATCGACTAAGCTTGCAGTCTTCGAAATTGGGTATTTTCTCACATAATTGGCGTTTTCTGTGGAAAAAAAAGATTGGTTCAATGACAAATTAAAAGTCCTATCACACATATTTCCGACTTGGTATGGTTTTAGAGGAGTTGCGGCTCAATGAAATCGGTCTACTCCTTTAGTGGCATATATTATATGATATACTAGATTTAATATCATTGTACATATTCAATACTACATTATACATCTTACCATTTACAGATTAATATTATTCAATAACATTTAATAAAACAAACCATCTCGCCATAGTATGCATCAGTAGATAATTTTATAGCTATTGTTATGAAATATTTTTGAAACAGACTGTGATTTCAATGGTGTCTTTTGCAATGAATAGAAATAAGCAGATGTGGTATGAGAGCCACCGAGACAACTCTCCATCCAAGTCATAATTTGTAAGAGGAAACAATTATAGGTCATAGTACGACCTTCAACACGGAGCCTATGCTTAAACCGAATAGCAAGTTATAAAAGGCTCTTAAATTTGTTATCATTTTCTCCACAGGCGGAGATTTCTTCAACTAGCTCCTGTATTAACTGATTTTAATCTTCAACCGAAATGTTGAAACGTTGATTTTGTTAAATTGCTTTGTCTCATTCTCCCTATAAATTGCACTTTCGCTAGCGATAGACACATATTTGAGCCGGGTTAATAGTTTACAGAAGCAGATCGAAATCAGTTATGACGTAGACAGTAATCATTATAATCGTAATCATGTTCAATGACCATAACGACGATGAAAGCACATCATATAATGACGTTTCGACATCATATAATGAAGTTAACCTAACCACATAATATAAGATTGCAAGTACATAATATAATGACACAACCACATAATATAAAGATGTTTGCACGTAATATAAAGGAAACTGCACATCATATAATGATATGCACACATCATATAAGGATCTTTGCACATCATATAAGTATATTTGCACATCATATAAGGATCTTTGCACATAATATAAGTACATTTGCACATCATGTAATAATGTTAGCACATCATATAAGAATGTTTGCACATAAGTACATTTGCACATCATGTAATAATGTTAGCACATCATATAAGAATGTTGTCATTATATGATGTGCAAACACCTTTATAAGAATGTTTGCACATCATATAAGTATATTTGCACATCATATAAGTATATTTGCACATTATATGAGCATATATGCACATCATATAAGTATGTTTGCACATACTATAATGATGTTTGCACATCATATAAGGATATTTGCACATCATATAAGGATATTTGCACATCATATAAGGATATTTGCACATCATATAAAGGTGTTTGCACATCATATAATGACAAGTGCACATCATATAAAGGTAAAAGCACAGCATATAAAGGTAAATGCACATCATATAAAGGTAAATGCACATCATATAATGAAAATGGTCATAACAAGACAGTGTTGGCGTTCCATATTACTAGAATCAATTACTGAATTCTCATTTGAAAATTATTAAGTCCAATTGTAATGTTGAAAACATAAACGATTTCGTTTGTCGGTTAACTCTATGTATGTCAGCTCTGAATTTGATATAATTGTACACACTAATGTTTCTTCTTAATATAGATTGCCTTAATTTCCGTTTTTCCATTTCTCTTTTTATTCTTTTTTAAATTTTGTTTCATTTTCTCTATTCTGTAAATACCATTCAAACCCTCATACATAATTTGGTCCCGATTTTAATTGTTCATTTAAAATTTTATTAACTATTAGAAATTTGTCGAACCTTTATGAATTTGCACTTAAAGTTATCTGTTAGCATCCATAACTCCTTTTCTTTTTCAGTCGTTTAGTTTATTCAAACTCAAAAGCCACAAGCACAAAATATTTTGTACATGACCTTATCAGGTTCATATGATACACACTGATGTCAATACTAAGAATAACTGCCTTATACATCTATACACTTACATAAAAAAAGTTTACACGTTCGTAACCCTCACACTTTAAAATTCTGGTCATAATATTTAGTCAGTTTCCTTTTACAGTTATGATTTTTGTGATGTTTCAACGAGACAGTTTATTAGTAGCATTAGACAATTTGTCTATTTTCAGATATTTTTGATAAAAATAGTAGCTTTTCCCTCAAAATACTTATATCTGATCATGCAATTTGTTCAGTTTGCAATCATATTTGCGATCGATGTTTTGAAAAGAGAAACACTGTAGAATAACATTACTCAATTAATTTATTAATTCTTATTAATTTTGTCAAAATTCAAATCATCAATTTTCAACTTAATTATTGGAAACTTTTAAAACTTATAATATGAGGGCATCAAGGACACAATAAACGCTCAAGTATTAATTGTTGCAATTGCATTGATGTTTTAAGTATAAAGAAACAGACACTTAGTCGAACATATACGCAGTATTAACGGGGTTTATATCAGAAAGTTCAATGTTCTCTTCTTTGGTTGTATGGAAAATTATAGTGAAGCAAAAGAATAAATAATCACATGCTGAAATCAATGTTTAGATACACCAAGATAATCTAATTTGTATTTATATATAGAAAATGTTAAAGTTGACAATTTCTTAATACGTCTACAGGTAATTGATGCTGATAAAGATGTTAAACGGGGCTCGTTACGAAAGACTTGTTTGACATAGGCGCTAAATTCTAAAATGACGTCGATGTCACAACTTAAAGAAGAAAGAAACTTTGTAAGATTTTTATTGCTCAACTTTAAAGTATCACCTGATATATCGAGGCGATATTTTGACACAGTATTTCCGCCTAACAACTTAGCTCAACGCATTAACAGTGATGTGCCTGCCATTATCAAATTAAATAATCAGAAAAAAATAAGTGCGATCCAATTTAAAACAATTAGAAGTGTCCCAGGAACAGTATGGTCAACTTCTCTTATTACAATGCATAAGGGAACAAAAGGTATAATATTTGAAATATAGTTCATAGTTTTTTATGCATTGAAAATCTGCTTTCAGAGTGAAGATAAAAAGTGAGGAAACTAATGTTTGTGACAAAATAATATTTCGTAGTTGTACCATAATGAAGAATATCGTATGCTGTTTTTTTGGTTTTGGTCGGCGGCTTACTTAACATGTAGTTACTTAATGCGTCTTAAATTCATAAATATTATGTATATATACTTGCAGTCCTTCATTTATTTTTAGTATAACGTTTTGGAGAGGACTTATATGAAACTTTCACAAACATGGTTGACTGTGTTACAATAAAGTATTTATATGTAGAGAGAACAAAAAACACATGACAGAAGGTACATGCAATAGAAAAATGAAAAAAGGCGATCTATAGTTCATAATGAAATGTACATTATTAATTGATAGATATCATAAAATTGTTTAGAAATTTTATTTGGTTGTTAACCTTTGTGTCGTCTGTGATATACTTATAAAAAAGTATATTTAGAAACATATAACAAGACATGTGCTAGTTAAACGCTACCAATGTAAGGACGTCTCCCACTATGGAAGGATCATTATCTACTTGTTGTTTAACATGAAATATGGAGATGTGATCTGCTAGTCAATGAGATATATCCACAAAAGACTAAAGGATAAAAACACTTACAGAGTATCGTAAATCCCTCGACAATAAGTAGAAACCATATTGTACATGTTGTATTCGCTGTGCAAGCCCAAGCGAGAAAAAACAATATCGTTGAGATGACCAACGACAATCTATAATAGCATTACATTGTTAGAACAACCAACTTAAACCAACGTACTTAATTACAAATTCTACATGTAGAGTGTAATTAAGCTTCCATAGAAATGCATCACCAAAATGAATCAATGTGGGTCAGAAGGATAAGTGATAAACTATAGTTAAAAAGTAAAATCACCGATGGAATTTCAAAACAGAGAGTCCCTAATCAAATGGCAAAATCAAATGTTCCAACACATCAAACGAATGGATAACAACTGCCATATTCCTAACTTGGTACAGCCATTGTCTTATTTAGAAAATGGTCTATTGAACCTGGTTTTATAGCTAACTGAACCTCTCAATTTTCGCTCTTTCTTTTCTAGCTACCTCTTCCCAGGATTTTGATCTGACACTGATGATATGCCAGCTACGTAGTCTAGGAGGTTCATTAACACCCACCAGTGGATGGGATCAACTTCCTGATACTACTAGTGACACGTTACCGGAGCGCAATAAGCTACACTGAAGTGGTACAGAAATGAGTTAGCTCATGCGACTGTTCCTACTATGGATGAATTAAGAGACAAATGGGCCCGTGTTAAAAAGGTTGGTTTTATCACATTTTGTTTTCAATGGTCTGGTGTTTGTCATTTTTATCAACATAAGACATTAAAACTAGTGTTAAAATATTTCAATGGCTTGTATAAGTCGATTGTTATCTAATATGAAATCTTCAAATACGGTTGTTTTGTATAATATCATTCTGATTAAAAAAAATCATCGAAAATGTTTTTTGACTCGTTTTCACCAAATTTACTACAACCTTGACAAGTCTCATCACTAGCCTTAATAACAGTCTCCTTTGTTGTCGTCAATTCTATCTGGTCGTCTTCTATTATGCTTTGTATAACAATGCGTGATCAAGAAAACTTTTTTTTTTCAATAAAAGTTTCGACGTTGATCGTTCGACATTTTCATTACTAGTCCTTTTCATCAAAAATCGAAACACTATTAAGTTGGTACCCACGAAAATTAATGAATCCATCGTAATAAAGTTGATAAAAGACTAATAGATTATGAAAGGATTGTCGTGTAAAACTTCTCAATGCATGTTGTACAAAAGAAGGCAAATACTGTTATATTTATGGAAAAGTAAAGATTATTCGTGAACAATATTTTCCAATTCAAATTCAATAGTTATTGTAAAAAGTTATCAAAAGTACAAGAATAGTAATTTTATACGCCAAACGCGCTTTTCGTCTACATAAGACTCATCAGTGACGCTCAGATGAAAAAAGTTATAAAGCCAAACAAGTACAAAGTTGGATAAGAAAATCCTTAGTTTTTCGAAAAATTCAAAGTTTTGTAACAGAAAATTTATAAGAATTGCATATAATTGATGTTTATGTCAACACCGAAGTGCTGACTACTTGGATAGGGATATCCTCGGAAACGAAACGTCCATCAGCAGTGGCATCGACCCAGTGACTTTTTAACTTTGAAGTCGATGTAGTCCTAATTTATCACAGTTTAAAACGTGTCTCTATCAAAAAAATAACGTAACCTCGGCTTTCCGTGAATGACTTGGGCGTACAAATAAAGCCAGGTCCAAACATAAAAAAGAATGTTTTCGCACTTTCTATGAACTTCGGGAATCACTGAGATAATAACCCTGGAAAAATGAATTACGAACATGACTGTTAAGTTGGTTATATGTATTGTTATTTTATATGTACTATAAAATAATTAAAACATGTAGCATATAATGCGCAAATACATGAAAAGATATGACCCATGCAAATTAAGGAAGTTCGCTTCTCAGTTTCAAAAACACAAGCTTTTTTCATAACATTAGTATATATTGATAGGGGGGTAATAAAGAAACCAAAAGAGCGAAACAAATATATAATTCAATGTGCTTGTTTTCGAGATATCAGCCATTGACATTTTGTCGGGAAATTGTTTTCTCTAGACTCTTCATAGCTTTATCATTGACAAATTAAAGGTCTTAAAAACTATTAAAAATAAAATCGATTTTATAAGACTTTTAAAGATGGCTTATAATTATACATGTAACAAGATTTATAAAAGAAAATTTGGAGTTAATGGGCCAAAAAAAATTCAGACATTCGGATAGATAAAACCAGAGGATTTCGAAAATCTGATAAAAAATCCAAAATATGACAAGCGAACATCCTTAATTCTCAACTGTTGCATATTCTCGTTTAGGCATTGCCATATTTAAATAAAGGTCTAATACCACTTGAGGTTGCTGAAATTCTAAATTACGACCTTGATGGAGAACAAGCCAAACAAGTAGCAAACGCAGAACTGGAGCAACTTAAAAAAGAGTTCATAGATTGTGAAGAGGAAAGGGAACAAATAGAAAGTGAATTCTCCCATTACAAAAAAGGGAATATCCCAATAAACATTGCAGGTTTGTTTCAATTTTATCAATAAAACTGTTTGGAGTAACAAAACGAAGGTCGAGTAACGAATTCACTGCATGTCATTCCGCGTGGATTTCCCTTACTTAAATCGAAAATAAAATTGCCAATGAAAATGGAGGATATGTCAAAGAGACAAAAGAGGGACGAAAGATACAAAGGGACAGTCAAACTCATAAATCGAAAATAAACTGACAACGCCATGACTAAAAATGAAAAAGACAACCATACAAACAATAGTACACATGACACAACATAGAAAACTAAAGAATAAACAATACGAACCCCACCAAAAACTAGGGGTGATCTCAGGTGCTCCGGAAGGGTAAGACAACATATAAAGACTAAACAGCAGAAATTAGCCCAAGGTCAACAATCTGTCTTTAGGACAGCGTTAAAAATCCTGCACTCAAAAGCGAGCTTCAGCTTGCCCCTTAACGAAAATATCTGCTACTGAAGTGAGAATAGATATCTCACTAAACTTATAAAGAACATATAAATGAACTTAAATTAAAAGACGTACAAGACTCACAAAGACAAGAGGCTCTTGATGTGGGATAGGCGCGAAAATGTGGCGCAGTTTAACATGTTATATGAAATTACATCACATTTCCATATACAAACATGTAACTCTTTTCAACGAAAATTTAATAAACACACAGATATACTTGACAAGGTTTCTAAGAACTATTGAGTATGTTGACAGTTGTCATATTTATTGTGCCATTAACATTTAATATAAACAAAGAAGATGTGGTATGATTGCCGATGACACAACAGTCCACAAGAGACCAAATTGACACAGAAATTAACAACTATAGTTCACCGTACGGCCTTAAACAATGAGCAAAGCCCATATCGCATTGTTAGCTATAAAAGGCCCCGAAATGACTCTGTAAAACAATGTTAACCATTTTTTACTCGATGTTGTGAAAAACAATTATACTGCTTAAATATAATACGAATCTTTACAGAAGTAAATGCAGCTTTCATTGAAACATGGCTACAAGATGACGAAACCGTTTATGAGACAAAAGGATCGGAACTTGTCTTTAATATAGTAAACAATTGTAGTTGTACTTTGGTAACATCAAATTCTGGATTAGGAAAGACAGCCACCATGCGACATATTGCAATGAAACTTTAACAGGAAGGGTTGGAAAATGTTCCTATTGATACGCCTGAGGAAATTATCAAATATCAAAACTACAAATTTACTACCAGTCATACACTAAACGTAACTGCTCCAAATTGTACAGAAGTACGTTTTGAAACAATCTCCTGTACAAGTTTAACCTTTAACATTTCATATCAAAATGGTATCGATTTCTGTGTTTATTGTCAAACTGACCCGAATATTACAAATTTTAATGGTACACTTACAATGGAATCCGGATACACAGACTGGTCAGATGTAGCCATCATATCTTTATTTTGGTTAAATGCAATATGTACCTTTTGTTTTCTACATTGTTTTCCAATCTTTTTTAAGACGATGCTAATCAAAGACGTCACTACAACCCGAATGCCATTTTATAATGGATTGATGATGTCTTGTTTGGCGACTTTATTTTCATATATAAATATACACAGTATTGTTGAAGGTTTTGTTAATAAAATGCGACGCATATATTACTAATAACTGAAAGCGTATGTTACCTTAACATCATATGTATTTAACAAATTATATAGTCAAGTTGGGAAAACACATTCTTCTATGTATAAAAGAAATGATGACATTTTGTTTTACATCGTGTAAATAAATTCATATATGATAATTTGCGTTTATTTATTTTGCATTCTTACAAGAGAATTGGGTATCTACACATGGTATAATATCAATACATGCACAACAAACCATAAAACACACGTAAAGCAAAGTAACAGCGCTTTTATTGCTGTTTTGTCATCTATTTCTTTAACATATACATCTATACTATGCATCATTAATGTCTATTACATGTCCATGAAAAGACGACATTCAGAACGGAATGTTTATGATATTTCGTTCTTTGATTATATACAACAATGATTATTTTGCTGGAGGAGGAGCATCTTCTTTTACTGTACATGTCATTAATTCTATAAATTCAGCAATTTTCTTGTCCCGAAATTGATTGTGTACTTTGTTCGATTATTGCTATTAATGTATGTTGTTCTTTTGTGTCAATTTATTTTGAATTAATTAGGTCTTTAAAGACCTATTGCTTTTCTTCTGAGTATCATTTCCGTGGAAAGACCTTCTGCTTTTGTTCTGATTATTATTATTTTTTCTGCCGCCTTATTTTATTCTTTTGCTGTATTGTTCTTTCGCAAGATGTCGCTTAGATATCTAGAATATGATATCAAACAGTTTATACTTTTTTGAAACTGCCACCGTATTAAAAAAGAATTATCTCCCCGAACACTGTATTCCTGATTATTTCTAAAACTTCCCTATCGTTTAAGATTACGACACATTTATTTGATCAAATCGTTAGTTATATCCTAAGGGTGTTGAGATTTATCTTGATGGAAGCTATCCGGGACTCCATATGAGAGTGATTTACCCTTATGCATTTGATATAAATGATATGAACTCATAAACTGTAAGGCGTATAGACCTGGAGTCGCTTATTTTAGGTCCTTGGGTTCCATATTAAAAAATGAGCTAAAGATCAAAAGCCAATGTCAAGTTCTTAATTTTGACATTCACTTCATGCTGTTTTTTTTTAAAAAAAAGTTAGGAGTAAAACTAAACAAAATGTGATCAAAATGTTATTCGCGACACAATTTACATGAAAAGGTTATGTCGAAATGATACGCGTCATTTTTGGGGATGTTCCATGCCATTGAAATGGAAAAATGAACAAATTAACTAATTAAAGGTTAAAACTTTACTGCTATCAAGATGCGTACATGCAATTTATCTTTGTTAATTATCCAAGGCCCACAACCACCCCTCAAGCCCCTTCCCCCTTTTTATTAGAATCCCATTTCTATTTTATTATAAAAATGCCTATCCCTCTTTTTTATGAGTAAACTGCTTTCTGATATACAAATCCATTCCTGAAAAAACTGATCCAATTCATGTATTTCTGAAAATTAATCGAAAAAGTTTTGTTAAAGTACTATAACACAGCATTATTTTTGTGTGCATGCAATGCATGACGACCAGTGGTCAGCGATTGGACAATCGTTATCAAAGGTACCAGGATTATAATTTAGTACGCCAGACGCGCGTTTGGTCTACATAAGACTGATCAGTGACGCTCTTTTTTTTTTAAACAGGAAATTTATAAAAATGACCACATTATTGATATTCATGTCAGCACTGAATTGTTGACTACTGGGCTGGTGATACCCTCGGGGACGAAACGTCCACCAGCAGTGGCATCGAGTATAGTTTACCTGTATAATAAATCGATAAATTATATTTTCCGTTAGCAGTATAAATCACGTGCAGTCCGCTTGACGTTCCAATCTGGATTAAAAAATTAAAATCAATGAAGTAGAAATCGCTCCAAAGTTCGTAAATAGTAGTAAAATCCTGGAATCAAATGTCTAAACATGCAATAAAAAAACAAATCTGTGTTCCCATAAATATGTGTATCAAAAAATCATGGAAAGATATTATTTTGTTTATGTCAGCTTGTTGACGTCAGAATCACACCATCCAGTGCAGCACGCGTGCTACCTAAATTAAAAGAGGTTTTCCCCTTTTCGAAAAGAATTAAAATGTGCATGTATATTTAAAATAAACAATCGATACAGGTCAGGTTCGATTTCATTTAAATAAAAAAATTGAAACCAATGTACACACAATAAGATAAATAAGAGCCTTTGTGTCAAGCGAACCAGACCTAATACCCTGCAGGAAGCGGTAAAGAATTCAATGCATGAAGAATGCTTAAGAGTGAAAGAGAAGGACCTCGCTAAGAATTTCAAACCAGTTCAGCGGCCGATATTTGAAGTTGAAGACGGGAATAGTGACGAAGATGTAACTGTAGAGGCCGAAAGGAATACAAAGAGAAAATGTCGACAGAAATAATGCTCCTGATAATGACACATGGAATAACGGTATAGGATCCCAAGGGCGATTCTATTACCATGATAAATGGCGAGGAAGAGGCAGATCCCCAATATTTAAAAATCGTCTACCAGAATTTCCGGAACCGTGAAAGGGACCGTAGAGATTCTCAAGAGACAGATTTACACAGAGGGGATCGACACCAGTGGCCAGGTGTCGGTCATCCGGCATGGACGGCCTAATGAAAAGAAAAAAAACCACACTATATATATATATAATTTATTTGTTTCCTATTGGAGAATATGAAACAAAGCAAAGACAATTACAATTAATCATATACAAACAACACGAGTTAT
Organism: Mytilus edulis; assembly: GCA_019925275.1. Lineage (NCBI taxonomy): Eukaryota > Metazoa > Mollusca > Bivalvia > Mytilida > Mytilidae > Mytilus > Mytilus edulis. Next base: position 93,978,978 of record CM034354.1, read on the forward strand.
GATTTACACAGAGACAGTCAATAAAGACGAGATCACGACGAAAAGTTCAATTATTTACATATGTTCATTACAGTTTGAAGATAGTTTATGTACTTCTAGCAGCAGTTGCGGTTCTGTAATAATTTACAAGAATTGAAGATAAAGTTCACACACGTTAAGTTAAACTGTTCACGTTCTTTATTCTGTAGATCAAAATCGGTGTCACAGGCAAGAATACAATTAAGCAATTTATTGTCAGTCATATTTCCTAAGTGAACACTAAATGAAATCGGGTTTATGTCTATAACACTCCTCCAAAATTGATCTCGAGCATCAACTGTATAGTCACATGATAGTATCGCATGAGTACAAGGATCATCAAAAAGTTTACCACATTTATCGCACAGTATTCTGTGTTTTGTAAGTTCTCGCGTATAAGACAGCACGTTGATGTTACAAAATGGGCCTGTCTGCGCATCAGTGGGTGACGTAGTGCTACTCTCCACGCCGCATGCGGTACACAAAACGAGTGAATGTCTTTGAAAACAACAAAATCAGGATCCACTGTCATACGATGATGCCACTTTACTACCTCAACCTGGTAAATTGACGTCTTGACTACCGATTTCCAGATTGCCGAACTTGGGAATTGTCCATCATTGAGAAACTGATCTAGATATTTCGATAAACCATATTTTGTGAGTATTTCAATAATGTCACAAGCGAAACCTGATCTGGTGTCATATTGATTATATCTAGCATCAATGAGTCTATGGAGAGGAATACGGAATGAGACAGCTGAGTATGGAAGGCGACATGTTCTTCCAAAAAACAACAGTTTTCGTTCACATATAAAACTTTCAATTGAAAGCCATCCTAACAATGACACACACATGTCGCTTCTTGTTCTTCTTGGTAAACCTTGTATAAATTTACAAATATAGTGGTGAGTTCTTTCAAGCATCAGTATTTCAGTGCAGGTAAGTTTTCCCCAGAGTTCACAACCATATAGTGCTTTCGGATAGCAGAGCTGACGTATAATCTTTGCGCATACAATTGGATTTACAATGGCTGGGTGTATTCCAAGGCGTATAACTGATGTTGTTGTCGAGCGCAAGGTGCGACAAGCTTTAAGAGTTCTGTCCATTGTTTTTAAAGATGTATCTAGTTGAATACCAATATGTCGAGCAGAAGTTACATAGTCAATCGGTTCTTGATATAGATATGTTGGAGTAGAAGTTCTGCGTTTACCGAATTGTAATAATTTGCTTTTTGCTGGTGAAAACGTGAAACCCCACATGTTACTATAGTTCTCACATATTGTTACCATCCGTTGTGTCGAAACGCAGTTTGTAGCAATAATAGCAATATCGTCTGCCTGAACTGGAGAGCTAGCATTAAGATCATGAAAGAATGCACCTTCTTTTGAAGATTCTAGTTCGTTTATAAGGTCATTTATAAAGATCAAGTACAGTTTAGCTGACAAGGAACTTCCCTGGCGAATACCACGCTTTAGTTCAAACCATTTAGACAATTTACCATTTGAAGACACGGCACCATACAGATTAGTGTACATACTATCAAGCAAAAGCCAAAGTTTACCATGAGCTCCATACTCGTGCAGTTTTAAACGAAGTCCATCATGCGGAACAGTATCAAAAGCTTTCGTGCTATCTAGTAAAACAATATAAATAGTCCCATTCTTTTCAATATGATGGAGAGTTACTTCTTGAAGATTAAAAGACGCATTGAGGCTGCTTAAGAGCTTTTGATACGCTACTTGCTGTCCGTTTGGAAAATCTGTTCGTATGCTGGAGAGCTTGATGTCGATTAGTTTTTCGAATACTTTTGTAATACTTGGTACTAACGAAATTCCCCGATATGAATTTGTATCAGTTCGGCTTTTGTTATCACCTTTATATAGGAGGATAATCATACTTTTGTGCCATTCTTTTGGTACGTAGGCATATTGCAAAATCAGATTGAATAAATAACATAAGTGTTTCATTAACAGTTTGCCACCGAAACGCAGGTGTTCGTAAGCAATGTCATCATGACCACATGCTTTGTTACATTTTAGCTTATTACATATGTCATGTACTTCCGAAAATTCAAAAGTAATCCAATTGGCTGAAGTGTCTTTAGTAGCACTATTTCTGATAGCCTTCACCTTCTCAGAAATTTCATTTTGACGATTACAATCTTTGTAGTTTGTAGGCGAAAAAACAGTGCAAAAATGTTCATACCAAATATCGCATATATCGTCAGAATCAGTGTAGAGAATGCCATCTTTCTTAAGCGACATGCATCCGGAAGACTTCTTCTTTCGTCTGTTTAAAATGGTCCATGCATGTTTTTGATCTATATCGATTTCTTTTTCTAACCTGCGTGCAGTTGAACTTTCAAACTCATCAAATGCTTTTCGAAGTGCAGCACGAAAAAGTCTTTTTGAATTTTTATATGTCACAAATGCATTACAATTGCTGTCATGGCAATGACATTGATTTATCCATTCTTTTCGAGCGGATCTCATGTTGTTACGTAAAAAAGTCAGGTTGTTATTCCAGTATGGTTTCATGTAACCTTTATAACTGATGCGTGGTAAAGTTTCAATCTCAGCAGTTTTTATAGAATTGATAATTTCATCGTAATAACTTTCAATCGTTGTTTCGTTAATTTGACCACTAGGATACTCTAAAGTCCACAGTTTTTGAGATACTGCATAAGAATAGTCTGTTACTGCGCCTTTATTTCGCGCACGGTCCCATGCCACTTTTGGACGATTTACAAACACTGGAGGTTGTAAGTTAGCTCCCTTTCCACGAAATTCGAACGTACATAGTACTGGATGGTGATCATAGATACAAAAAGTATGATTGTCTAAGACACTCGCTTTCCGAATGTTTTCAATGTTGTCAACGTTAATCATAATATGATCTATTCCGGTAGCCGGACCTCCATGATGCGACTGAAACGTACAAACGGGTCCTGTGCAAATCGCCTCCATATTTACAGACACTAGGTTATGTTCAATCATAAGTGAACGGAAAAAATCACTTCTTTGGTCTGATGAAAACATGTATCTTGGTCCATTTATTTTCGTATTAAAGTCACCCAATAAAACTACTGTCCCAATTTCCTGATAAGTAGTATATAGTTCAAACATATATTCGACATGTTCACGAAAGAAATCAATTGAGTGAGAAGATGCAGGTAAGTACGCACAAAACGCAAAAAATGTTTCACAATTTGGAATATTAACTTCAATACCAAGGAATCTAGAGTTGTTACAGTCTATCACCGACGTATATGGATAAATGACTTTCGAGACTAAGAATGCTACTCCTGATCTATCATTTACTCGTAAGGATTCAATATTTGATTCATCCACGCCTTTCGAGATAGACACAAAGTTACTATCTATTGAGTCAAGTATATGCAATTGATATGATCCAAGCCAATGCTCAGACAGAGCACAAATGTCAACATCATTATTACGTAAGACTTCTGAGAGATACGGAATGCTAGAAAAGATTCCTCTACAATTCCAACACATGAAATTTAAACTAGTCATATCCATGATTTTTGTTGTCAGGTACCGGAATTGAATGTTCTGCTGCAAATTGCTCCCATGGCAACCATGGTTTAATAAAAATGCCCTTTGGCCAGAATTCAGGGTTCTTTATCAGAGCTTCATCTTCAGCTGCGACATTCAGATGAGCAGATGCACTCCGTCTGTACTGTTTGTCAAAATATCGTAGGAAAGTCACCTTAATGTTCCGACTGTCTAAAAATGAACGCATTGCATTTTCGGATGAAGTTCGTTTATCGATTCCGCCAACATAAAATCGGGATATTCTCTTCTTGTTTCTTGATACACCTTTAAATTCGGGAGTTGGGGGATTACATACGGATCTTGGAAAGTGTACATCAATCTTTTGTGTAGAGTCGATTTCGTTTTCAGGGTTCTTTGGTGCAAGTGTTGTCCTTTTAACAAATGACGCTTCAACTTCGGGTTCCTTTATTTCCGGTGATTTTTGTAATACATCTGAGACTGACTCGTGTGTTTTTGATTTGCCTATGTTCGAGCGTAGAAATTCGTCAGATTGTATTTCAGATACAATTTTGGCATATGATTTTTGTATGTTGGTCTCATTCGTTTTTGCATTTCGTTCAACTGTGTTGATACGTTTTCTGATATCAGTTATTGATGAGGTAAGTGAGGATGATGACGAGTCATATTTTTCTATGCTGGTTATAGTGTCTTTAAGTTGCTCACTTAAAACCTGAACTTTGGTACGCAATGAATTTACACCGGAGGCTTTCGAGTCAGATATTTTTGTAATTCGGATACATTCGGAGTCGAGTCTTGACTTGGTTTCATTACACAATTTTATTGTCGCCTCAAGTTTTGACTTGCTTGACTTTATTTGTTGCTCAAGACCCTAAACATATTGTTATGGTGTCACGAGGCACTTTAAAAGTACAAATTGGTTCTCGAGACCCTTAACACATTGCTATGGTGTCTCGAAGCCCTTAAAACAATGATTAACTACATGTTTTGTAAAGAACAGTAAATTCTGTTCGTTTAAAGGTTTTAAATCTAAAAAGAAAATTGTAGACTTGAAATATATCATTGTCATCACTAGTTAGCAAATATATGTTGTTATATTTCTCATAAGTGATAAGTGCTTATTGTTTTTACATACACTTCAATTTTGTTTCCAAAAAATATTTTTAAAGTTTATTATGAAAATTTGGAACCTGTGACCCTTACTTTTTGCATGGTGTCAATCAGAACAAATTTAATTTTGTCTTTAATAAGTTACTTTTGGATCCCAAGTTTTTTTTGGTGTTCCAGAACTTGTTAGGATATAACTATGAGATGAGTAATTTTTATAGTTTTATTATTGTTATTAAGGTGCATAAACTGAACAATGGAAGTTCAGGGCTAAGAGGGGGCTGTGTAACGTTTTCGTTTATTGCATGCATCAGCGGGTTTTATTATAATGGTATAATTGGATTACTTATTCTCATTAAAACTGTAATAATGTAATTCCTTGTAATTGTTAGATGTCAAATCAATCATGATAAGCAGCTAGCGCCCTGTTGCTAAGTGTATACAAGGTGTGTTGGCTGACCATAGCTTCGGTTGACCTTAGCTCCGGGTTCTGGGCTCCGGGCTCCGTGCTCCGGGCTCCTGTAATATAGCTCCTGTAGAATATTTCTTTGTTCAGAGTCATTTAACCATATTGTATTCAGGTTACTACAGTAGTATAAAAGAGGAAAATAGGTGGTGAGAGCAGATATTCGATATACGAGGAGATACGATTTTGTGTACGAGAGGAGTTTACGTAGTAGATTTTAAAAGGATTATGCCACCGTACTGTTGAGCTTGCAGTTTAGATGTTGTAAACTTATATTACTGTTACAGGTACTTTAGATATTTAATAATACAGTATTGAACCTTTTAAACGACTTTGTGTTTATAATGTTAACTTGCAAGACTTCGTTTAGACTACACCAGTATCCATTTATTTATATATGTAACCAGATTTCCGTAAATCACGCTACCAGTAGATTTTTAGGGTAACCCTTTTAAGAGTATACTTGACATTTGTCTTTCGTGTACAAATGAAACTTAGACACCAAACAACACAGCACAAACACAAGAATACTCACTTGAGTTCAATTTTCATCACGGCAAACTAACCAACTAAAGTATACTTTTTTTCGTCACACTATATTCAATATGAAATAAACATTATTCAAACGTATATCTACACATATAATATATGATTTAAACATCAGTGTCAAACAAAAAACTCTTCAAAATAAAACTGAATCAAGTTTAACCAGAAGGAAAATTAACCAAGAATATTTCGGCTGTTCAGATTAACGGTGTCGTGCTGAATGATTACATAGGCAATAAAATACCGCGAAGATAATTTGAAGCGGGAAAACCTAACGCCACCTATGTTACACATGATGAAAACACTTAGGAGAAATTAATTTCATTCTAATGCACAACTCGTTTAAACGAATGAAATTACAAGTTTCATAACCTTTTCAATGATGATGTTTTGCATATTTAGCATGTATACTAATTGTGAACCCAGGGGTTCATCACATAACATGGATTTTGCTGAATATAGGTTTATCATACTGACCAAGCAATGGGTCTATGGCAATCATACTACCATACGCAATGAGATCGATGTAAATATATTTGCACTTTAAGACATTAAAAGTAAGATTTTAAATTGACCCTATCCTCTAATAACATTCTGGATTTTGATCCGTATATGTTTACTTTTTGCTGCATGAATGAAAAGAAATTGAAATATATGGTATGTCTCGTTCGATATCAATTCAAATTCTTTAAACCTTCACTTCCGTCCTTATACGAATAACTTTAACTATAAATGTCCTCTGACATACATCAACTACAAGTGTTCTACGAAAAGTTATTGTTGTTGAATAATAATCTTTATTATGAAATGTTTTGAATGAAATGTTTGTAAAATACCACAGAAATATACGACTATCCTTGAATTCATACAACTGAAGCAATGCTAGTGCCCTCTGTTAATCATATCATAAGGAAACCGTTTAGTAATACAACACGGAATACAACACAAAGTAAAAGTATGTGTTAATTTAAAAGATATATGACTCAATGACAATGGTGGTCGGATACCACCAGTTAACTTTCTTGTCGTTATTGTTTGATAACCCAAAACTAAAGTGTTATTACCTTGCGTTACCCGTAAGTCGTCATTTGAAATCACCTTGACATACCCCTAAGTCGTCATTAATTACATAAAAGCACGCCCAAGCTGATCTCAAAAACATTACCATAACAATCATAGACCACAATGAGGATTGGTCGAAGGTCGACAGAATCGCTCGGGAAAGATTTTGGATAAGAAAGTTAAGAACAGTTTCCCAAGAGGGCATAAATGAAAAAATCATAGAATGAGCTATTCATTTTCCTGTCATCACTTTTTTTCGAACATTGTTTTCCTACTATCACTTGTTTCCAGTAACTTACGCTTTCGCACTGTTTTTACAGTTTAATTTAAAAAAGCATACCAGTTTAGATTACAGGGCTCCATTCATTAATTTGGGATGAAACTAAACGACTGAAAAAGAAAAGGAATTGTGGATGCTAACAGATAACGTTAAGTGCAAATTAATTAAAGTTCGACTAATTTCTAATAGTTAATAAAATTTGAAATGAACAATTAAAATCGGGACCAAATTATGTATGAAGGTCTGAATGGGGTTTACAGAATAGAGAAAATGGAACAAAATTTAAAAGGAATAACACGAGAAAATGGAAAAACGGAAATTAAGGAAGGCTATATCAAAAAGAAACATTAGTGTGTACAATTATATCAAACTCAGACTTGACATACATAGAGTTAACCGACAAACGAAATCGTTTATGTTTTTAACATTACAAATCTAGCCTTGAGTAATTGATTCTAGTAACGTCAAGTTTATACATATGTAAGGTACTGATCAGTCATTCTTTTTACAGGGGCATTAGGTTTTGTGTTATCTCGGGACAACCAATGTTTTCGACTTTATCCCGTCTTTTTTTTCACTTTCATGCTTTTAAAAGAATTTCAACTATGATATATTTGCGTATGGTATGATATAACATTTACATCATGTACATTGATGCAAATTACGTTATACCTTGATTTTTGTTTAAACAGATTCCTAGAATATATAATACGTATTATTTTTAAAGTCGTAAAAGTTAATTTTGTTCTAATTCTTTTGTATTATTCTAAAAAAAAATTAAAGAGACATATATTTCCCTAGCGGCACATCACAAGGGTTAATAATGTCATGTGTTTAGTATATGGAAATAGATTTTTGCGGATTTTTATTGCCATCAGTTGTTACCTTTAACTACTTGTTCTGTGTGCTCACATATAATACTGTGCATGCGACTCAACGTTTGTTATTCTTCTAATATCGTATACATTTTTGTTGTTGATTATCACAATATAGTGAGTAAGGTAAAAATGAAACATTTTATTAGTCGTGGATCTAGAATTTTAAACTTAGAGAATCACCATCTTAATGTTCATAAGAATTCCTTTTTACAACCGTACCACCAAATGTCAGAAATTGTCTTATTTGAAGGTATGTGATTTAAACCGAAATGTAAGTTTATAACGACAGTAAAGTGAGAATGGAAAAAAGACCCGTAATAAATAAAAACAAACTGTTTCTACGTTTCAATTTACTTTCATTTTAATAAGTGAGAATATATTCACAAATCTGTTATATAGAATAGAGCAAAGCATAACCCAGACATAGATCAATAACTTTTATTTTATATTTTTCAATACAATAATATTTCAATTATAAGAAAACTTAATGATATTTCTTCCTAGAGTGAAAGGAGAAAGAAATAATAAAAATCATAGTTGCCCTCAAAATAAATTCCATGAAAATAAATGGTATAATTGGCGACGACATATGGAATATATCTGCATAAAAGAAAGATTGATTGATTGATTGATTTGTGATTCTAGCCACTATCAGCTACATATGATATTTCGTGACCGTCAGTTTTTATTTGTGGAGGGAGCCAGAAACCTCCTTGCGGATCATAGAGCTTCTATGAAAAATGAAATTCCTTTCAATTAAGATTGGAGTCGGATGCCCCTGCTGCGTGCGGGAATAAAATATATCCTAAGCGTTGACAGGGTCGCGACAACAAATAAGTCCATATATAAACGTTTATGGAAAGTGCTTACTCCTTCTTATCTCTTTTACTCGTTTAAACATAGGTTCACATTGATAATAAATGAACAAGCCTTCAGGAAGCGCTCCTATTTTGTCCTGTAGGAATGTCTTTCTATTCAGCGTTCCCAAAATATGTCAACGTATAAAGAAACGTTAGACTGAATTCATACAGGAACTTCTTAGAAAGATGGTATCGGATATGTTCCTTATGTCGTAACTACAACCCCCTTCCCTTTTCACGAATGTGACATATCGAATTATACTATTTTCCAGATTTGTAATATACTGAGCAATACGACATTGCCACATGTGGAGCAGGGGCTTCTTACCCTTCCGGAGCAACTGAGATCACCCCGATGTTTTGGTGGTGTTCGTTTTGCTCAGTGTTTAGATTTTTATATTGTGCCTTGTGTGCTGATATTTGTCGGTTTGTTTTTAGTTTGGTTTTTTTTAGCGATGGCGTTGTCAGTTTATCTTCAATTTATGAGTTTGACTGTCCGTTTGGTATCTTTCGTATCTTTTTTGGCAACCATCAGTGAATAGCAGATCAATATTAGTACGTTTTCATGAAATCAGGAAGAAGTGTCAGGAAAGAGTTTGTAGAAAAAAAAATAATGGACACAATTACGGGATTTACATAAATACAAATATGCCAAATGGTTAGTTGAGAATAATGGGAATCTTCATGTAAACAATAGATAATAATAAGCAAGATGACTACGAATAATTGACAGAAATGTAATAAAAAGAAAAAAGACAAAACTATTTCTGAAAAATCAAGTAATAAAGGACTCCATTCCAGGACACCACCACGGCTTAACGTGTAAGATCAACAGTAACTGTTTCTTCTTGACTATCGACATTATTCATAACACTAATATCATGCAAACATGATGCGGTTGTATTTTTTTTAATGAAAAGAACACACTTTTAGTTAAATATACCCATGATATTTTACATTAGTTTAACAATTGTAAGGCAAGAACCATATGGAGCAATATATATATTTTGGGTCCCTACAACAATTCTGATACTGTCACCAACATCTAGTTGGAATGCAGCAACGATTGTGACAGCGTGTTCAAAGTGACTTCAGTTAAACTGTTGCTGGGGATGTTTTGAAACCAATCCATTTATTTTGGGATCTGAATTTTTACACAACATGAACTGCGCATTATACGTTTCAGAAACTATGGTTACTGAAATGAGATATAGTCCTGGGTATTTACAAACGTAAACACCATAATTTTGAAGTATCAATTCCGAGATTTCAGTAATTCCTGATATCGCTTTAACGTCTGGAAACAGGATAGTTTTATTCGGTGAAAGTGTTGCGTATTCTTTTAGGCACATCGTTACTGAAACTGATAAAATAAAAAATCGGTGATTTGACTCAAAGGAAGTGCAATGCATCAAAAAAGAAGAAAAAAGTACATGCAAAATATATCATTCAAATAATTATATCCTGTATGTGTCCTTACGGTACGTGCAAATTAGTACATACAGTCAAACAAACGTACATATAATTAGAAGAATGTTTTTCTATCAATCCGATATTCTGAATTGATTGCTTTTCTTTTTGTCATTCTCCTGTTCATTTCGTTAACGGTAATCTATTTTTTTTTTATTTATTAAGTCAACCAGTTAATAATCGAGATTACGGGGAATTTCGGAAATAAAAATACTAAAATTACGAATGAAGACGGGGAATGTGTCAAAGAAACAATAATTAGACCAAGAGCAGGATACAGTTCAAGGCTACACATGAGTTTTCAACGCAGCGAAAAAAATCCTGAAATCGGAGGTTGGTTTCAGCTGGTCCTTAAAATTGTCTAGTTAGAACTGAAAAAAAAGATATGACATTTATGAGTCAAATCTCTAATTTCATCTGCGAGGAAATAGTCCAAAGACTGTATAAGTTATTTTTCTTAAAGAATCAATCAAACATGTAATATATGGTTATACAACTTGTTGTCCTCCGATTGTTTGTCTTTCTGGTGTGTTTAGTTTGCTGCTGATTAATTTAACTAATAAAGTTATATTTTCATGACAGTACCTTGTCTAGTAATATCGGCTGTCTTTGTCTGAATTTCACTAAGTGTCTTTGTTATGCTTGCTATCTGCTGGATTTGCTTACAGCTGAAGTGTCCTTGAATAGAGAACAAGCACATATTGTCTACTTCATTATTATCACAAGGTTGGATTTGTTACCTAGAACCTCCTTAACAAGCATGTAACAGATTGAGTCGAGCATGCCGATGAGAGCGGATGTGAAAATATTTGCAGAGAGAATCCTTCAACATCATTTAAATTGATCTGTCAAATTGGTTTCATGGATAAATATTATAATCCTTACATCGTATATTTTATGATTTGGATTATATTTTTTTGTTGAGGAAGGTTTCTGCAGATATTTTCAGGTTTGTTTGAGACATGTAGTCAAATGGGATCCATTAGTAGTTTCCATGTGGAAAACTATCAGACCAATCTACTTGATGTCTGAGGGTTTTAGCTGTTCCCTTAATGGATCGATAGTTTCTTTCCGAGATCCTTTATCGTAGAATTTTCGGCTTTCCTCTACCAGGAATATAGCTGGGCATTTAGCGGTATCGGTTTGGATTCCATGTATGTCCTCTCCGGTTTACCGTTCGTTGTCTATGCATTTGTGCGGCTACCGGGGTGACCTTATCCTATAATTTGTATATAATTTTTTTTTATATTATGCATTTTTTTAATTTTTGAGGATGATCGAATGGGGTCGTCCCGATAGTCCGACACGCATTAGTCCGACACTCGATAGTCCGACACTCAATAGTCCGACACTCGATCATTTTCCACTACCTTGAAAAACAAGTGTGGACACACTGAAATGTCTTGCCTGTATAACGTTAAATTAAATGATCAATGTCAGGGGCGGATCCAGCCATTTAAAAAAGGGGGTGTCTGTGTTCCCAACCCAAGGTACATGTCCCGATACAAATGCATTGATCGGCCAAAAAAAGGGGGTCCAACCCACGACCCCCCCCCCCTCCCCCTCCTTCCAACACACACACATGAGGTCGAGGTGAGATATACCCTTTCAGACAAACGTGTATATATAAAAAAAGGAGATTTGGTGTACTTGCCAATGAGACAACTCTAAACAAGAGACCAAATGACACAGAAATTAACAACTATAGGTCCTTTTACGGCCTTCAACAATGAGCAAAGCCCATGAAGCATAGTCAGCTATAAAAGGCCCCGAAATAACAAATGTAAAAAAATTCAAACGAGAAAACTAACGGCCAAATTAATGTACAAATAAATGAAAGACAAAGGCCAGATATACAATCAATCCATACTCCAAATATAGTTAACATATTACTTATAATAAAAGTGAAATCAACATTGCAAAAATCTGAACTGTCCCAGTCTCTCTTTCTGTTACAGAAGTCGCCAACGAGACACTAAATACAAAAAGATGTGATGTAATTTCCAATGAGACAACTCTTCACAGGAGACCAAATAACACAGTAATTAACAACTATAGGCCACCTTACGGCCTTAACTATCTTTAACCTTGCAATGTACTTTTTAAAAATTATGCCAATTCTATGTTAAGTGAACAATAAGACTGAGATAAAACCCAATTTATCATACAATTAACAAAAACCTCATCAAAGGAACATGTGTACTAAGTTTCAAGTTGATACGAGTACTGCTTCATAATAGACCACATTGACTAAAAATCTGTTCAGACGAACGAACTTACGGACAAACGAACATCTGGACTATCGGTCGTACGAATGAACGGACAGGCGAACGAACTAGACAATATAATGCCCATGTACATTTTGTACAATCGTAAAAAAGGAGGGTGGGTGTAATAGATGAAAGCCACAGTAAACTCAGATTTGAAATACATGTAGATGCGTAATGACTGGTCTTAAGGTCAATTAAGAATGTCACGTTCTGCTGGACTTTTTAGAATTACGAACACAAACTTGTAAGATATGTTTTATTTCAACTTTTATTACACCACCGACAAACGGCTAAACGTCTTAGTCATTTCAGTTAAATTTGGCAACAGTGTACACCATGGCGTCCCAGTACAGATTAAGTGTTCTCTGTCCATTTCTGTAGGAATTCGTTAAACGATCTATCCTTTCTTGAAGAAGGCGGTACTTCTTTCGAACGGGTGGTCGATCGCCTCGTCTAACGGCTGCAACGGACAAGGCTCCCCTTCTCTCTTCTGTTTTTAACTTCTTCAAAAAGTACCACAAGTTTAGATGACGTCTGCCAACTACTGCGTTCCATCTCTTGTTGAAAGCTGAAAAATATTTATAATGAATTTTCAAAGGAAAAACAGAAAGTTTTTTGTGACCCAATTCTGATTTAGTAGTTAGCAAGGATTAAATAACACATTTCATTTTTATATTCAGTGAAATACAAAAGTACAATCATGAGATACTGAATTTAAGCATTTTTGCTTTCTGAATTTCGGGTATGATTGTTACACGGAAGCTTTTATGAAAAACAACGGCTGATCATAAGCGACAGAATCGCTTTCCATTTTTTTCATTGGGGCCATTAATACTGATAAATCAAATTATTAATACTACATAGATTGGGGATACATACCGTATCGGAGTGTCATTAAGGTGGCTCGGGACTATTCGACTGCGCATAATTTCACGCATGAATTACAAAAGTATTTGTCGTAAATTCGATATAAGTTTTTAAAATATTTTGATTGATTAGAAATGCCAAATCATTGTAGTTATGTGAATAATAGAATATTTTCGTTATAATCCGTATTTGTTAAAGGGTCAAAATGACATTTCACCCAGTTTTACCATTTTCCCGCCAAAATTTGGGTTTTAGGTCAAAATATATTTTTTTCCTTATCGGTGACCTATTTTTTTTATTTGCTCATTCTTTGAAGCTATATTTCAGCTTTTTATTTTACAGTTTTGGAATAAGTGTGATAGAACGCTTTTTTGATAATTTGATAAAACTATGTCAACACCTCTATTTTCCCTATCATTTCATTGAAAAATGGTCCCTTTTACATACCTGTTTAAAAGTAAAATTTTGAGCTTAAATGGTCCGTGACCCCCTATTTTTTTCCGACCAATTTGATTTAATTTCTGTAAAGAATAAAATATAAAAAAATACGGCACTTCTGATCGAAACTTTTAATAGGCACATTAAAGCATATGCTTTTATTATTTAATTTGTCATACATGTATATACTTACATTCGACATGATTGTTTGTCCTATTGTTCATATTTCTTTGGTAGACATTTCAAATAACTGGGCTAAACTGTCCATTTAGGTAATTTCGTTGGAAATAAGTTAATAGCTCCCTTAGACCTGGACAATTGTGACATAGTCGTTGAGTAGTTTCATCTTGACGAACCAACTGGAAATTTTGTAGAACCACCGCCAATGGAAGATACGCTATGGCCATCATTTTTCTCATACATCTCATCTCCTCAGTGCAAGACGTCTGTTAAAGGCATTTCGAAATCCCTCTTTCTGAAGTCGCCTCCAGATACTTCTGCAGAAATGAAAGAAACAGCCATACATCCTAGCTTGGGGAAATTCTGTTTCCGCTGCAATTATCATTCCGGTCTCGAAATCTGAAACAATGTTTAGTGGCGATAAATCATTGTTGGTTAACCTTCTGTAACGCCGTTTAATGTGTCTCATAATCTGTCGATAGCTGCCAATATGCTTATCTGTCATTAAAGCATAAACAGATGGAATTACCCTGTCACGGTAGAACCCGTGTATTGTCAAAAATTGCATATATGGACGCGGGACAGACTTAAAAGTAGCATCTATATATATGTCATTACAATCTCCCAAACACATAAGTGCCTCCCTAGTGCAGAAAACAGCAATTCCCCATCCATTATCTAGTTTACTTAGGAATTGATCACCATCGTTGGTAAGACACCAGCGCCCGTTGATAGACACATCATTTATTGTGGCTGGGATTGGGGGAATGTGTTTCCTTCTTGTCCTGTCAAGTGATGATCGTAGGCAATCGTATGTTGGGATACTATCCCGTTCATTCCGTATGACTTGCTGAACAACATTGTCATAAGCCTGTCTTCCGGAGACCTCTGGATTTGCAGATACATGATTTACCATTCTTTGTCTTATTGATGCAGAGTCGATTGTTTCCTGGTCTTCTTGGTGATCATGCTCGGAAACCTAAAAGATAGTCAGTCGCAAGTTATGTAGTCTGTATAAGTACTTATCTTCAAAAACCTAAGAAATAATTAAAAAAGATATGCGCGCAGAAATCTTCTTTTGGGCTCTAGAGTAATTTCTATATCTCTAAAGTAAAAACCGGTCAGGATGTAATACAATTTACCAAATAGAAAGATTGTCATGATGAAAAGTGACCGATAAGACATGCTCGCATCAAATGTAAAATTGATATGCTTGAAGTACAAGATGTATAAGATAATAATCGGACCCCCCCCCCCCCCCCCCCCCCCACCCCCCACCCAAAAAAAAGGGATTCATTTTTACATAAAGACCAAGTTTCTCATTTTACTTCTTTGGTTCCAAGAGGCAATTATGTTTTATTTATAAAAGTATGTTGAGGAATAAAATACATGAAATGTTCTCAATTTACATATAAAACGTCGATATTGTTTGGTGCATTTTGTATGTCAAAAACTGCAGCTCGTAAAGGGGCTCTGCGTGTGTTCCTCCAACACCGCCAGTGATTTGCGTTTAATCTAATTCTGTTTTGCTGGTACCTGTATCCTTCATGTATTTAGATTTTTCCACCTCGACTACCTTGTACAACATAAGCCATGCTTCTTCAAACGTCTTAGTTCAAATGCCACATGGTTTGAGAACGCTGCACTTTTTTCCAGACTGACCAATAATAATTTACTTTTCATGATGACATCAGCATCAGCTATCCGAATATTTGATTGGCTTATTTCAGCTTCATTTGCATATTGCCCCTCTTTCAAATTCCCCGGTTATGTTGTCAATTGACCGAATTTTATATCTACTAAAACTGCACTCACACAAATTAAATATCATATTTAGTAGCACATGTATGTATGCGTTATAGTCACCAAAATATACACCGTTGCGCTAATACGTTGCTTTAGACGTTTTGCACGACGTCGAGTTTATCTGTGCCATTTAAAAAAAAAAACGGAGTAAAATCAGTTAAGCTTTAAATTAACAGATCAGAAAACATGGGTTGAAGGCTTGTGCACATTAATATAAAACTCAAAACGATGTCAATTTTGCTACAATGACATTTTACTGATTCTTAGTTCTTCATTTACTATATATTTCTATATAAATTCCAGTTTTTTAATATCCTATTTTTCAAAGATTCATTAGTTAAATGATTAAATAGGGACGCATTAAATGACCCGCAAAAAATACGTGTTTAAAGAACGGTGCAAGTTCGTCCAAAAACATCTACAACTTGAGAAAATAATGTAAGAAATTAATTCACACCGTATGAAAATCGTGATATTGTCCATGTCTTGATTGTGTGTGCATAAGACTTGCCATCTTTGAGTTATAACGCGGTATTTTAGTTTTTTTATTTCGATCCAACATATATGGTTATATTTACAGTACATGTAGGTTTTCATTTCATACAAATTCTGATTTTTTTATTGGTGAAATGTATAAGAATATAAGCTAAGTAGTTTGTAGAGGCAATGTTCAATTAAAAACAAAAATCCCGATGTTCTATATTCACAGTTTCACTCGAAAAACGAAAGTTGGAAATCGTCAGTGTCGGACTAACGATGAGTGTACGTTTGTCTGAAAGGGTTTATCTCAACTTGACCTCATGTACATTCAGTGGCGGGTCCAGGGGGTGGGGTTGGGGGTTGTGGTTGGAACCCCCTTTTATGGCCGATCAATGCATTTGTATCGGGATTTGTATTTGGACCACCCACTTTTTATCCTGGGTTGGGAACACCACACCTCCTTTTGTAAATGGCTGGATCCGCCCCTGACATATATTA
Source organism: Mytilus edulis (assembly GCA_019925275.1). Lineage (NCBI taxonomy): Eukaryota > Metazoa > Mollusca > Bivalvia > Mytilida > Mytilidae > Mytilus > Mytilus edulis. Next base: position 93,995,739 of record CM034354.1, read on the forward strand.
TTTAAATTTGAATTTAACGTTTTACATGCAAGACATTTCAGTGTGTCCACTCTGGTTTTTCAAGGTAGTGTATAATGATATTGAAGACCAACTTGAAACTCTGTACACATGTTTATTAAAATCGATGTGATCTTTCTGAATTGTATGCAAAATTATAGGGTTCTGACCTTATTTTATGGTTCATTGAACAAGGAAAATGATTGAGTGTCGGACAAATGAGTGTCGGACTATTGAGTGTCGGACCATTTAGTGTCGGACTATTGAGTGTCGGACTAATGAGTGTCGGACTATTGAGTGTCGGACCATTGAGTGTCGGACTTATGAGTGTCGGACCAATGAGTGTCGGACTATCGACGTTATCCCGATCGAATCAGGTGATTGGGTGTGTTCGTATGCTTTATTACATTGTACTTATTGTTTTGGCGAAGGTTAACTTTCTGGTAGTAAGACCCGTCACGGCCAGGCTGGGAAACTGGATAAGCAAATGTTTAAAATGAATCTGTGCCGATACATTGTGTTGAATGACTTCCTTCTTACACCATAACCCATGGTGGTGCTCCTACTAAAGGAAGAAGATACATAACATACATGCAACAGCTTTTTGATGTAGATTGATGGCATACCGCCATCTTGGATTGTACAAAACGGTTATAGTTATTTGCCCAAATCTGTACATTTGGAGACAGATTTGCAACTTATGTGTAATATAAAAAAGAAGATGTGGTATGATTCCCAATGAGACAACTATCCATAAAAGACCAAAATGACACAGACATTAACAACTATAGGTCACCGTACGGCCGTCAACAATGAGCAAAGCCCATACCGCATAGTCAGCTATAAAAGGCCCCGATAAGACAATGTAAAACAATTCAAACGAGAAAACTAACGGCCTTATTTATGTAAAAAAATGAACGAAAAACAAATATGTAACACATAAACAAACGACAACCACTGAATTACAGGCTCCTGACTTGGAACAGGCACATACATAAATAATGTGGCGGGGTTAAACATGTTAGCGGGATCCCAACCCTCCCCCTAACCTGGGACAGTGGTATAACAGTACAACATAAGAACGAACTATACAAATCAGTTGAAAAAGGTTTAACTCATCAGATGGACAAAATTATGACTGTTTATTTATATAAAGAAAACTTGTTTTTTTATTGTATAACATAAAATATTTAATCAAATATCAAATTTTGTGTTTTTAGAATCATTTTTTTTTAAAAGCCATTGAATAACTCTTTTAGTAAAATATGTACCCTAGACTCATAGGGATTTTTTTTTAATTTTTACTTGTAGCAAGAAAACGAGTTCGTTGACACCATTTTTTTCTTTTTATTTTCTTAAAACATCTTTTGAAACCTATTTTCCACAATTTATGTCTTAATTTTATCTCATATTTTTTTAAAGCACACAAATAAGATTTTTCATAAAAAAAACTATCAAAGCAATTTTCATATTTGATCAAATATCAAATCTTGTGTTTTAGAATCATTTTTTTTAAATAAGCCATTGAAGGAGAGATAACTCTTTAAGACATAGTTTAAACAATATTTATTCAGATAAATCAACATTAAACATATTATACAATGAAATAATATTAAAGATTCAGAAACAAGCAATTTGCTTTTACAAATCTGTCTCCCTTTACAGACATAATACACTTATTGAACAATACATAGATATAAATACTGGCATGCTCTGTAATAAATATATGAATATGAAAAAGGTGAAAAAGGAAGAAGAAAAAAAAAATTCATGAGAAAAATAAAATAAAAATAATAATAAATAAACGTGAATAATTGTAATTTATACAGTGTGAAATGCTTGGGTTCCTATTGAGTGATGAGGCATTAACATCAAGGGTTAAAACGTTTACTTTTAATAATATATTTTTGCACCAAACTGAATAAAATACTATTTTGCTCATCTGAGAGTACCGTTGATCCAAAAAGCAAAGTTTTTGTGTTTACTTGGACAGGAAGAACTGAAATAGAATCTAATAGTTCATGTCTTAAATTAATGTAACTATATAGGACAAGATAACAGAAAGTGAGTATTTGTTTCTACATCACCACAACGACAATTTGGAGAGTCTACTAAATTACGAACGAAAAGGTGAGAATTCAAAGAATTTGAATCCATTCTTAAGCGAGCATGAAGAATTTGACCAAAACGATGTCCTATATAATAATACGTTTGGACCTTACTATTTTGGGTACTAATTTGTTTTTTGAATAATGATAGAGATTCACATTTTCTTATGTTTAAGTTAAGAGTGTTCCATAGTTTCTTTAAGACATATATATATATATTATATATATACTGGACTGATAGGGAAATTTTTAATTTTTACTTGTAGCAAGAAAACAAGTTCATTGGCACCATTTTTTTCTTTTTATTTTCTTAAAACATATTTTGAAACCTATCTTACACAATGTATACTCATATTTTTTTTAAGCACACAAATGTGTTTTTTTCCTAGGCTATACAATCTATCAACGACTCATAGCTTGGAAAAATAGAAAGGTTAACCAACTTTATATTTTATTTTTGGAAAAGGCATAGTAAAATGTTCATTTTGGCAAAGTATAAGAAAATTATATCTAATGAAATATATACTTATTATCTACCTTAATTATTATATGTTCTCTCCTCTTGTTTTTAAGTTCTTACACGATATGGTGAATCCTCTGGTTTTATCTATGATTTGCGATTAAAAAAATTGCCTCCATTAAACCTTACTTTTCTTCCATAATTTGATTACATATAGTTTCAAATGTCATCTTTGAAAATTTAATAAGCTCTTCATTTTTTTTTCATCCTTTTTTTATATTTTTTTAAAGGCGCCAATGTAAAGTGTAAAATATTGTAGAGAGATTTATTTCCCGCCAAATTTACAATTATATCTTATATAACAAAACCAAGCACACGAACCCCTAGTTTTTTCTGCCCTTTTAAGTTTTGTATTTTTAAACTATCAATCTATATATAACTCTTTTAAAAGGGTTGTTATTTTGAAACGGTCATCATTAATATAGTAGGTCGGCTCTTCAAAGAAGGTTGCACTTGATAAGCAGCGGGAAATTTGGACTGTCACTGGAATAAAAGCATATTAATTTTAAGTAGAAGCAACGTGTTGCCTTCCATCTACAATGTAGTTTATCTATTTGAGAAACGTAGATAACATTCAAAAATTAAGCTTTATCACTGAAAGGGCATCGTAAATTTTGAATAACGAAATTTGAAAAGCCTCGAAACAGACACTGCGAAGGCTGGGATACAATAATTTGTACTATATTTGATGACTTACTAACAAGTTACCTTGCTTTGCAGTAAATCTTAATTTCCTTGAAGATAACTCTATATGCCTGTCGATGTTTGCCAGAGAAAGTTTAAATTTCTGTCGATGCCAATATCGTTACGGACTCTCTAATGCATTTGATTATAAAAAAGAATATTTGGAATCATAGCCAATGCGACAACTCTCCACAAGAGACCAGATGACACAGAAATAACATCTATGACTCACCGTGCGGCCTTCAGCCATCCCTTCATAAATGTTACGGACGCCATCACGAGATGGTTTATACCGTTATGGAATAACCGTTTAGCAGATGATATCGGATATGTTCCTAATGTCGTAATTACAATTCGCTTCCCTTTTCACGAATGTGACCTACCAAATTAGACATTTTACTGGATTTGTAATAAAATTAGCAACATAGGTATGATCATCTTCTTGTCTGGTGGAATGTTCACATTCCTCATTCATTTCTGTTAATATTTTGTTTTTAAAAGTAACCATATATATTGTACTATGTACATATAGTTTCTATTTGAGAACGTCTCTAAATTATCTTTTAAATGGAAACAAAAAGTATTGTTAGCTGTAGTAACAATAAGACACTGTTCTGAGTAAAACAATGGTCTCCATTGTGTGTTTGATCTAAAGATTATATCATGATTGTATTATAAGTGTTACTTTTTCATAGATGATACGTGATGAATTTCCCTTTCAGTTAGTACTGATTATTTTAAATGACTAAATATGGTTGTGGTATGTATTTTTGTTATTTCATATACATCATAATGCATGCGGATATGTTACTTATGTCGTAACTACAATACTATTCCTTATTCTTTATATAATAGCACTATATTTTTCTCTATTCTTTATTTTCTTTGCCTTATATTCTGCACTTATTGCAAATTATTCTGTTCTTGATTAATTCTCCAAAAGAGCACCTGTTTAAAAAGAACTCATCACAGATACAAGGACCTAATTTTGTATAATTGATCTCTCTGTATTTTGATTTAGATATATTAAATATGTTCACCTTTGCATTAATTAACTGTTCTCTAAGTAACAATACCTCAGAATGATGACATTAAAATCGTTTTTCTATCAAATTAAAAAAAAATATTACTTTTCAAATTTGTGAATATGTTTTTGAAGAAATCTTTAATTGATATATTAGCAACTGTTGATTACATGTAAAAAAAAAATTATTACGCAGCGAATGTTTCATATCTATTTTGAACCCAGCAATGTTTTAGTATAAATACATCGGTTCGTTTTGTTGCTAGGTTTCTTTCGCACTAAAATGATTGTATTTCCTCGAAATAAATGCATGTATTTAAAAAAAAATGTTCCGTCTCTTTACAAGGAAATAGATGAATTATTTCTATTTTATATTTTCCTTCGAAACAATTAAATTTCAATTGTTAGTTAACTTAAAGATATTGCATCCAAATTATTCAAACGGGGAATGATAAAAGCTTTGTTTGCACTAAAAATATATGTTAAACTGTTTGCAATTCTCTACGCACACGATACTTTCTTAAATGACTGAATGCCAGAGAACTTCAATTGCTACTTGCAAAAGGAGTAGGTCCAGTAAGACCCTTTTTGGCCCCAAGATATAGCAGTTTTACAAAACTGTTAAAATGTAAACTTTTAGTTATTTATTTGAAAGCAGAATAAATATGGGATCTTTTTTACAATACAATGCACACATATCGGGTATTAGCATTATCAAGTCATGCTAAATTACTGAAATCTTCACAATTTTAGCGTTTTAGTTAAATTTTACACGGTTTCTGTCTAAAATGAAAGTGGCCGCATTTGTGTTCAATCTTAATATTGAAATGTAAGTTGCATTTGATGAATATACATAACATATATAAAGGTTGAGGCTGAACACGGATTCGGCCACTTTTATTTTTGACAAAAAACATCTGAAAAGTGACATTTTTGGCATATTTGATAAATTTTTCATATTTGAGCTTGAATCGGAACGTTTTTAATGACTAAATCACTTAAAATCTTTTACATAAACTAATTGAATCAAATGAAATAGACACTTAAGATTTTAAAAAGTGTCCAAAATCTTTCGTCAGATGAATCTGAAATTTGAGCCCAAAAAAAAAACAAATGGTCATTTAAATCAAATAAGGAGCATCTCGCAAAAAAATCTACGTATGAAGTTATCAAAAAGGGGAGAAAGCATGGCTTTTCAATAATCAATTAGATTAATTTGATAAATTGGTTAAACTTCTTTTACTTTACGGCTGTAAAATAAAGGGATTTGGAAATAATGATATATTAGAAAGGGTTCATTTGAAATTGTGTAAACTTATTCTCCATCTAAAATCTTCTACCCCACATTGTGTTGTATATGGGGAATTAAGGTATTGATCCCGGATGTAGCCGAACTAGACAGTCACGAAAATTTCAGCTCCAACGAAAAATGTGGAATTCAATGTAAACTGAAGGTATATATTACGGAAAAAATTACACAATAGCTGCTTTGATTACTTTCTCCATCTTTCGGAATTTTACTTCGCTAAAATCAAGGACACGTTAGATATCAATTTATTTATTTGCTCGAAATTTAGTCTTGTATGTATTCGGCAAACGTCGCCAAGGAGCTCCAACGTCATAAAAAGTATCTAATAGTTTTTCATTGTTCTCTAAAAATGGCGTCTTAGTGACAATTCGTACATTACGAAATCTATAGATACAAGTAAAGATTTGTCTATATATTTTTATATACGTGAGAGCCGATAAGAAATAAAACATGTCTGAAACAAAAGTAACCTTCGGTCAAAGTGCGGATGAAGCACTAGCTCTTCTAAAAAACATTCAAAACATTGTTTTCAAACTTGAATCTCGTATTGAAAATATTGAAAAAGAAGTAAGCAAGATAGAAGATATAAAGATACAATTAATTTCAATGTCTTCCAAAATAAATGACATGGAAAAGCGTGTTCAGGAAGTCGAAGACCGAAACAGCAAAATAGAAGACAGCGTCGAGGAGATGAGTCAAATTGTTAACTCGGCATTCGATAAATATACTGACAACTCGGAGCAAATCGAAATTTTAAATAAAGCCATAAAAGCTCTTCAAAATACCAAAGATACTCGGAAACTCGATGAAGTACATGTCTCCAAGTTGCGATCTCTTGAAGAAGATGTCGTAGAAATGAAGTGGAGATCTATGCAAAATAATTTAATATTCAGTGGACTAAGATATCAACCAGACGAGGATACGGAAATAAAAATACGAGATTTCATCAACAAAGAGCTTGGCATATACAACACTTTATCCTTTGGAAATGTCCATCGATTCGGGAAAAAAGATCGAAACGGTATTAGACCTATAGTAGCTCGCTTCACTTCCAGACGAGATCTTCAGTATGTCTTGAAATGCGCGTACAGATTGAAAGGTACCGATTACGGGATAAAGGAACAATTTCCCAAAGAAATAGAATTAAAACGCAAAGAACTTTATCCTATACTAAAGCTAGAATAATAAGACAATGCCATTACGTAACTTTCATGAAATTATGTCACAAATTAAAAGTCGAGGCCGATTTTATAAAAAGACTCTTACCTCTTGAAGAAATAAATTTTGACAACCTTTCCGATTTTAATCACGCGCTATACATAATGACAAGAACCAAATATATAGGTTTATTAAAGCATATTTTCATCCAGAAAATGGGTATACAATATAAAGAGGAATATGCCTCTAATTATAATGTCTTTAAAACGAGTTTAAATCATATAAGTAAAAGGCCAGATTTTAATTTTAAATACATATTCTTTTCCAAGAATGACGAAGCTTGGAATATTCTCCAGTAATATTTGTTGCATAAGTTTAAGAACTGTTTGAGTTCATTAATCCTCCCTCATTTTCACAAACGGATGTGATATAACCAGTCCAAACTCTGCTTGAAATAAAATAATAATAAATAATTTATAAATAAATGTTATTTTTCAGAATGATGAAGCTCAGATTCTTATTCCTAGTTCTCTTGGCATACCCTGTTAAAATGTTTTTCATAAGAGAAAATGTTGTTTTTAAAAAATAAAAGAGATAACTACGACACGAGCAAGATGGCTAGTTGTTTTTGAGATAAGTTTAACCCCCTATCAAACGTTAATAACGACGCTTGAGGAACATTTGTCAGACACAGCTAATGGTATGTCTGAGGAACTATTGAAGTATTGGCAACAGGAACGAAGAGACCCTGGTAGATATTTGAGATACGAAAATACTATCAGTATTTTAAAACACGAAATTTCCAATTTAAATTTAACACAAACTTTTCTTCTTAACGAATTGAAAGATATAAAGTCGCTTCAGGAAGTAAAACCAAAGCGAGGTAAACGTGTACTCCCTATTGTTGAAAAGCACTTTCGTTTTCTGTTCGGACTAATTAGTTCGGAGGATCTTGAATCAATACAAGATAATATAAATAAACTAGCTGAAAATCAAAAACACATTACGCTTGTCTTGTCGTAGAGTCTCTCGGTTATGAAGCTGTCTCAAGGTCAAATTACGGAAATTAGAAAAAGCATAAATCAAATAATCAATAATTTAAATAATGTCAAGAATTTTAGTTTAGAGCTTTCTCAAGATGTACAGGACTTAGACAATTTTGTAAGATTGTATGCAAAATTTGATAGGTCTTTAACGGACCTACATGAACTTATAGGTATAGCAAGAGATTACCTACAGCATCTTAAGCTTCAACTTAACATGTTGTCGCTTGGTCATTTGTCACCATCAGTTATTAGGCCAACAGATTAAATAAATTTAGTGCTAGAAGTAAAGTCCAAATTAAGTGCTCAATTTAGACTACCTTTTGACCCGAAAGAAGATCTTTGGCATCTTTACAAAACATTAACTTGTACAACTCTGATAAACGAAGAAAAATTGGTTGTTGTGATATCAATTCCTTTATTAGATTCACTGGGTCAGTTTGAAATATATTCTGTTTATAACCTAGCAGTAAGTTCACCGAATATTAGTAAAGTCAATGGAATCAACATGTTGGCCCAATAGGATTTGGAAACGAATAACCTTGCAGTTAATAAACAGAAAACGAAATTTATGATTTTGACTTCCGAAGATGCTCGAGTATGTGCATCGGAATCTAAAAACTTTAGCGAAATAAAAAGTCCAATTTATACTTTGGGGTCAAGTTCATTATGCGTAATCCAATTATTTAAATCGTTAGGTTTCTGTTTTGTTTTCCTTAAAATGGCAAAAGCTTGATGCCGATCGTTTATTTCAGCGAACCTTCTTGTGAGATTTGGTTTTAGTTCCACCCAACTTCTCTTTCAGCCAGATAACGCCTAATAAATTCACCTACAGGCCCGGTGCAAGATTGATATTCCACCCTTGGTATATCCCCATCACCCAATCTAGTTAAAGTGCAATATTTTTCGATTGCTTTTATCCAATGATCCCATTTACAATTCAAAGTCGCCTTACTTCCGTTATCGGAATTAAATCAATTAAAGGAAAAGTTCAACAGGACATAATTTAGATAATCTCATATTGAAACATTAAAATAAATGTGGTCATCCGTATTTAACTGGGCATAATTTTGAATAAGAAGTTAATTGCAACATAAGGTTAATATTGTCATTAAGTCTCTCGCTATAGTCTATAATTGTCTATATTTTATTTATATTCAAAATGTTTGTAACATGTATCATCCTTCTGGAACACAATAGTGTTACAAATATCCGTTATGATTTTTCTTCGGAGTTCTGTATTTTTGTTATAATACTTTTTTCTCTCCTAAAAATAAACCTAGTGTTCAGTATTAACAATACTCCTTGTGCAGTTGATCAGGAATAAGTTGAAAGAGCCAGTTTGGTAGTGGGTCATATTGGTTTACGTGACCTTTTTTTGTTTGGTTTTACACTATTTTTGATGTTTTCTTATGGACTTCACGACGGCTGCTTTCGGGTCCAGTTTGATAAACTAGGCAGCCCTTTAACCTCGACGATGTGTTGCTAGAATATGAATCAGTAACTCGGGAATAGATGACTGCAAATCGCACTCAAACTACGACATACATAGCTCTCTGACGTTTGGGCAGCATATGACAATCATCCATCCCCAATGGGGTTCACTATAGTTTGTTGTTGAATCATCTAAGCAGCGTTACATGTTTCACCTGGCGGGTAATCATTAGCTGATCCGTCACGTCCTTGCAGCTGTAAGTACTGAGACGTCGTGACTGGATTACGTAGTGTTGCATACGTGGACTTTTTGTATTTTTATATATAAAGTAACCCAAAATATGACGTTAGTGCAATGAAAAAAAAAAGTTGTAAAAAGCTTGGGAGTAATCTGTTCCATGAAACTATCAATGGATGGTGCCTGAACAATATCACATGGAGCTGATTACATTGTGTTATGTAAAAGTAAAGTATGAATGTTTTTAAGAGTTCTTAGATGCATGCATAATAATTAAACTCATTATAGATACCAGGATTGAGTTTTGTCTATACGCCAGACGCGCGTTTCTTCTACAAAAGACTCCTCAGTGACGCTCGAATCCCCAAAAAAGTGAAGAAAAAAAAGGCCAAATGAAATATAAAGTTGAAGAGCACTGAAGACCAAAATTTCAAAAAGTGTTACCAAATACATATGTTTGTATGTGAGTGTATCGTTTTTCCTAGTTCTTAAAAGTCTGTTGTAATGAGTATGCCAGATCAACCATGCCAGATGATGCAGCAACAAGATGGTATGATTTCCTTTACATCATTACTAATCTTGTACGTTCTGCTAATGGTTGTAATTTTGATGTGGTAAGCATGTTTTTTACATTGACTTCTCGTGTTGTGGTATTTCTTTGCAGATATAATGATATTAGCAAATTCTAGTTGTAAAATTTAATAATCAAAAGAATACAATTTTGGTTGGATATAATAAAGTATTTTACAATTTACATCAAATTTACAATTTTGGTTGGATATAACAAAGTATTTTACATTTTAAATCAAATTTACAATTTTGGTTGGATATAACAAAGTATTTTACATTTTAAATCAAGTTGTCAATTTTTGTTGGATATAACAACGTATTTTACAATTCACATCAAGTTTACAATTTTTGTTGGATGTAACAACGTATTTTACAATTTACATCAAGTTTACAATTTTGGTTGAATGTAACAATGTATTTTACAATTTACATCAAGTTTACAATTGTTAAACAAGTACCATACGGGCTTATCATCATTGTTTTCTCCGCTACAATTCTGATACTATCATCTCTGTCTACTTGGAGTGCAGCAACGATTGTGGCGCCATATACAAAGTAACTTGAGTTAGGTCGTTGTTGGGGATCGTTAGACACTAACCCTTTCATCTTGGGATCTGAATTTTGAAACAACATAAACTGCGCATCACTCGTGTCAGAAACAACGGTTACTGATATAAGATATAGTCCTTGGTATTTACAAACGTATACACCATCATTTCCGGTAATTCCTGAGAGCTCCCGAACGTCTGAAAACTGGAGAGTTTTATTCTCGGAAACTGTGTGGTATCTTTGTAAGCACATTGTAACTGCAACTACAAAAAAAGAAAAACAGTTTAATATTTTGCAGTATGGTCATGTGATTCGTTTCAACCACCAAGCATAAATAAAAAAAAAAGAAAAGAAAAGAAATTTTATATCATTTAATAAGAGACCTCGTGGTCCGAGCTATTGTGGTCGGGTGGTGTAAGTCATTCATCTTCTTTGTCACCAGCCTGTCAACACTGGGGTTGTGAATTTCTGACGTGGCTGGGGATGTCATCCAATAATAACGTATCCCTACGAAAGGGACGTTAAACACCAGTTATTCAATCAAAATCAATTATTATAAAAAGTATTTTTTTAAGCAGGGGCCTGAGATATCTTTTCCGTGGTGCTTTTGAGTACACTGGCCTTGACAGAACTTAAACAAATATCACAAAGACAGGATGAAAAGAAATATTTAATAGGCAACAACATATCAGACGCAAGTGTCTGTAAATTCTAAAATAACAACAAATGTTCATGTTCCCCCATAAAAACTTATTTGAAAGTCCCCTTACGTCAATATTTCAAAGAAATGCGGGAAAAGAATTTTCACATATTGATTGACCGATAAGTCCAGAGTTAACGGTTATCGCGCTCTTTTTAAGGTCTTATTTGTTGGCCACTTTGCATTGTGTTTTCGATTTTATCATTTTTTTTAAACGAAAGAAGAAACCTAGAATCGAAATAATTCAAAATGACATCAAGTGGTCATTCGGTTATTTCACGTTTTCGATTTTATTATTAGTTTCATAAAATCAGCCTACTCTTGATTTCGCGTATTCGCCTTAGGGAGCTACCATTTGATTTTTATGGGGGGGCTAGGATGAAATTTGAAAAAAATAGGCAGGACAGGAGTTTTGAGTAAAAAAAAGGCAGGATGAGACACTTGGCAAAAAAAAAAGGCAGGATGACAATTTAGGTAAAAAAAAAGTCAGGATAAACTAATAAAAAAAAAGGCAGGACCGAATAGAGTGAAAAATAAAAAGGCAGGACGGAGATTACAACTAAAAAAAAATGCAGGACAAAATTTTTCATCCTAGCCCCCCATAAAAATCAAATGGTAGCTCCCATATGAAATTGTACACATTGCCGACGTTGGCTTGTTCCGTCTGTTTAGAAATACATGTGTGTCGACTTATTTGTACACACTTGTCTGATGTTCAATTGCTTTCAAATCCATTAAATTTCTCAAAAATATATCATAAATACATGCTAGTTGCCCTGAACACTAAAAAGTGTTACAATCTAAGGCCTTTACAAACAAAAACATAGAAAATAATATCTACTTCAAGTCAACAAAAAAGTGCTGGCTGTAGGACTAGCGATACCTTCGGGGACAAAACCTCTACAAGTAGAGTCATTGACCTGGGGCCGGTAACAAGAAGCATTCTTATGTCTTACGAACGTCTAAAGGGCGTCTTAAGATTTAAGAATGTAACAAGACCGAACCTCAGACCTATCTTAGAATGATTGACAGCCCTTAATGTTTTGAAAAAGTGCATGATTTAAGAACGATTCTTACGTCTACCTTAAAGCGATCTTACTAATTCCAGTAACACAAAATCATTCTTAAACTTTGTTTAGTTATTAAGTGTTCTTAAAACAAACTTAGCAACTTAGGGGTGTACCAAGAACTGTTCGCAATAGCTTCACTTGGTATTTTTGATAAGAGTGGTCCCGACTACTCTTAGCTGTACATTCACTTGTTAATAAAAGAACAAGTTGCTTAAAAAAAGTTAATACGTGAACCTTAGAACTTTTTTTTATTCTAATTATTAATTAATATTAAACATCTGAATAAGAAATTATATATCAATGTTTTCTTGGCCATGTGTGTGAACGAAGGTATTTTCTCTACATTGTAAATCATTACAATTTTGACTTCTTGTGTTTGGCGTGTTAAATATAAAGCAAGGAGAAATTTGTGACCTTTTACAATTTTAAACCAAGAGTTCCAAATGGTGAAGTTTAAATCATCACTTCTTAAATGTTACGGAAGCCATCATGAGTTGGTTGACCGTTATGAAATATCCGTTATACAGATGATATCGGATATGATCATTATGTCGTAACTACAGTCCCATTCCCTTTTCACGAATGTGACCTAACGAATTAGACTATTTACCGGCTTCGTAATATAATGAGCAACACGATTAGCGCCACACTTGGAGCAGGATCTGCTTACCCTTCAAGATCATCTGAAATCGTCCCCAGTTTTTAGTGGGTTCGTGTTACTGTTATACATATATTTTTGACATGTTTGCCTATTGTGTCTGTTTTGTTCACGCATCGTTATCAATATAATGGAATTTGATAAGTGTGATAGGTTCAGCTCTTTAAACCAGTTCCATGCAATCCAACATTTTTTACACTTTGAAAATGCCTGTAATAAGTCAGGAATATGATAAGTGTCGTCCATTCGTTTGATGTGTCTTACCATTTGATTTTGCCATTTGGTTAGCGACTTTCCGTTTTGAATTTCCTTGGAACTCAGTATTTTTTGAATTTTCTTTTCTGTAAGAATGCATTTTTCAAAATGTGAGAAAAAAAAATTGTTTAAAGTGAAAAAATATAGGAAGATGTGGTATGAGTCCCAATGAGACAACTCTCCGTCTAAATAACAATTTATAAAAGTAAACCATTATAGTAGTGATTTGACCGAAATGAAAGTAGGATAGAAAAGTAAGCCTACGTCATTTATACAAGATTTAAATCCTACCATTGGCCTGGTGAATAAAAGGGCTCTCAAAAGAAAAAGCACTGATGGATTGTCCTGAGACAAGCATATTTTTATTAAAATAATAATTGTCTATAAGCAGTTAAATTGATTTCATGTTTGAAGCGGTGTAAATTTTTTAATTCAATTTGACTTTTATAAAAAAAGGGGAATAATAATGGTGGTCTGAGGCCAGTATTGTTTTCCTTAGGTTAAATGGGTTGTTGATTGTTATGCGAATTTTATCGTTCATTAAAACGTTTTTATGATTCATTTAAGATGATTCTAATTTATTTGCGAGGAATCAAAAACGGAGACGCCAGAAAATTATTAAGAACTCGTAACTTGAAAACTATTACGATGCAACTTAAGGGGGAAAGAAGACCGATCTACGAACAACCTGAGGGAGCTTCGATTTACACTCTTTGAATGATCTTAGAATTATCTTATCTTCCCCTTAATTCAATACTTACGACCTCTCTTAAACAAATTTCTTGTTACCGGCCCCAGGTTATTGTCAAATTCATTATTATAACCTGTGTGTAAAATGACTGGCTTTTTTTTTTTTTTTTTTTTTTTTTAATGTGTATGTTTGTTTTCAATTTTCAATTTATTACAGTAATGTACCTCTCTTGCTATCAGCCGACTCCATCTGAATTTCACCAAGAATCTTTGTTATGTTTGATATCTGTTGGTCCAGTCCTGGTAGGTTCTGTAAATGGTTTGGCTTACAGCTTAAGTCCCCTTGAAAAGAAAACGATAGATTCTATGTATCACGGTCCTAGAGTAGTATGAATAATAATGAGTTTAATGAAGCCGCGCGGGATACGAGATCATGTCAATGGTGCGATTATCTAATTTCACAGAATTTTCTGCAAGCGGAAAACAAAATATGTTCAGACGTTTATAAATATTTTTTAAGATGTGAGGCATATATCACTAGAAATGAGACGAAACCAAAATTGAAAATAAATATAACAAACGGATAATGTCAAGCTCCCTGCGTCACTCGTGAAATGAATATCAGAAAATAAATTTAAACAAGTGCAATTCGGTATCAAACATACAATTAAGAAGAAAATATGCACAATATTAAAGAATCAAAGTACTATTAAACTTGTCTTACCACCAATTGTTAGATAAGCTACAGTGAAGCCTAAACCAAATGCCACCAAGAAAAGTATACATTTACGTATCACTTCCATCAGGATACACATGGCGAACAACTGCGTCCACGAAATGTTGATTGCACCTTCAATCTGTTTGTGTCCATCTGTATGATCAACAACGTTTCGTTTAGAATTGTCGTCAATTTGTATTTTAAGAGAAGCCATGATACGGTACTTTTCAATACTAGTGCTTTTTTTAAATGTTCAAACGTTTGAATAGAAAAAAGCAACTTCGTTGACAAACAGGAAGAATTGCGTGTAAAACATTTGTATAACGTGTGTTTTTCTTCGAAAGATTATATCAGGACCTTTATATAATAAGTGTTTTCCGTCTCCTAAGATCGAGGATACGTTCTTTGTTTCCTCGTTATCGATATTTTGTACTGATAAATTTAGTCGCCAATATAATTTTTATCTTCACTATGTAGTATTTATATTCCATATCCGTCCTGTTAAATGCAGTTTATAATACTTTGTTTTATAGAAGAGGCAAATCATGCTACATTTTAAAATATATATTTTTTTAATTTATGTTATTTGCGTCCAAAAATAAAAACGTTGCATGTATATGTATAATCGTCCAGGCTAAATTTGAACATGCATGAAATATTTGCCACTTGACATTTAGAAACTAGCAATCTTTTAGCCAATTGATATAGGTTTCACTCATGTGTTTCGATCTCTTTCTCCTTGTCCAATTTTCTACCACTGGAGGCCATCGTAGATCAGCGAATATAACGCCTGAATTATCCGGGTTATCCTTGTATATATATGCCAGTATGAATCACTGTACTATATTGTCTTTCGCATGTTTAATTGCAAAAACTTGAACCTTTTGATAAATGAAACACTGAATTTGTAATCGGCAAAAATACAGCAACGAAAACAGGTTTATTTATATCACACAAAGTAATGCACTTTTTAATATGATCGAGTGGCCTTGTTTTTTATCCAATTTCACTACATGTAAAAATAAACTAAGAACAATCTTCCATCAAAGATGTTCAAGGCGGGGATTGGGTATGTTTTTTCTAAAGATATATTGTGATTCCAAATTGGAGGACAAACAATATTCTTGTCAAGCAAATTACAAAGCAAAATATATTATGTCTCCAATTTTCCCCAATACTTTATAGTGTTAAATATTGAAAAAATAATTTGATTAAGGTGAAAAACTCAATACAATAAATCGCGAGCAACATTTTCTGACACATACAAAAAATCATAACCCATCCCAACCGCCCCTATAAGTGTAGATCAGACTTTTTTTCTAAGGTGACTTGGTGGGGTGTATATTTGTAGGTCTTGACCTTTTAGTACTCCGCTCTAGAAAGTAAAAAAAAATGTCCAATTCCGTAAACTGCTTAGAATTTCAAAGTTAATACATGTACCAGTATTTTACCATAATGATATAACTATTTAACATTCTAAAATGTCATCATTTATTGACGGATAAATCCCGAGAAAACAATACATTAAAATGTCATTATTTATTGAAGGATAACTCCCGAGAAAACAATACAGACATGCCTCTTACTAAAAGATCAGTGCCTTAGGATTTAATCATTTATTAATCAATTTAGCCGATTCACTCGAGTGATCGGTTAACTACTGATACTGAACCACCCTTGACATGAATAATTAAAACCCCTAATATCGCCGTAATTCATTTGATATCGATTTAAATGTTTGAAAGTGCATATGAGATTGTTTCTTGCTCATGGATTATAAAATCTGGGACGTTGGATTTTAATTTTATTTATTTTTAGTTTGTATTATCTTGAGTTTGATTGGATTCGACATTTGTTTTGAGTATTGGAAATTGCTTTTCCTTTTGTTTATTGTAATTTTGTTAAGTTTGCCGACACTTCGTCTTTTAAAACTATTTTGAAGTTCTACAAAAGATTAATAACATTATAAGAGAATGAGTAGACGAAAAACTGACAACTCCTGGCTAAACACCAAATAAACAAAGATAAATAGATAAACAAGTCTGCAGAACAATACATAGAAAACGAAATTTAAAAATTAAATTAGAAGCAGGCTCAAAATGCACTAGTCTATGGCTTGCAAAAAGTGCACTAGTCTAAAGGCTTGCAAAAACATCCTGCCGTCCATCTAATATCAACGATGGTACTTCCAATCGGGTTTAGGTCGAAACTTTTCGATTGTGTATGCAGTAAAAAGGGGTACTGTTAATAACATTCTCTGTCGCAATTCAATCGACAATATTCGGGTGACTATGCCACTCTCCTTCTATCCGTACGGAATCTGCCGTGTTACGACGAGTGTGTCACAATTTATACAGTTTTCCCATCTTCTAGACTCGTGTGGGAGTTCGTTGTCTAGTGGTTTAGACCGATTGATTCAGTACTTAAGGTCCCGAGTTCGATTCTCACTCGAGGCGTCGAATTTTCAGTACATCAGTAGGGTGATTTTCACCCTCCCACACACATCTCTGGTATCCAGACCGGAGTTGAAACTAGATTGGATACTACGGGGGCCTCGGTAGGTCAAAGTTGTTCGCAACTTGACCTGGAGATCAATCTTCCTCCACCATAATAACAGACATCTTGGTGTCCTACACGCTCCCTTGTGTGGTGTTGGGTAGAGATTGTTCTGGTGGTTGGATAATATTGTAAAGGACACATCTCTATTAATCCTTAATAGGTGTACATGGATCCACTGTACCCTTGCAGTCAATAAAGGGGTGCGTCTTAACTGGCGGAATCTCGAGTACATACATACATATGTTTAGACTCGGGGTTCTACGAAAAGAAGTTAGATAACAATACATTTTATTGAATGAACTCTGAATATCACCTAACCAATTTGGGGATTGTCCAGAGTGAATAAATCGCAATCCTTTATAATCTACAGGGAATTAAATAATACCATTGAGGGCACATGGGTTCATTAGTCAGTTTGTACTCGACGACAATACATTGTATATCAATGATACAGTTTACTAATGACAGTCACAATTGAAAAAAAAATAACAATATTTTTTTTCTTAAAAAAAAACAGGTTTTACATTTTGTACTAAGAATATTTTATCAAAATTGACATACTAATCGAGGATTTGGTATATTTCAAATTATCTCAAACAGCTAGACGTTTTACTGAAATTCATTATTAAAAAAATACATTTTATATTTTTAATGAAAAATTGTGATTTGACTGTATTCGTGTAGAAGACCCATACTTTGACCTATAATTTGCTAGTTTACTTTTACAATTTTTTACTTGGTTGAAGAGTTGTCTCATTGGCACTCATACCACATCTTATTATATCTATAGACATATGCATTTTACATTGACTGAGCTTATCCTATACAATGTTCCTCTTTTTCAATGTAGGAGTGCTTTTTTTAGTGTTCTATTAATGCACTGCTTTTGCCAAGGGATAACGTTTAAATCTGGCATTTCCAATAAGCAGGTGCATCTAGTTAGAGTATATATATAGGCTGTTTATCTTAATATGCATATTCAAAAGATAAATGAAACCCTAAAAAATATACATTCGGTTTATAAATTAAATATCATGTAGTGAAAATTTTAATCAAATTACATGTACTACCAATCTAGCTTAATACCTGGTATTTTGTATTGATTATTATACATGTTATATAGATATATAAAAAATACAAAATGTTACAGTAGTTATTCTATCAATTTTAGCTACAGGCATAATGAAAGAAACGAAATTAAGAAGATTAGTTCAAACATTTTTGCTATGTTAGAAGGCATTATAACAACATTACACTTGATCCTGTTATGGGTTTTAATCTGTTATTTAAAACAGGTATTTGATCTTATAATTCCCTTTCGGGGGCCCCAAACTACCCAGACGATGTATTTAACTGTTATATTGATCGTTCGCAGTATATTGGATTTGAGGAGATTTGTTATTAATAATTTTCTAAATGTCTACATCGCCAGAAAAGTCTAACATCTCAAATATTTATTATTGATATATTCAGTGTAAGGTGGGAAACAGTAACAAGGGGACCAGTTACAAGGCAATAATAAATGATGTTAATTAGTTATCTACTGATGGTGATGAATTACTTCTAATGTGAAATTAATTTACAACATGTGACCTGCGTTTTTCAGGTGTTAATATCAACAGGTAAGTCAGAATTAAAAATATTTTTCTTAAAATATTTTAAATTATAATAATTACTAATTGACAATCTTAAATTTGTTTGTACCATCATTGAATTTATATTGTTATATTTCACATTTCGGTTCAAATATTTCCTTTTAAATTATATGCAATACATTTGCCAATTTGTGTTTTCTTAATTGACACATGTAGATTAACTTTAATCATTTTAGCGCTTCAATATGATGTTTTAAATTTCAATTATATCAATTTTTGTTAGAGTCAGTTTGATGTTCAGTGACAGTGACGGTAACGTTACGCTTTTCTATTTTTTGTCTCAACTCAATTATAACGTACAAGAAGCCGAAATTAATCTTTAACCTTAGGCTTTCCCATTCTTTCCGAATGTATATTCACTTCAAATTATGAGACAGATCTGATTCCCATACAGAAACTTTTAAGAATATCAGAAAACTTTGACATTAACATTCAACTTTACAAACCGCAATATGGAGATGTCCTTTCAATAAATAATTCTAACTTTGAAGTCTTTACTTACAATGTAAATATGGAATTGACAACGAAGGTCGCTTACGACAAAGGCGATGATTTCATTTTTTTTTTATAGAATGAGAAATTCGGATTTCTGTGTGATTAAATTGGATATTCTATAGTATTGGGTCCAATTTTATAGAATATCCAATTTAATCACACAAAAATCCGAATTTCACATTAAGGTTATCGTAGCTTAAATCAGGTTCGGCCTTTTTTTTGTTCAGTGATACTATATTATTAACTCGAATAATTCAAGCCCTTTCCGTGTCCGATTTTCTCCCACAAATGTAGCCTTCATAGATCAGCGGAATATAAGTAACGACTGAATTATTCGGGTTAACTATATTATCAAATTTTTGGTTGCACATTGCATGCTACTTGTGATGCACAAACTGCCTACCCAGCTGGAGATTATGAGTTCACACCTGATTTCTGATTCTAAACAAATGTTTAGAGCAGAAAATGCTTACATACCACATACGTTTTTGACCAGTGTCGCGTTATTGAATGATTATGTACAAATATGTATGTGGGAGAAGAGTTGTTAGCCGTATCGGAATTCCCGAGTTAATCCGCTCCTACCTTGTCGCGTTGCATGTGTTAATATTCAGGTGTAAGTGTGAAGATGCAAATGCTTACCCTATCGGAGCACCTGATTTCGTCTATGGTATTGAGTAGATATCACATTACTCAACATTACTCAATGTTTAGGTTCATTTAGCACATACTTACAACTTTTCGTCCAATCAAATTGCTTGAATTTGCCTTCTAACTTTCATAGTACATACTTTTTCGTGTACTAAGGAACTACGCATGAATGACCACAAGGGTAAAATTTCATTGTATCGTAATCAAGATATTGAAATAAAAATTGCTACCGTCTATTTTGAAAAAAAATGTTGTGTTCCAAATTAAACTAAATAGTTTGTTATAAATTAGTTTTCAAATTATTTTTTTAACATCCCACTTAGTGACTATTTAATCTTTGGATCTAAAAATGATTTTTACAATTAAAAGTTTCTTTCAATTAAATAAAGAGTAACAAAATATAGCTCTGTATAACTTGATTAGAGTACAATGCCATCTAAAATTGTAATTATTTATTATCATCTTCCATGTAATTACTTTCTACCCCCAAAATAGAGTGAACCATGAAACCTTGTAAAGGGAAATAAAAGCAATTTGATATATTTCGTCATGAATTGATATATTATTGGTTGCTTAATGTCCAGTGACAGATATTTCATGCATGTAAACTATTCACTAGACTACTTCTGGGTACATACCATGGGCAGATCCATCCATTTTTAAAGGGTTCCAACCCAAAATAAAGGGGGAGGGGGTTAAACTGTATGTTCTTATTCGAAGCATTGATCATCCCAAAAAATAAGTGTTTTCCAACACCCTCTGCAAACTATCTATATGTTTTAAAATTTATCATATATAGTAAAACACAGCTTTATACAAATATACCAATAAACATACTTACACAAACAACTACAATCTTTTCATTCTGGAGTCAATATCTTACAATGATAATATAGAGTAGATTTACAAAACTTTGTAAATGAGCTACAGCTAGTCATCCAAAACATATCAATAGACAAATTACAGGATTACTCAAGTTGTAAATATGTGCTAAATTGGATAGTGTATAGAAAGGTATATACTATGAAAATAAAAGCTTGGGACAAAGCCCCTTGCTCTAATTTTTATTAGCACATACTTACAACTTCTCGTCCAATCAAATTGCTTGAATTTGCCTTCTGATTTTCATAGTACATACTTTTTCCGTGTACTAAGTAACTACGCATGAATGACCACAAGGGTAAAATTTCATTGTATTGTAATCAAGATATTAGAACAAAAATTGCTACTGGCTATTTTGAAATAAATGATGTGTTCCAAATTTAACTAAATAGTTTGTAATTAGTTTTCAAACAGATTTTGAACATCCTACTACTAAATTTTGTTTTGACAATTAAAAAAGTTTCTTTCATTTAAATAAAGAGTAATAATAATGGTGCTTTATACCTTGATTAAAGTACAACTCAATCTAAAATGTGTAATCCTTTATCTTCCATGCAATTACTTTGTACACAAAAAGAGTCAACCATGAATCTTTTGAAGGGAAATTATTAATAAAGCAATTTGATATATTTAGTCATAAATTGGTCGATAATTGGTTGCCTTATGTCCAGTGACAAATATTTCATGCATATAAACTATCCACTAGACTACCTATGGGTACATACCAGGGGCAGATCCAGCCATTTTTTAAAAGGTGTTTCAACCAAAGATGTGGGAGGGGGGTCCAACTGTTTGTGATAGTTTTAGGTTTTATGTGAAATAAAAAAAAAATGTTTTCAAGAATGTAAAGCTTTCACTGCAATTTAAGAATTGTCTGCTCTTGGTCAATTCATTTGTCATCTTACCATGTAAATAAGTACATGTATAGTAAAACAACGCTTCGTTCATATCAATAAACATACTTACACCAGCAGCTACCTTCTTTACATTCTAAAGTCAAGGGCCTTTTGAAATCCCATTTTTACAATGATATTATAGTGAGTAGATTTACAAAACTACGTAAATGAGCTACATCCAGTCAGCCAAAACATATCAATAGACTAATTACAGGATTACTCAAGTTGTAAATATGTGCTAAATTGGTTATTGTATAGAAAGGTATATACTATGAAAATAAGAGCTTGGGGCAAAGCCCCTCGCTCTAATTTTCATAGTATATACCTTTCTATACAATAACCGAGACTAGTATATACATTTCTATACACTAACCGACACGTATTTAAGTATTCTTTTATTTTAGCACATACTTACAACTTCTCGTCCAATCAAATTGCTTGAATTTGCCTTCTAATTTTCATAGTACATACTTTTTTCCGTGTACTAAGTAACTACGCATGAATGACCACAAGGGTAAGATTTCATTGTATTGTAATCAAGATATTAGAACAAAAATTGCTACTGGCTATTTTGAAATAAATGATGTGTTCCAAATTTAACTAAATAGTTTGTAATTAGTTTTCAAACAGATTTTTAACATCCTACTAATCAATCTTTTGATCTTAATTTTGTTTTGACAATTAAAAAAGTTTCTTTCATTTAAATAAAGAGTAATAATAATGGTGCTTTATACCTTGATTAAAGTACAACTCAATCTAAAATGTGTAATCCTTTATCTTCCATGCAATTACTTTGTACACAAAAAGAGTCAACCATGAATCTTTTGAAGGGAAATTATTAATAAAGCAATTTGATATATTTAGTCATAAATTGGTCGATAATTGGTTGCCTTATGTCCAGTGACAAATATTTCATGCATATAAACTATCTACTAGACTACCTATGGGTACATACCAGGGGCAGATCCAGCCATTTTTAAAAGGTGTTTCAACCAAAGATGTGGGAGGGGGATCCATTCAAAAGCTAGTTTTAGGTTTTATGTGAAATTTAAAAAATGTTTTCAAGAATGCAAAGCTTTCACTGCAATTTAAGAATTGTCTGCTCTTGGTCAACTCATTTTGTCATCTTGCCATGTAAATAAGTACATGTATAGTAAAACAACGCTTCGTTCATGAATATCAATAAACACACTTACACCAGCAGCTACCTTCTTTACATTCTAAAGTCAAGGGCCTTTTGAAATCCCATTTTTACAATGATATTATAGTGAGTAGATTTACAAAACTACGTAAATGAGCTACATCCAGTCAGCCAAAACATATCAATAGACTAATTACAGGATTACTCAAGTTGTAAATATGTGCTAAATTGGATATTGTATAGAAAGCTATATACTATGAAAATAAGAGCTTGGGGCAAAGCCCCTCGCTCTAATTTTCATAGTATATACCTTTCTATACAATAACCGAGACTAGTATATACATTTCTATACACTAACCGACACGTATTTAAGTATTCTTTTATTTTAGCACATACTTACAACTTCTCGTCCAATCAAATTGCTTGAATTTGCCTTCTAATTTTCATAGTACATACTTTTTCCGTGTACTAAGTAACTACGCATGAAATGTTATAGTGAACATTTGAAGAAATTTGAGACGCAACTTCGGAATGCCTCTAAAACTGATACAAAAAAATTTTGGGGTATATTGAAATCCTTCTCAAAGTTTCAAACTTCTGAAGAAAATAATATTACACTTGATCGCCTATATGAATATTTTAAAGACTTGAATAACAGTAATGAAGAAGCCAGTGTGGATGATTTTTCAAAAATTTATTCTCAAAATGACGTTGAACTTCTCAACTCTGAAATAACAGAGGATGAAATCGTTAAAGCGATTAAAAATTTGAAAAATTCAAAAGCACCAGGCATAGATGATATTGTAAATGAATACATGAAAACAACTTTGTGCAAATTTTTACCATACTACCATAAATTGTTTAATTTAGTATTTGATAGTGGTGAAAGTCCTGAAACATGGACATTAGGAATTATTAAAGCTATTTACAAAAATAAAGGTGACCCGAAGGACCCCGACAATTACCGGGCGATTTCTTTAGTGTCATGTCTAGGTAAAGTGTTTACTTCAATCTTAAACACAAGATTAAATAATTTTTCAGATGAAGAGGGTCTTATATCTGGATCACAAGCAGGTTTTCGAACTGGATACTCTACGCAGGATAATATTTTCATCATTTATTGTTTGGTTACACTATTTTTATCAAAGAAAAAAAGTTATTCTGCACATTTATAGATTTTAAAAAAGCATTTGATACAATTTGGAGGGCAGGGTTGTGGCAGAAATTAATTAAAAGTAATATCCAAGGGAAGATGTTTAAAGTGATCCACTCATTATATAATAACATTAAATCTTGTGTCAAAGATGGTGATAGATACTCTGAATTTTTTACATGTGATATTGGTGTTAGACAAGGGGAGAATTTATCTCCATTTCTTTTCGCTGTTTATTTAAACGACTTAGAAGAATATCTGTCTGAAAACTGTGAAATCGGTCTTGACACTCTAAGCTCTTTAAGTTTTGAGAACCTTGGTATATATATGAAACTATTTGTATTACTATATGCAGACGATACTGTTATATTTGCAGAATCACCACAGGAATTAAAACAAGCACTTAATGTGTTTGAAAATTATTGTAACTTATGGAAACTCAAAGTTAATGTATCAAAAACAAAAGTTGTAATTTTCTCTAAGAGAAAGTGTACTGTCGACTATGATTTTGAAATATTTGGTGAACAAATATATCAGCAGGATGATTATAACTATTTAGGTATTTTGTTTAATTATAATGGTAGTTTTTGTAAAGCAAGGAAAAAACTTGTGGAACAAGCACAGAAATCACTATATTCATTGTACACGAAAATTCGTAATATTAGTATACCTATAGATTTGCAACTAAAACTTTTTGATGTATTGGTGTCTCCTATATTGACATATTCATCTGAGATTTTGGGTTTTAAAAATAAGAACATTATAGAAAAAATACACTTACAGTTCTGTAAGAAAATTTTAGGAATTAGATCAAGTACGCCTTCTTTTATGGTGTATGGAGAACTTGGGCGATACCCTTTAGAAATACAGATAAAATTAAAAATGCTGTGTTTCTGGAACAAACTAGTTGGAAATACAGACAAATTATCTGGTAAAATGTACAAATTACTTTTCAAATTAAATGAAAATGGCAATAGAAATATGCTCTGGATTAATTATATTAAATCCATATTTGATGAAACGGGTTATAGTGAAATATGGAATAACCAAGAATATGTAAATCCTGAATTTAAAAAAAATGTTGTACGACAGAGATTGCACGATCAATTTATACAAAAGTGGTTTTCAGATGTGTCTAATTCTTCACGAGGGGAATATTATTCTAAATTTAAGACAGAGTTTGAATTAGAAGATTATCTTTTGAGGTTAAATCCTGTAAATAGAAACTATATATGTAAACTGAGAACATGCAATCTTAAATTTCCGATAGAGACGGGACGTTGGGCTGGTATACCAAGGAATGAAAGATTGTGCAATCTCTGTAAACAAGTTGTTGGAAACGAATTCCATTATATTTTCTGCTGTAATGAATTGAAAGATATTCGAACTAAATATATAACGGGTTACTTTGTTAATGTACCCAGTGAGTCAAAAATGAATAAAATGTTGAATATAGGTAATACACAAGTTCTTACTCACCTATCATGGTTCCTCCAAAAGATTGTAAAACTCTTATAGAGTCAAACTGAAAAGTCACATTACTTCACGATCTAATACTCTCATGATCTAGTACTCGGATGACATATTTATTTACATTCCATAACACAACACTCTATTTACACGTGGTGGCGTGACGTACTGTAACCGAATCGAGTACACTCAAAACAAAGATGAAGCACGAACTTGTGTATTACCTTTGAAATATGTGTTAATAATTATAATATATATATACGGTAATGCTACTACCTATATTTACTTTGTATATGTAATACATTTGTATAAGTTCAAATAACTTGAAATCATATAGTTTAATATATACATGTAAGATAATTTCTATACTCATTCTGTCATCTGTAATTATAATATACTATACATATGTGATGCTCCTGTAGCGCATTTACTGCGTCTGAGTTTGATTAATAAAGTTTGAAAGTTTTTATACAATAACCGACTCGGAGACCTATTTTTTAATTTGACCATTGTGCATTTTTTTTTTATTGACTGGTATTTGATGAAAAAGTGAATCGATTAATAATGAATTGTCTAACAGGGTTAAAATAGCACGACCGCGAAAATGTCTAAAGTTCTTCCTTGGCCCCATTTCCGAGAATGGTTCCGAGAAACGTCCCGAGAAACTATGATAGCCTTCAGAAGGGGACAATGAATGACTGACCCGTGTTAAGAGAGATCAATATATCGTGCACGTTAAAAAAACGCCCTTGGAAATTTCGAAAAAGAGCAGCATAAACCCACTACAAGGCAGCACTCGCATTAGTAAAGTGGAAGGAGTTTAATATAAGTTGTAATAGTTTGCTTCCCAATTCACTATAAATAAATATGTTTAAACTAAATGTGTATATGATTCAATAATGATACTGTGTCATTTTTAAACCTGTTAAGGGAATATTAAGCTTCTGTATGATCAAAATAAGTGTTTGTCAAACTGCTATATAACCAGTGTAATTTTTCTGATTAAACGGTTGGTTCAATTCTTTTGAAATTTTTATATTTTTGTCAAAGGGTCAAAGTAAATACTTTGTCAAAATTTTAAGAAAATTAAACGAACCAAATTATTTTTGGTTAAAGTGTTAGGTACCACCTTAATTTCTATATCTGGGATACGGACTAAATTTTGTCTAGAAGGTTTGAATGTGTAGGGAGTGCATCAGTCGCCACCTACAAACTACGTCTTTGGGAGAATACTGACGTGCATTGATATCGCCAAAGATACTGTTTACGTATAACAAAACACATCTGAATGTTAGCAGGACAAAACTTGAAACTGGTTGTCCATCTGTTATGTTACAAAATAACTTGTCATCAATAACCAATAAATTTCCAATGAATTTAGGGCTTGTAGAACTTTGGGATGTGTTTTATGGAGATGGGTAACTTTCTATAGACTGATGTTTGTTTGCTGTCATCTCACTATATAGAATATTCTTCACTTTGACTATATGCACAATGCAATCTAATTAAAAACCGATCTCTTATCTCTCTCATCGCGCCCGTTTTCTGATATTTTGCGTGGGAGCACGCGAAATATCAGAAAACGGGAGCGATGAGAGATCGGTTTTTAATTAGATTGTGCACAATGCTATAAAACATTAAATTGTATGTTTGATGCTACTGCTCAATTTTTAATGTATTTGTTATTTTGACCTAGACGAAAATCGAAGCAACGCACTCCTACAATAAAGACAAGCACGCAATGAACATTTTACTGTCCACGTGTAAACAGAAATCCCAGTAGGTCTACTAAATACGTCAACTTTTTAATATCATAGACTTTCATTTTCAATGCCAACACATGGTTTCAATATTTCAGGAAACGATTGTAAACTGCTAGGTCTCTTATTAGCTTCCTCGGCCAGTTTATTATTGTTTTTTATTTGCTCGCAGTTCTCCATTGGTCATAATTCAATATTCAAATAGACTTATGTGTTTGTGAGTCAACGAAAAAGGTAACATGGCATATGATTCATCTACAAAAGAACAAATTATTTCACAGATCATTATTAAAGTATTTTCAAATGTCTGCATATTGTCTTTTAGTTTGATACGAAAAAATATACAGGTAAGCAATGCGTGTCAACAACCATATTACGTCGGTTAAAAGCTCATTAGAGCTTATGTTTGTCTATGTTTTCAGGGGTTAAAAAATCCACTAGCCCGACGCCCGGGACTAGATCATTTACGCCTCGGGCAATTAAAATGTGTAATCCGATATGCCCGACGGACTAGTAACAAAAAAAGTCTTGACGTTTCCAAAATAGAAAGTGAAAAATCCCTTCATCACTATTCTATGTTAGCCATTTCGATTCAATTAAGTCATCCGGGATTCCAAGAATTTGAACTGGTTTGTACAGGTCCTGTTGTACATATTTTAAAACAAGAACAAATAACTCTGGCATGTTTGGGTGGCCTGGTATCATGTGTTGATTGCAATTCTCGTACTTTAAATATCGATTTCTTATACCATGGCTTGGGGTATTGTACATTGCTTATCGTGCCGAGATTTTAAATTAACGGTATTTGGGGGTATGATGTATTGATTGGTATTGACCTGTCTTGTTGCACAGCTCTTGAGCACGAAACCATGCCACAAAATATTTCTTAAAATTTTAGTGCGAGAACCCCAGGAACTTCGTCAGTTTCAAAACGAAAAACGGTAGATGAAGGGAGTAACGAGGCTGAAAATTCATCCCACAAAAATGCTAAATACGACAGGGAAAAGCCGCGGAAAAAAATAATAGTGTCCAGGACTCGCACATGTTCATACTTATTTGCCGGCATTTTCCTTTGATCTATTGTTTTTTCTCTTTGATCTTTACAATTTGGCCAAAAAATCACGCATTCACTTCCTGAAAAGTTGGCCGAACTGGGACACAGTGATTCCCCTGGCAAGGTTGGCTGTTGCTAATGAAAAAAAAACAGACAATGCTCTGTGAATATTGCCGTTAGTTGCCCCAAGCATGCCAATAAAAAGTCTGCTTTGAATGTGGGAACAACTAAGTTAGGATAAGCACCAAAAGAATAAATAACAGATCAACAAAAATTATTAAATACAGTGTATAATGTCTCCTTCAGAACAAAGGATACCCACTTTGTATTATGCAGCAAACTCTTGATTTTTAAGGCATACTAGGGCTAGCAGGTCAGTTTTGGTGGACTAGCAGTTCTTCCAACAGGGCTAGTAAAATCCTGCTGCCAATAGGTCCTGGGCTAGTTAGCTGTAACAAAAATTTTTAACCCCTGGTTTTATATACCATGCCGACTCTAAATAAAGCTTATTTATTTATTATTTATTATAAGAGCAATTGTTATCCCAAAATCTCGTGCAATACGACATTTCTTCACACTCAATAGTTATAATTTGAATATTTAAAAGGCTCGGCAAGGCTCGCGTTTTAAATTTTTAACTTTAAATGTCTCCAGTGGAAATATATCATATCACAAACGATGCAGTGGAAGAATCTATATGTATACAAAGGTTAAAAAATCGATTTGTTGTGGTGGAATCTATATATCTTATTAGATAGTTAACAAAGAACAAGTATAAATGACCACATCATTAACTGTAAATTAGGTAATGTCTGGTATCCCATTACATACTAGGTAATTAGTTCGTTATAGGCGAGTGTAATATTTGAAAAAGACGTCTAGTTAAGGACTTTAATGCACCCACCTAACACACGGCTAATTTTTTTTTTAAATGAAAGAATAATGATTTAACTTTGATTTTTGCCCGGTCGTCACAAAATCGTACGGTGCAGTTTTTGTAAAATTGACGTTTATTTCAGAAATTAGTTGAAAATTATAAAATTACGACATGTTTTTCAGGCAAAGGAAATTAGTCGTATCTCTTCTTTTAGACAGAATAATTAAGTGAATTAGATTCTTAAAATAATGAAAAACAATATTTACAACTTTAAGTCCGCATGCTTTTGCATTCCTTCTAAATATTTGACATTTTGTACGAAAATTTTCATAATCCTGACCTTTTCGGATCTACAATTTAATTTTTATTAAATGATTTTGCACTCTTTCCGTTTTAGAACACAACAAATTACTCATCAGTTATCGTTTTTTCATTCAAGATCAAGACTTTATCTCATCATTTCTTAAAATCACGAATTTCTGCAATTTTATGATGTTGGGTAAAATCACTATAGTTTCCGGAATCCCTTATCTATTTCGTTATCGTTTTTTACTGAATATATTAGTCGATTTCCGTGTACCTAATAGTGCTATTGGAGTACGATAAATCATATTTAAACGGTTTAACTTCGATCTTTAACTTCAGTGTAGCTTAAATAGATATAAAATCGTCCGAAATTAAGTTCAAATCAAAGTAAAACATGGTTTTTGAGTTCTGTAGAATTCACCCCTTTCTAAATAAGGAATCGTATCGGAAAATTGTAGAACATTTTCCGAGTCGTGTCAAATTTTCACAGTCAAGTTCACAATGAAACCCTTCCTATGCTAAACAGCAAAAACTATCCATTGATTGACACAGATGCATAGTCTGTCATGTATTTACTACATAAAACACTTTTAAAATGAAGATACAGTTGTATTGCAGCAGTGGGAAAACGAAAAGATAAAGTTTAAAGAAGACTGGTCGATGAATATGAAAATTTGAAAATACAAAATATCATAAGATAAAATTGAGAATGGAATAAATATTTCAAAAGTAAGCACAACTTATCATCTTCTATTTTGTCTGTACAAAGACTTTGTACTACATGTACCAATTCTACCGACCAGTCTCTTCTCATATATCAACGAGGGCAGTAGATCTACAACTCATTCCGATTTGTCTGTTTGTATATTTTGCAAATGTATAAAGCCTATAAGCAAGTCACACAAATTCATAAGGTATCCTCTGAGGTGCAAACTCAAGATGTATTGAGTGTTACTACATATATCTCCTACAATGATCTGATTTACAAAATAACTCATGATAATTGTACTATTAAATCTTTATACCATCGAGCTTGTGTATCTAAATATTTGCTACAAAATTTGAAATCAGAAAGTAAAGAGCTATTTAATTCTGAACATAAAACAGCTTTTACTAAAATTTCGACGATTAAAGATGACGTGCCTGTACATAAGGAAGTATTCTGGTTAACAGCTTTATTTACTTGACCAGTTAACCGGGCTTAATCTGCTCTGGGATCGCAGCCGAGAAAACTACAAAACATATTATCAGCTTCAACAAAAACTAAAAATATATGGTCAATTCATAGTTACATGTATATATACAGCCTCAACAAGGTTAAGGTACATCCAATATTATATACAGTAGCTCTATAATTTTGTCCTATGCCGTAATGACGGAAAATTACCCGTTTAAAATGACTGTTATATACAGTCTGTCAAATTTAAAGATCTGAGCAGTGACTGCGAAACTGGTTGCAAGCACTTTATGCAGCTACTAGTACTTTATGGAAGCAGATATAGGGTAAAGTTGTAATCCAATCAGAGGATTATTCAATTGAAATTATGCCACCTGCTTTAAAAACCTTTCTGTATGGTTTTTTTTTTATGATTGCGCATCTGCGGCAGTTAATAAAGCGTACGATATTCCTTTTGACAAAGTTCTTAGATGTATGGTTTTAGTAACATGTATATTATCTATAAATAATTTTTTTTAGTCTTTTTCTTTTAGGTTTATCATTACAAATGCACCGTATTTATGGACACACATTTGATAACTATTAACAAGTTTGACTGATCAGGAGATTAGAAAAAATGAAAATGGGGCATACATTCAACATGGCATTATTTTTCTATTGGGGGTCAGAATTTTATCCAAGACAATGTCGAACTAACTACAGAAACAATAAAAGTTCTCCGTATGACTTTGGTTGGCTAAAAGGCAACATCGGTCCGGTATGATGTCATCCAACTTTCTACAAGATTTGATCTGTTCGCGCATTAGGTATAGGGGGAGGGTTGAGATTACCAAAAGCATGTTAAACCCCGCCGCAATTTTGCGCCTGTCCCAAGTCAGAGTCCTCTGGCCTTTCTTAGGTTTGTATGATTTTTATTTGAATTTCTTGAGTATATTTCGAAGCTTAGTATGACGTCCATTATCATTTCAAACTAGTACATTTTTGTTTAGGGGCCAGCTGAAGAACGACTCCGGGTTTGGGAGTTTCTTGCTGCATTGATGACCCATTGGTGGTCTTCGGCCGTTGGCTGCTTTTTGAACGGGTTGCTGTCTCTTTGACAAATCCCTCATGTCCATTTCCACTTTTTAATTCAATCTGTATATAGTAGATCTTGTATTCGTTTTGAGCAAAACCTCTGCTGTACTGATATATGCCCACGCCAAGGAATTTGTCTTTGTATGGATATGTTGACCGATAAGAATGATGAGATTACAAGTTAAAATGAAGCTATAATATTCCGACACCTAAATGGTCCAACATCCTATTGGTCCGACGTTTCGATCATTTAGGTTATACGCTAACGGGATTTTAACATAAAAAAAGCCAAATAAAAGATTCAATATAAGATATAAGCATAAGCTTGTCCTCCGTTTGAAGCGGTGAAACAAGATATAAAGAAGTAAATTAATTAAATACTTAGTGTCAAAGTAGCCGAACGTTATCACTAGCGTAATTTGAAAAAAGTACAAACTATTTTGTCAAGTGTTGTTTGACTAATTAGATATCTCATGATACACGGCGGCCGACTTAAGTAAAACCAAACACAATTTGACGCATAATGAGTGATATTTTTTTCCTTGTGATGTTTTATATTGAAATTGTCAACTTGTTGATATAAATATACTAGTAGCACTTTACTCATTTTAGTAATGTTAGTTAGTACTCTAATCTTATCTGATTTAGTAATGTAAATGAAATTGCGGTATGATCCAGACTCCACATATTGCACTACAATAATAAAAATAAATCTGCCCTATCGTTGTCTGATCTTGAAGCGGTTGCCAGGCTTTCAAACTAACAGAAAACCGTACACTTCCTCAATCTTAATGTACAGCTCATCATGGGACTTTTCTAAACAATTAAAATACGTCATATGTTATGTTTTCCCCTTGCTTCAAATATTTTGTTTTGGATTATTTATATCAAATTTGCAGATATATGTTTGTAAATACGTGCATTCAAATGATATGGAGGTATTATAAGATTAAGATAATGCAAGGGCGACTACAGATACATTTGTGTGACTTAATGGTTGATTTTCAAAGACTCCGAGAGAAAACGTTACGTAACATGCGTTACCGTTAAAATCAACCAAAATCAATTAATACTATGAAAGAAATATATTTTCCCAACAGTAATACAGCATTCCCATAAAATTGTTTCGTTTTTGCATTTGTTTTGACTCGATTTTTCTACTGAAAGTATCCGTGAATTGAAATTGCACCTATGACCTTTGATCTCGATTTTAAAAAAAATGCACCATAATTTCTTTTGACGACCGGGATATTTAGAAAGTACACATTCTTAGCTTTTCAGTGATATATAATTTAGCCGTGTGTTAGGTAGGTGCATTAAAAATGTAAATTTGGCTCTCATATCACTCGCCTATTACATGTAAACATTCATTAGTCTGTAATTAGTAAACGCATAAAAGAAGAATCTCTGTTGTCTGTTGAAATATTTTAAAGTCGATAATCTACGCTGCGTTGACGTACGTAATAGGTAATGTCAACGCGTGAGAACTGGGTATAAAAGTTAGTTTCCGGTGAATTACCTGAAGCTCGAGTTAAATTGGGAAATGCTTTGGATAAATTTAGTTTTTTGCGGCACAATTTGCAATATGTCGATTACATCCAATTTGATTAAATAAACTTATTAATATTGGCTGGGGACATATTTTTTGTTTTAAAAAATCGTTGAACACAATGACGTTTTTAATTTGCAAAGCAAATCCCTATACCCAACCTAAAACCATCGGAAGAAAACAAATCCAACAAAACTAAACATGTAATCCGTACCACGACAGTACATTTCCTGGCTGCAGAGAAATCTTTGATTTAGAGAAACCGAACTTAATGACTTTCTTCTAAAATTTAAGGTGATCACAAAAGGGTAAGTCTGTTAATAGTTACTTTGGTATTAAGTCCTGTATGTACTTTCCTCATCTTCTTGCATTTCATAAAATGCAATACATTTTTTTTCTTAAAATCAACTTTTCCATTATGGTTTTTATTTTTTTGGTTAATCAAATTCGACATGAGGGAACTTTTACCAAATACAAAAGTCTATATGAATGGGTTGAGTTTCACTTTAGGAAAGCGAATGAGTAGTGAAAATTGAAATGAAAACAACCAGCTCCCCAGGCTTCCTCGCAAAACGAGTGTCGGGATATACATGTATCAACATCAACTGTTCGTATCGTTAACAAATTTATGTTTCCATCGCTGTTAATAATAGCTCTTTCCTTCAGAAGTGTTAGAAATCTATTATTGAAAACAAATTAAAAGCCCCAAATTTCAAATATGTGTGGTCGATTTCTGATATATGTAAACGATTTTTCCCTCTTTGAATAACATATTTTCGGATCGATTTATTACATAAGTATTTGATCCTCTACACTAATGGTAATTGCAACTGATGAAGACATTCAAAACCTTATTAGAGGACAAAGATGATTCGACTCTATATTATACAATGTGTCTTTGATTATTTCTTTTTTTTTGCAATAGATTAATAGATTAACCCATCGGAAAATCCCATGTTGAGACTGAACAATTATGTTTCTTGAGTCTTCATATAAGAATTCTCTGGGAAAAAAGAGAGTTGTTCTGTGAAGAGTCGTGACAGATTGTTAATAATGATACAGTCATTTTTTAAGGGGGGTCTATGTTTTCTCTCAAATTCATGATCGTCGAAAAAGGGGGTTGTTATAATATTTATCAAAGGTACCAGGATTATATTTTGATACGCGCGTTTAATTTCGTCTACATAGGACTCATCAGTGACGCTCAGGTAAAAATATTAGTGTCGGCTGTGATGAAAGAATGGAGATTTGGACTGTCACAGGAAATATGGATATATTGGATAAGGACACACTTTTTGCCACCCATGCACCTCCAAAAGAGTTATTGCAAGGGTTTTTAATGTTAATAAAGCATGTTGATTTATCTACATGAGACGTCGAATGGGGTGTCCCCTCTTTGACAGGACCGCAGAATAGAAGGGATACTTTGGCTGGTTAAACTGCAGGTTGGGTAGTCAGACCAAATATTCTGTCTATTTCCAAGTCACCCTTACTAGATAGATAGATAGTTTATTCTCATAAAACCAAGCAAGTACAAAGGTTACAGAGAAGTTAAAAAAAAATAATATACATAATAACAAAAATAAAAATGCATTATAAATGCATAAAATTTCGGATGAGATAACATATAAAAGAATATATATATATATACTTATACAGTCAAATGTGAAAGCTAAAATTGTATAAAGAAATACTTTTTGTCGAGCCTGCAACTTTTGTTGCAGAAAGCTCGACATAGGGATAGTGATACGGCGGCGGCGGCGGCGGCGGTGTTAGCTCACTTCTTAAAAGCTATATATTTTAGAAGGTGGAAGACCTGGATGCTTCATATTTTGTATATAGATGCCTCATGTTACGAAGTTTCCGTCAGTCACATGTCCATTGTCCCTGACCTCATTTTAATGGTTCAGTGACCACTTGAAAAAAAAGTTCAGATTTTTTGCAATGTTAAATTCTCTCTTACTGTAAGTAATAGGATAACTATATTTAGTATGTGCGTACTTTGCAAGGTCCTCATGCCCGTCAGACAGTTTTCACTTGACCTCAACCTCATTTCATGGATCAGTGAACAAGGTTAAGTTTTGGTGGTCAAGTCCACATCTCAGATACTATAAGCAATAGGTCTAGTATATTCGGTGTATGGAAGGACTTTAAGGTGTACATGTCCAACTGGCAGGTGTCATCTGACCTTGACCTCATTTTCATGGTTCAGTGGTTATAGTTAAGTTTTTGTGTTTTGGTCTGTTTTTCTCATACTTTATGCAATAGGTCTACTATATTTGTTGTATGGAATGATTGTAAGGTGTACATTTCTAGCGGACAGGTGTCATCTGACCTTGACCTCATTTTCATGGTTCAGTGGTTATAGTTAAGTTTTTGTGTTTTGGTCTGTTTTTCTCATACTTTATGCAATAGGTTTACTATATTTGTTGTATGGAATGATTGTAAGGTGTACATGTCTAGCGGGCAGATGTCATCTGACCTTGACCTCATTTTCATGGTTCAGTGGTCAAAGTTAATGTTGTGTCTGAGAATTAGTTAATTTGGAATAAATCTTCTGCTTTCATCTTGTAAAGATGGGCAAACAAAAATATAGTGTTATTCGTCTTCGATATACGAAAAGCTAAACTTATTAGGTCCACATAAATGTTTATAATTAGAAATCTCTAAACAGTTTTTTGTCCATCAAGTTTTTATAGTTGCCCTACCTGACACTTTACAATTTAAAATGAACAATACAAATTAATATATGAACGTGTAATTTTTATTGCAATGCTAATTATTTTAATACGAAATTGCTCCGAACGTGTTAGACTAGCAGATCTATGAAGATTGATTATATATAGTTCATGATATTCAGCTTTATTGAGAATAATTTAAAAGCTTTACATAGATCATGATATTCAGCGTTATTGAGAATAATTTAAAAGCTTTACATGTAATACATTATCAAAGATTTTTTTACATGTGATTCGGTATATTTTTTATTGCAAGACGTTTGTCGTTAATGTTTTACAGTTTTACATGGATGCTCTGTTGGTTTTATGACCAAAGTGTTAGAAGTTAAAGCTATTTGTAGATTGTAATTTTAGATATTGTTTATCGATCTCCATGTAAAACTTAAAATATTAATCTGTCATAAAACAGAATATAAGTCACAGAACACTAATGTGTCAAGCATCAAAGAATGTGAAAAAATGGGTCACACGGACAAAGGCATAAAAAGTAAAATCACAAAAATACTGAACTCAGAGGAAAATCAATTCGAAAGTCCATAATCACATGGCAAAATCAAATAACAAAACGCATCAAAAACGAATGGACAAGAACTGTCATATTCCTGACTTGGTACAAGCATTTTCAAATGTAGAAAATGGTAGATTGAACCTGGTTTTATAGCTAGCTATAAAATATCATGCGTGTAAACATGGCACTTTGGACAAGTTATGGGTTCTTTCTTTTAGGATATTTTCCACTCTAATGTTCATCATTTTGTATGTTTTGGACTTCAATTATTTGATAAAGTTTAGAAAATGTCTTCTCTTTGACTTCACAATCTGGCTGTAAATCCTTTGCTGAAGAGAGGTGTCCGTTTTGCTCCTTAGGACTTATAAATACAAAGCCAACTGCGGTCGAAATGGGTACGTTAAATGTGATGTCTCGTGCAAAGAAAGCTTAATCTTTACATCTTTTCATCTTCATAAATTGGCCGTACTGTATCGTATAACTTACACTATTTTGGCCGTTCTGTATCGTATAACTCACACTATTTTGGCCGTTCTGTATCGTATAACTCACACTATTTTGGCCGTTCTGTATCGTATAACTCACACTATTTTGGCCGTTCTGTATCGTATAACTCGCACTATTTTGGCCGTTCTGTATCGTATAACTCACACTATTTTGGCCGTTCTGTATCGTATAACTCACACTATTTTACAGTAACATTGGCCACTGATTTGTTCAACAATTTGGTAAATAATCATAGCTCTTTGAGCCTGAAATATGTAATACGACATGATCAGATCGAAATATGCGAATCCATGACCTTGTATTGGTTTGCATTTTTAACAAACCCTTACTACATAAGTATCCTGACTTGGGACGGGCGCAACATTGTGAGATTTCAACACTCACCCCTACCCCCAACCGTCTAAAGCTCTAGCCAATGTAGAATGAAAACAAGAATGTGTCCAAAGTACAAGATGCCCCACTCGCACTATCATTTTCCATGTTCCATGGACCGTGAAATTGGGTAATTATCTAATTTGGCATTAAAATTAGAAAGATCATATCATAAGCAACAAGTGTACTAAGTTTCAAGTTGACTGGACTTCAGCTTCATCAAAAACTACCTTGACCAAAAACTTTAACCTGGACGGACGAACGGAACCACAGACGGACGGACGGACGGACGAACGGAGCCACAGACCAGAAAACATAATGCCCCTCTACTATCGTAGGTGGGGCATAAAAATACATAGCAAAGACACAGCTAAATGATACGATTAGATCAGATAGAGATATTCGAATTCATGACCTTGTGTTGATTTTTTTTAACAAATCTTTATTACATAAAGATAAACCTACACATTCTTTTTAAAGTAATTACAGTTTAATGACCACTTTACTGTTATTTGTTTTTGATTTGTCGACAAAAAACCGATCCTTAGATGGAATGGAATATTTATGTCTTACGGCGGATTAATTTGATTATAGTTCGTTTTTAATTTGACGTCACGCAATTTAAACTGTCTGAAATACACGCAATCGGATGGAAAACCCAAGGCCGCTTACCTCCATTCAGTACGAACTTATATCCTTAAGCTTATCATATAGCCTTCAACTACATGAACTATGTGCAAACACTGTGTCACAAATATTAAGTAGACTCCAGAAAGCAAATGACAGAACAATCAAGAAAGAAAACCAGCAGCGTATACTCCTAAATTTATCATACGGCCTTCAAATATTTGCAAAAAATGTGCTGTGCCACAAAATAAGTCGAAATAGGCTCCGGAAAACAGAAAACGAGCATTATGTTTTAACATTCCATTAGAAACAAAAGAATGTCAGAAAACAACAACAGGCTTATGTCTTAACCCAGTTGTATTAAGACTGAGGTTAAGTATAAGTATGCTCCTTTTTGAAAAATAATTATATACGGTGGTGAACCCTATAAAATCCTAGGTAAAAATTAAAATGTTTGTAAAACAAAATATTTCGTAATGCCAATGTGTTTCATTCACCAGACATAAACTGACTAAGACTGTTCGTTAATTTTTGTTTTCAATGCTCTTCTCCTTCGTGTTCGAATTTCCCTTCCTACTGTTTAGATTCAAACGCTTAGACGAAAGGCGCGTCTGACATGCCTAGTTATAAGCCTTATATTATCAAATTGGTACTATTTACTGTGCAGATTTCATTTTGTATATCGATATAAGATGTGGTATGAGTGCAGTGAGATAACTTTCCATTCAAGTCACAATTTGTAAAAGTAAACTATTATAGGTCAAAGTACGACTTTTAAAATGGAACCTTGGCTCACACCGAACAGCAAGCTATAAAGGGCCCAAAATTACTAGTGAAAAACCATTCAAGCATGAAACCCAAAGCTCTATAATCTTTATAAAAAAGAGAAACGAGAATCACTTGTATGAATCACATCAACAAACGACAACCACTGAACATCCGGTTCCTAGTTCCTTTCAAATTTTAGTTGTAGAAGACATCGTTCAGACAGATAAAAAGGGGCAGTGGGCTTGCGCGTAGGTCTTAGCTTACGACCCTATACTAACTCAGGCTACGTATTGTTTGATGTTGTCTCTTTTAGCGGCGTTGGGATTTTGATCTCATCTGTTCTTCTGTCTATTAGGTTTGTTTCGTGACATATTAAAAGATGTTTACCACATTTGCTTTAGGACATAACTTTGTGTTATCAGATTCTCTTCAAATCGTAAAATTATAATTTGTGGGCTTTCAATATTAGAATTTAGCCGAATGGCAGGTGCTTTTAATACCGATTTTTTACTAATTTTTTTATGGTCATATAACACAGTTTTAGTGAGAACTGTGGCAAAGACCTTGAATGGTTCGCTGAACATGTTTGATGTTTGATTTATCAAAGAAACAAACTGCTAGTCTTACTGCACGAAATCAATCAGGCATGACACATACATTGTACCAGAGTTTTACCAGGGTTTTCTCAGGTTTCTAATTATTGCCAAGTTTTTTTCCATTAAATGATTTCAATACTAATTATATGATGTTGGGTATATAAACATATACGGATAAAAGCACTAGACAAAAGAATGCTGCTTTTAAAACTCTTTTTTGTGTATTTAATTTTAAATATATATGTTTTGCAAGGAACCAACGCGACCGTGAATTCTAGATCCACAATTAATCTTATTCGTTAATGCTAATGTTAATTGAGTTCATACGTTCTGTTCACAAATACTGTTTTCCCTTGGTTAGACAAATTATCATAATAATATATTAATCTATTCCGAAGAGTTGTGTTTACAATTACCAAAGTATTTCCTTTGTTGGACATACAAATCATATAGTCCAGCGGGTAAGTGCAATATTTGGACAATTAATCATTTTATGGTAAAGGCATGACACTTTGCACAGTGTTAGTTATGATGCTTATAAACATTTTTGGATATGGAGCCATAAAAAAAAATCCACAATGGCCACCAATTTCAAAATGGCCGCCAACAGTAATGACGCAGAGTCCTCAAAAAATGGTTTAATAATTTATCATTTGAAAATAATAATAACTGTAGATCTATTCCGAATGGACATACACATCATCATAACTGTAGATTATATTCCGAATGGACATACACATCATAATAACTGTAGATTCTATTCCGAAGAGATTCAAATGTTTTCCTTAGTTCGATAAACAAATCATAATAACTGTAGATACTATTCCAAAGAGATTCCCTTCAAATTGATCCAATCGCTGTCATTAATACTGTAATGCATACTAGATGATTAATGTTTTCAACTGTGTCTTTGTCTCTTGTTCAAACATTTTGTAAAATTGAACATATCATGGATCAGTTATCATTGACGGAATTGTAGCCAAATGTATGGAACGCCGTAATGTGTTTAATGTTTAATGTTAAGATGCATAATTTATGAACTTTACAAAACGTTAACTCGAACTATCCTTTGTTTTGCATTAAATGTGAGCAATTTCTAATTAGCAAATACCCATGAGGAATAAAATAGTGGAAAAAAATGTAATGAATTAGTTAGATTGAAAACAACCAGAGGCAAATAAAGGTACATTTCAACTACATGTATATAGTATATGTACTTTTATGTTCCATGAAATTTAACACTTTTATTTATGTCTATCATTTAAAATTAAGGCGAATAGTCTTAGATCAGCAAATTTGCTGTCACCAATTGTGTTCGACCTCTGCAGGATTCGAACTTCTCGTTCTGTTGTATATGTCAACACCGCCTGTTCTTTGATCGGTTGTTATGTGTTCTGACCACATGACAAACTACGCTTTTTGTTTTAAATATTATAGCTTCCATTAGGACCTCGTCGACTTTACCTAGAGGGTTAATACAGTGCATGTAATCAACAGTAACATTAGAGACCCCCATATACATTCAATTAAAACCCATTATCATAATTTTAACCAGATTGACTCAAACTCTGAACTTCAAACTATTTAAGATTTCAGTAAAGATATATTATCTAGTGTTGTAGACTTTATAAAACAACCCTTTGAAATGCAAAAATAAGATCCACAGTGGTCAATTGTCGAGTATATACTTATATGATCTTATATTTTGACCTGTTTAACTCTTTTTCATGTATTATATGTTTGATTGTGTATACTGTTTGCATTTTAATCCGTGAGGCTATTACTATTTTGCAATGAAATAATTAAAAAACTGAATATGTACATGTATATATAGCGAGTCCTATACAAAGTGTGTATTGCTTGTTTTTACATTGTATATTACATGTACTAATAATCCGATTAAATATCAACAATAACTATTGTTGTCAGATTAAAGAGAAATACAAATCATTGAATAAGTTTAAGTCATCTTGTTAAAACCTTAATAGTCGTTAATCTTTAAAACAGAAATGCAGGAACGTTATTATGTAGAAACAATTTGGGACGTAGTGTCAAGACTTTTGAGACTCTGAATGGGGTTACGTAATAGAGGAGATTGGGCAACAAGTGCAAAAAAAAAAAAAGGGGGGGGGAATAAAAGAAGAAAACAATTGGGTGCTTAAATATGACGAATAGAGAATAACAGGCAAAAAAGAAAATAGAAAGTGGCTTAAAGAATTAAAGAATACAGATGCGCGACATATAATCAACGACAGGAGCAAGTGCGTAAATCTTAATTAAAATACGGAATTACAGCTTTTCATAGGTTTAAAACTATTCTATTTTCTTCTTTAGTAGCAAAACCTTCTAAACTTTAGGATATTGTTATCTCATGTATTAAAGGAATACAACACTTACTTAACATGTTTTTATAAAAATTATCATTTTCAAACTTTTAGTTATCTTCTGATTAGCTGTCCATGTATCAATTTGTTTATTCAATATTTCTCAGAAATTTACAGTGAAATACTACCTTACACATTATGTTATTACAAAGAAACTTGAATTATGTTTAATATTAATACATGTGCGTGGGTACGTTTCTCCCATCAGGAGCCTCGAGATCTTCATTAACTGTAATTCAAATTTGCATTCCTAAACGGTATCGTTTTTTTTAAAAATATTGACTTTTATGACTTTTTGATAGCCTGTACACGCTATTGGGTTAGTGGATATTTGTCTCATTGGTAATCTTAAGTTTTTAAGTTAGGTTTGTTACTTTTCATTGTATACACATCAGGCGGTTGCGTTTCAACACATCTGTTCATAAAGCTACACGTATAGAAACATTATCTCTTGTTGGAGAACATGTGTTGACTTCTAGATGTTGTTTGATTTCTAATTCTTGTATTTTTGGATTGCTGTCCAATTGCCCTATAAATTAACAGAGATTAATTATCACTTTCTATATTTAAACCATTCAATTTATATTTCAGATAATGTGAATGATGGGGGAATCAGAAAATGAGAAATTCATAAAGAATTTAAAGACACTTATAAAAAGACGAGACACTGAAAAAATAAAAACTTTAATCAATAACCCGAAATTTGAGGTTAATGTACGTGACGTCACGCAGGATTTACAGACGCCCATGATGAAATTGTGCTATAGTGAAATACCGGACTCAAGTTTAATGGCTATTATGGATTTACTCTTGGAACGCTATGCAGACCTTAATCTACAGGATTCTTCCGGGAAAACTGCGATGATGCACGCATGCTTGGCACGGAGAACGACAATAGCAGACTATATCATTAGTGATCCCACATCGAGGCTGGAAATGTTTGACTTTGATGGAAATTCCGTTTTGTCGCATGCAGTTAAAAGCATTGACTATATTATAACTAAACGGATATTAGAACATCCAGCTGGTATTAGTTTACTAGAAATATATAATAGTAATGGTAAGTCGACGGTATCTTGTGTAGAAAAAAAAGGTTAATGCGGGAGTTTAAGAATGTAATGCATCCTGGGTAATACTTACAAAAGTGTACAACAAAACGTCCTGATTGGTTTAAAATGTCATAAACAATGGAATTACCCATGATGCTTTAGATTCTGAAACGGCCAAATCAGGGTAGTGCTCATAGATATGTTCCTCTTTTGTTAAAATTGAGACTGAAAATAGGGAATGTGTCTAAGAGACAACAACCCGACAAAAGAGCAAAAAAACAGCCAAAGAGCTCCAATGAATCTCCAACACAGCAAGAAAATCCCCCACCCGAAGGAGTGTTTCAGCTGGCCACTAAACATGGTTAACAAGATTCGTAACCACTCGGCATATTCCCGGAAAATATTTTCCATCCTCATTAGTTTCGATAAAAGCATGTGT
The DNA here is from genome assembly GCA_019925275.1 of Mytilus edulis. NCBI lineage: Eukaryota > Metazoa > Mollusca > Bivalvia > Mytilida > Mytilidae > Mytilus > Mytilus edulis. The sequence continues at coordinate 94,039,151 of CM034354.1, forward strand.
ACAGTATGTTAGATGAATAATTATAAGACTACAAGAACACTAAACAACCGTTACTAACGGTACTTAGTTTAAAAAACGTTTAAAAAGAAATAGCTGTCCAATTTCCATAGAGGATACACTCATGGTTCTTTTAAAAAAAAGTTTTCAATCAAAATTACGAATAACATTTTACACACACACAAACAAGAAACAACACAAATTTCTATTACTCAACTGCTATCAAATTTGTGTAACTCATATGATTCTGAATGTATACAACATTTTTTAGACAATGATAATAGAGGACTGTTACAGAACGTTTTAACTTTTTGTGTCGTAGCGGCAGTTTGTCTCTCTCAAACGGAGCCATAGCCGTGACCTTATTAATGATGGTAGACAAAACACACACACTTTTTGGTTATCATTTAAGGAAACAAACGAAAATTATCGATTAGAGAAATCAGAATTATCCTTCTGAAATAAAGAAAAAAATATTATGATTTCTTGAATGTAAGCTCATAACCTTATCGTATGGTACCAAAACAAAAGTCATATACTGACGGCTTAATCAATGATTAAATGAATGTTCATTGGTTGTTAGTATTGAACGTTATTTTCAGCACTCTTGACTTATTCAGCACTCGAGACTAAAATGAATGATATTGAACGTCATTTTCAGCACTCTTGACTAAAATAAATGATGATTGGTTGTTGGTATTGAACGGCATTTGCAGCATTCATGACTAAACTGAATGCTGATTGGTTGTTCGTATTGAACGTCATTTTCAGCACTCTTGACTAAACTGAATGCTGATTGGTTGCTGGTATTGAACTTTATTTTAACACTGTTAAATTTATCATGGCTGTTAGTTTATATAAGTTGCGGAAGCCGGAATGCTCATAGAGAAACAGTGAATTTTGGACAAGGTAACTGGAAATCCTAATCAAAATTAGGATTGGAATTGAATGCATTTCCAAAGTACGTGTTACGATCTCACAGCCTTGGTGTTGACAAGCTAGGGGTGCTGTGGATGAACTACTAGTATCAATTGACCACTGCGATGTTAGAATGTAGATTGCCATGGTCAGTTAGTTTTCATAGAGTTATCGTTCTTTGTATAGTTTCTTCAATATTATGGTCCGTATATTGTTTTGTAATTAGAATTTAGAGATTAGAATAGAATGTTGATGAGAAACGTTTGTTTTTATATGTGCCTCAGCCTACCCAGAAAATGTGAGCTAGCTTCCCTAGATGGTGGAGGTACCCGAATTTCGTAATAATTTTAATACATCATCGTTATAATAGTGTATGAACACAAAGTAAGATTTTCCTACATAAACATTGAAAATTTGACACTCAGCATCAGCACATCATCGCCACATGGCACCTCGTTTTCGCACTTGGCCACGATAAACAAGAAAAACAATTTGTTTATGTCTTTGCGTTTTATTATGAACTTACTGTCGAGCGTTTTATTCTGAACTTACTATGTTGGATTGAATTTCCCTCGAACACTCATGAATCAAGGTGGCAGTGACGATGAAAATTTTTACCTCAACCCAACATTTCTGTCATTTAATAACATTTCAGACAAATCCGTTTTAAGTGACACTTTCCTTAGCAAAAATTGTTTGGGCGAAACATATACACCAATTTCAAGGTCTGATTCTGACTCTAGTTTTGCTGAAAAATATTTAATGGTACAAACTCCCGAAACACCTGAAATAGACCCAATTCAGCCATACTTCACAAAAACTGTATTAACACCTGCTGATATTGATGAACAATTAGTTTCCGCTAGACAAAATATAAAATGCAATTCCGAAAATTTGAAGAAAGTAACATTTAGTACCCCCTCAATCATAAATTCAAGTTCAAAATACAGGAGCATTGCAGTAATGGAAAAATTGGGTACATGCCGAAAATTTGCGGGTTATCCTAAAGACAATGGAACAAAATTTCTACGAGAATTTGAGTCATTCTGTAAGCTTCACGAACTAGACATTTTAAATGAAAAGACAGTTGCTGCTTTTCATCTTCATTTAGAGGGACCCGCCCTCACTTGGTTTAACGGTCTTAGCCCGGATCTTTCATGGACCACTGTAAAGAGACTATTTACTGACAAATATGTTCAGATTGGTTGGCAGCATCCTTCGGTAGTTATAGAAAGTGAAACTTTTCACAATATGCAATTGGGTCCAACACAGGAAATTGAAGATTGTTCTTGTCAAGTTCAAGAAAAGGGGCAAATATTAGCTAAACCTGAACATGAAATTATGTTTCGTTTCATCAATGGTCTACCTGAGAAACTAGCGTTTTATGTTAGGACTAGTCATCCAAAAACTCAATCAGAAGCGTTATCATTTGCCAAAGCAGGCGAGGCATATAAATATCGAATTCACGAACAATGCGCCGCTGTTGGAAAAGGTCCCTCATTCCGAAATGCTCCACATTCCGATGATATATCGGAGATGAAATCGCAAATTTCTGAGTTGACTAGCATGATGAAGAGACTGACCCCTGATAAGACATTTCAACAAAATGACCAACGACAGTCATCAGGTTGTTTTAATTGTAGTTGTACCGGACACGCTAAAAGGTATTGCAATTGGAATGGAAGTGGAACGATATCGGCTGACATTTCTTGTCAGCTATGTAATCAGTCAGGACATGGTGCAGGTCAATGCCTAAAATTCAAAGCAAAAACTGATAACTATAATAGGAATCGTGTTGTTTGTCAGATATGTTCTAAACCAAACCATACAGCATCTGAATGCTATCACAATCAATTCGCTCAACAGGGAAACCCGAATTTCCTGGGGGACACCAGGCACGGCCCCTCAGGAAGGTAAATGGTGCCGAATATCGAGAGCCTGCTCCTTTTCGTCATTCAGGGATTGTAAATACTTTGACTAATACTAATAATGTACCTAGCTTTAGTGGTTATAGTGACAATGATACATCCGAGTTTTACTCTGACAACGAAAATTTTTCGATTGCACGAACAGACTCTAAGTTTATCTATTTACATGTTAAATTTCATTCTGTACAAGTTGCAGCACTCCTTGATTCGGGAAGTTCAATCAATATTATGTCCACAAGTTTATACAATTCTATTCCACAAGCGTGTAAATCGATGATTGATGTAAATAATGGTGACAATATAAAGTTAGCTAATGACCAAAATGTGCAGGTAAAAGGTACTGCTACAGTGAAAATGTACTATAAGGGTGATAAACATTGTTTACAAGTGTATATACTGGAGCAAACGTCCCATTCATTTATTTTGGGTACATCGTATTTAAAAGACAATAAAATTACTATTGATTTTGGAGAGTCCGAAGTTGTTCAAAAACATGCAAACATAAGGTGTCGAAAACGCATTACTCTAGATCCACACAGCGAAATTATAATATGGGGTAGACTACCGAGAAATATTCACTTCGGTTATCAAGGAATGTGTGAAAGTAGTACTCAGATATTGTCACATGGTTTAATTTCTAGTAAAGCCGTAGTTACTGTATCACAAGACAGAACCGTACCCGTTAAAATTTTGAATCCCGGCAGTAATTCTGTTGTTATTCCGAAAGGTAAAATCATTGCCAAATTTAGTCAATTGACCGAGGAGTACCAGGTCCGACATGTTAATTGCAAGAACAATGTTCCTGTTGTACAAAATATTAATTTAGTGAAACAATGTCTAGCTGAACAAGGTGACAGCATAAATTGCGAATTTCTAGAAAATTTTGAAATTAATCCGAATCTAAAGGACGATCAAAAGATTGCATTAAATCATTTATTATGTGACAATAAGGAGGTATTTGTAACAACGGATAGTCCGAATCTTGGCTGCACTGATATTGCTCAACACCATATCATACTTAAACCAGATATGAGACCTTTACATCAAAAACCGTATAGATTAACTCCTCACAAAAAGGAGGTATTAAGACACCATCTTGATGAGCTTCTACAACAAGGTGTTATTTGTGAACTCAACGCAACTGAAGAGGTACCGATTACGAGCCCAGTTGTTTTAGTGGCAAAACGTTCGAAACCGTCTTCTGAACAAATAAGTGAAAAAACTACTAGTTTAAGACAATTTAGATTTTGTGTCGACTTTCGTTATTTAAATACCCAAACGGAGCCTCTTAAATCATTTATTCCGGATATACAAGAGCTAACAGAATCCTTTACGGAACGAATTCCAAATTATATAGCGCCAATAGACATGAGTAGTGGATTTTTTCAAATGAAGTTGTCACCAAATAGTTCGAAATATACCGCATTTAATACATGTTTCGGGACTTACAAGTTTTTGCGAGTACCAATGGGTTTACACACAGCTCCCAACTCATTTCAGTTGTTAATGGACAAGATTTTACGAGGTTTGACATTTAAATCTTGCTTATGTTATCTAGACGACGTTCTCATTTGCTCCGAAACTTTCGAACAACATATGTCTGATCTTCAAGAAGTTTTTGATCGTTTCCGTAATGCAGGGCTTAAACTTAATCCACAGAAATGTACTTTTGCAAATTCGTCAGCAATATTTTTAGGACACCATATTTCAAAAGAAGGCATCCGACCACCTCCCGACCGTGTCAGGGCTTTGAATGAATTTCCTCCTCCACAGAATGTTAAACAGCTACGTCGTGCGTTAGGTATGTTTAATTGGTTTCGGAAATTTATTCCAAACTACAGCTCAGCGGCCGAACCGCTTACTCGATTATTAAAGAAATCTGCTAAATTTGTGTGGTCACAGGAACAGGAAACATCATTTACAAGAATCAAACATTTATTGCTAACATCCGCAGTTTTGGCATTTCCTAGATTTGATTTACAATTTTTCCTAGCAGTAGATAGTTCAGCGACAGGTATAGGCTACATGCTTTATCAAAAACACCCAAGTGATACAGGTGAACAAATCCGAGTGGTACGGTTTGGGTCTAAATCATTGAACTCATGGCAGAAATCATACGGACCAACCAAATTGGAATTACTAGGAGTTGTTACAAGTATAGTTGACTGTGCTAGTTATTTACGCGGAGACAGATTCACCGTAGAATGTGACCATCAGGCGTTGCGATCGTTATTTCAAAATCAGTTTAAAGGAGCCATTTACGACCGATGGTTAGCTGTGTTACAACAATTTAATTTTGATATCAAATACAAGCCTGCCGCCGATATGCAAGTTCCCGATGCACTTTCAAGAGTCGAAAATGCGCCACTACTCGACGTTAATGCGGAAGAATCACTTAATGAAAATGACCCCCATTTTCCGTATGAAGTCGAAGAAGTTGGAAAAATTTCATTTGTTAATTTTGCAAAACTCAGTACTGACGAAATCGAAACGGGTTATACAGCAGATACCGAGGAGGAGTCGAGTAAATTGACATTCAAACAAGAAAGTATTGATGGACATTCGTCTTTACCGTGCAATTCAGTGACTTTAGCCGATAGTGGGATTACTTCGAATTACCCTGATGATAACCGAACTACTAATGAAAACGATTCACTTTTTATCGATAGTCACTCATGTGACGTAGATAGTTCCGAAAACAATTATTTTTTACAGAGGCACCCGACGGATTTATTCGATGTATGTGGAAATGAATGCGTTTCTGACTGTGCTTGTGACACTTTGTTTGTAAATAAATATGAAAATGAGACTGATAACTTACGCATTGATGATTTAACTCCTATTTTACAACGGCATCCTATTGATTTTATTGATTCTTGTGGACCTGAATGTGATCAAACTGGTGATAGTTTATATTTACATGTACATAACTCTGGATTTGGTACTGAATTCACAACAGTACAGGATATAAAATTTGTTGGCACAGCTGATAAGACACGTGATCAGCCAACTGATTTTAACAGAGAAAATATTAAACATTTACAAAGACTAGACGAAACATTACTTCCAGTTATTCTTTACTTAGAAAATGGAACATTACCGAAACTTCAGAAGGAAGCTCGTCGTTTGTTATTAAAAGCACCTGATTACAGCATGATCGATGACTTATTATTTCACTCGCGGGTTGCAAAGTCGAAACGCACCCAAAGAATGGGAGAATTTCAGTTAGTTATTCCTAAACAATTGATACCTAAAGTTTTAGAAACTTACCACCAAACACCTTTAGCAGGCCATATGGGTATACAACAAACAGTGGACAATATTTCAGAACAATTTTATTTTCAAAACTTGCCATCAACAGTGTCAAGTTATGTTCGTTCTTGTCACGACTGTCAGGAACGAAAGATGACAAAAGCTCATACGAAGTCCGAAATAATTTCTTTTCGAACGCCTACAGAACCTTTTCAAACTTGGCAGGTAGACTTGTTTGGACCATTGCCAATAACACAAAAAGGGAACGCATATGTTTTCACAGCAGTTGATATGTTTTCCAAACTATTATTTTGTGTTCCGTTACTCAGTTCAGACTCAGTTACAGTGTCACATGCACTTTTTCAATTAGTATGTACTTTTGGCGTGTGTGATTGCGTTATAAGTGACAAAGGTAGTGAATTTATTTCACAATGCACTGATCAGCTTTGCAAAATTTTAGAAGTAAATCAAAACTTTACCCCAAGTTTTATACACCATTGCTTGGGATTGTGCGAACGTACACATAGAACTGTTGCAGAACGTTTAACACCTTATACTAAAAAGGGAATACAGTGGGACAATATGTTACCTGCGATAACATTTTCTTTAATATCTCGCCAAGTGACTCCACTAAATATTCGCCGTACGAAGTGGTTTACGGATTTCGTCCGAAATTTCCTCTTTCCGTTTCGAAACTTGGAATAGACCTTAATTCGCTTCATAGTGATTATCATAGTTATATGAACCAACAAATAGACAAACTGAAACTAATCCGAGAAGAAGCAGTTGTTAATGCGCAAAAAGCAAGTGAAATTATGAAGGAACGCGAAAATAAAAAGACAAATCCGCTTAAACTTAACATTGGTGATTTTGTATATATGTTGAAAGAAGTAGTTGGACCAGGAAAAAAGCTTCAACCAAAATACGCGGGACCATATGTTGTTCATGAAATTTTATCGCCACATTTAGTTAAACTCCGAGAAAAGGACAGTGGTAAATTGTTTAAGAATCCAGTGCATTTGGACCGTCTTAAAATAGCGTTTGTTCGCGCTCCGAATCCGACCAATTATTTTATTCCAATATCAGTGAAAAATGAGCAAACTTTGAATGAAATAGAAAAAGGAGCTATCACTAATTCCGAACCTAATAGTAATGTCATCTCTGACGAACCAAATAGTGAACCCTCAGTTAACAATAATTTACGAACAAGACCCGTGAGACAAATTCGTAAGCCAGTGCGGTATCGATCAGAACTAGACAATATAAGTGAAAGTACAGTAGCCGATACTTCATCATCTGAACAGACTGACAATACTTTTTACAAAGTCAAACGCATTTTGGCTCAACGAAAACGGAACGAGTGTTATGAATATTTAGTGCAATATAAAGGTGAACCTGCACAAAATGCGATATGGACTGTGGAGAACCAGTTAAATGAAGCCGCAAAACAATCTATAATAAAAAGACCACCTCCAGTTATAGAATAAGACGTAAAGAGTGATGTTACATTCTTTTCATGGACTTTAAATACAATTTGAAATTACTTCGTTAATTGATATGTTGACAATTTAATAGACATGATTGCATTTCCATATCATAGACTATATAGTTACTAGTATTAATTTGACAAGTTTTTGTAGTTAGTTTTGTGTTTTAGCATTAGTTAAATTTTTCTTAGTCGTTAATTTGCTTTTTAGTAAAGTAGCTAGTTATAATAATAAGACAAAGAAAAAAAAGATAACAATAGAAAAATATAAAGTCTGAAGTTTGTTTTTTTTTTGCTGTGTATATGTTATGAAGTTTTTTTTCTTTCAATTTATTGTGTACAACTGATATTGTATTTTTGATTATTGATGACTGTTTTACACATGTAGAATTATGACAAATTTCCCTTGAGATAACGAATTTAGGGTTCAATGAGATGAAAACAAATGGTACACATTGTTATCGGATGTCATAAAATATTTTGAGAGGTCAATGAACTATGTGGTTAATTCCGGTTTCAAGTGTAAACCAAAAATGGAATACCTATTTATAAACAGTTCTCTCGTAAAATCATCCGTATTTTTATGAATTTTCATTAATACCGTTGAAAACATGCTAAGTTTGCAGTGTTGTTCATTTTCTAAGGGTATACATACATGTTTATACAGTGTTAGGTTATTCACATTGTTGATAAATATTTACTGTGAGTCTAAATATACCACGCAAATGATATTATAGCATTGAGTTTGAGTCTTCGAAAGTAGTAGTATTTGATGATGATTGATCTGTTTGAATAATGTTTTTTAATGTTATGAAATCTCACTGACCATCTGAAACAAAATGGATTTGTTTTTTTGTTGGGCGGGGATGTTAGAATGTAGATTGCCATGGTCAGTTAGTTTTCATAGAGTTATCGTTCTTTGTATAGTTTCTTCAATATTATGGTCCGTATATTGTTTTGTAATTAGAATTTAGAGATTAGAATAGAATGTTGATGAGAAACGTTTGTTTTTATATGTGCCTCAGCCTACCCAGAAAATGTGAGCTAGCTTCCCTAGAGCGACATCCCGAGTGATTTGGAAATATAATGTCCATCTCCTTTGAATTCTTGACTGAAACTTGCTGGGTTTTTTTTAACTCATCAGTTCAATAATTCATGTGTGTGTAGCGACAGATAGGTTGAACATAAAACAAAATAAACAAATACATTTCCACTTTGTCAAGTTAAATAATAATTATTTCATGCATTACTGGTACTTATTTTCAAGCTTGTTTTTATATTTCAGGACAAAAACCATTACATATGGCAATAAAGTGTGGGAATAAAAAAATAATCAAAATAATAGAGCAGTTTGAAGCAAATATACCAAAAGCAAAAGTGAAAGAAAAACAAATGAAACTAGGATATGACCCGGTTCCTTCGATTTATTCACCCAGAACAGAGAGGAAACTTTTACTAAAACGAGGACCAGTTGATTCGTCTCTTGCTCTTCAATTGGAAACGTCATCTAAGAACGATAACTCCGACCACGCTTTGACATTATCGTCTGTAAAACTAAACCGTAGCAAAAAGTGTGCAAATACTATTTTGTCACCAGATCTTATCTTACCCTCAATATCCGAAAAGACTGATAAAAGTCGAACATGGAATATGGAATCTCCTCTAACAAGAAGAAAGGCAAGACGAAATTCAGTATCACTTCCGGACTTACGCGATTCACCTCTTGTCCAGTCAGGGGAGAATACTCCTTCTATGTTAGATTTAACAAATGGACCTGACGTTTACGACGACGATGATGACACTTTTATAAATACTGATCGTTCGCCTAGGAAAACGACCGAGAATATTCAAAACATTCGGAAATGTATCTCAGAAAATCAATTGTCTTTTCCAAGTATTATTAACAAAAACACAAGTAAGAATTCTCAAGTGAAACGAACTCTGACAGAATCAAGTATTTACAGCAATAGCGATGATGCTCTATCAAGAACAATGCAGAGATTACTATAATCGGTTCTATTTTTATCATTTTTGTAGTATAACTTAAACGTAAACAAAACGTAACATTTTTTTATCGCTGTACTATACTTTTTGAGGTATATCACCAAGAGTTTTAACCGAACATGCCCCAGTTGCTGTTAAACCATATACAATACATATATAATCTCAAAGTATTGCATTCTGATTTCTCTGTATTTATTCATCTATATAACATGTAACTCATGATACTACACTGATAGTTGGTTTGCATACACAAAATTAGAGTTGTTTTGTTGTAATTTAAATGTTTGTCTCTAAGATTTGTTATATTGTTGTTTTATTATTGAAACTAAATATTTTGCAAACAACTCATGTTTTTCTTTATCTATTCCAATATCTATAGATTTAGATGCATTGGCAATGCCGAGCAGTATTCCGTATAAAGTACATGCAGTAAACTGTTAAATCCTGATATCGATTTTCTGAAGCTATATTAAAGGGACATGTGGTATAATAAAGGAAACACAAAATTAAAGTTTAAAATTTTACAATTCTGAGATAATTCCCGTTTAATTCATATAAAATATTTCAAAATGCGAGTATGAATTATTGCTGCTTTGACAACTGTGTGGCATTTTTCGCAAAAATAAAACAAAATTCTGAATTTACAGTATAATAAATCCGAATAATGTAAGTCGTTATATTCCGCCAATATCCCGCTCATCTCCGATTGCTACATTAATTTAACTCCATGATGCTATTCGCCACTAGAGAGCGCAGAATTATTCGAGTTAATTACCAAATTGATCTATCTAACTCTATTTCTTTGCTATGGCGTTTACCATCTGTTGACCTAAAAGAAAAGAATAATAGAAAAAAGAATGTTTTTAACTCAATGATACAATATGTATTAACGGAAGGAGAACAGATTTGACAACACATTAAAATATACAATCTGTTCATAAAGACGCAGAGGCGGATTTAGGGGGGGGGCAGGGGCCCGGGCTCCCCTTTTTGGGAAAAAATTTGGTTGCTTACATAGGGAATCACCGAAGCGTGACTGGAGCGGGTCCCCTCTTAGGTCAGTCAGTGGGCCCCCACTTATGAACATTTCTGGATCCGCCACTGAGACGAGTTTTGTAAGATACATTTCAAACATTATACAGTTAAGTTGCGATCTAGAAATTTGAATAATATGCCATTGGATGCATTGAAATATTTGTATTAAACTTTGATTTTTTTCCCCATTCAAGCTTTAATACTAGACGAACATCTGCCGTGTCGATTCAGACAGCAAGCTATGTAATAAGAAAATGTGATTTCCACAGGGTTAATAGGAACACTATTGTTTTACTGTCGCAAGGTCTGCTTACCAAGTAATACGAAATGAGAATAAGTGTTTGAAAAATTCTACATTGATTTCATTATTTCTATGTTTTTAAAATCCTTTTCCTTTGTATTTAAAATAGACAAAATAAAAAGATATTGCAAATCAAAATCAATACCAGTAGTTGCCTCTGGTAATCAAAGTTTCGTTTGATTGGAATGAAAGGAAGATATTGTCGTTAACATCATCCATTCTTAAAAAAGAATATGTCAACATCAGAAGAGAATATTTTAAAGTTTAAAAGAGAGGAGAAAAATTACCTCAGTGATATTCAATTTCATAATCTACGGACACATACGCAATAAAGATGGTTATTAGATATAGAAAGATGTGGTATGAGTGCCAATGAGACAACTCTCCATCCAAGTCACAATTTATAAAAGTAAACCATAATAGGCCAAGGTACGGTCATATCTGAGCTCTAGTTGGGATAACTTCATTATAAAGATTGACAACTTCAGGGAAACAGAGTTACCATTGTTCTCTTGTATTCTTCACAACTCTAGACTGGTTATCTGTCCTTTATCTGTTTGGCTTTAATACCCGTATGTGTCAAGGGAGAAGACCAGCCTAGTCACAACTCGGACGATTCCGTACCTTCGAGTAGCGGATTCACCCGAGGATAACCGATTGTCTTTTCTTTGTCAATATATTTGTTCTGATTGTTGGATATATATTGTACCTGCTAACTATCTGACGATATTTCAAAGTTCTCGCAATTGCAGTCATGCTTACCATAAAACAAAGTGACTTAGTAAATTGTGTAAGCAATACTTTTCAAGATCATGAAAATGTGGCAATACTCCCCCGATTGTAGGTGATGCGTATCTGAGAGCTGACGATAGATATAAATAACTACCTAATTTTACAAAAGAAGAAATGTATTATCAAAAGTTTTTAACATGTTCTAATTGAAAAAGTACCAATGCTATTAGCCGTTTCAGAATCAAAATTACATTTTGGAACTGTTTCAAAAGTGAACACCGAAACTCGTGATTGATGATATAATCATTGGAAATTACCAATGACGTTACCTTATTTCCATTTTGGGTGTGAATAATGAATTTACGTAAAGTCCTTTAGGTTCTGAAACAGCCAATGACGAATAAAATATAAATATGAGCCAGACTTACAATGTTCTAAGTATAATCGGTTCCGATAAGGTTTCGTCGCCTGTAACTTTATACCACTGTTTAGTCTGACCTGGATTATTTACACTATATTCAATAGTCATCCCAGGGTAATAGGTGTTTACATGTAGTTTTCCGTCCTTTATTCTAAATGAAAAGCCAATCTTAATTAAACACGGAATAACAACTAAAAGGCTTTATAATATGCAAACCGAATTCAATTCAGATCAAGTTTTCCCTTTGCACTTGTTTTTATCAATTCTCATGTTTTTCAAACTTCTCATATTTGATATTTTCGTGAATAATTAGCAACATGAACAATACATATATTTTTTTTACTTTCAAATAGGATATAGCAAAGGACGGACGAAAGATACCACAGGGAGAGACAAACTCATAGATCGAAAATAAACTGACAACGCCATGGCTAAAAATTAAAAGACAAACATACAACTGATAGTACAGGAGACACAACATAGAAACTAAAGACTAAGAAACACGATCCCCACAAAAAACTAGGGGTGATCTCAGGTGCTCCTGAAGGGTAAGCAGATCCTGCTTCACATGTGGCATTCGTCGTGTTTGCTTATTTTATTTACAACTCCGGTAAATAGTCTAATTCGGTAGATCACATTCGTGAAAAGAGAAAGGGTATTGAAGTTACGACATAAGCATGATAAGGAACATATCCGATATCATCTGTGAAACGGTCATTCCATAACGGTCAACTAACTCGTGATGGCGTCCGTAAAATTTACGGATGTTCACCATTTGGAACTCTTGGTTTAATAGCTACCTTGTGAGAAGAATCCTCTATCAAGGAAATCATGATAGAAAATACAAGCACAGGAATATCGTATCAACATGATCAATTTGGAGATATCTTTTATCATTTGCTATCGAAAAATATAATATGGTCAGTTTTCTCGTGTTTTTTTTTGTTGTTGTTGTCTTTAATGTTTCCCCGGATTTGTTTTCTGTCAATCGATTTACGACTTTTGAACACTGGTATACAACTGTTGCATTTATTCATACAGGGCTAATTTTCAATCTGAACATTTAAAATACATTCCTTGTACAATTTAATCATCTGAGTTATGTCCCCTTATATTGGCCCCTCGTTTTACTTTTTTTTTTATATAAAACATCAAATATTTTGGTTGTTATAGAATACATCCCATAATATCCTTCATTAAGATGACTGTAATCCATCATTTGCATATTGATTTTCATTAAATGTATTAAAAACGTTTAATCCCGCTGCAAATGTTTGCACCTGTCCTAAGTGAGGAATCAGTAGTCATGTAGTTGTCGTTTGTTTATGTAATTTATACGTGTTTCTCGTTGTTTTATTTTATATAGATTAGACCGTTGGTTTTCCCGTTTGAATGGTTTTACACTAGTAATTTTGGAGCCCTTTATAGCTTGTTGTTCGGTGTGAGCCAAGGTTCTGTGTTGAAGGCCGTACATTGACCTATAATGGGTTACTTTTTTTTAACTGTTATTTGGATGGAGAGTTGTCTCATTGGCACTTACACCACATCTTCCTATATCTATCTACTTTTAAAGACACTTTATAGCTGATTTTACTTACAATGTAACAGTAAACTTGTACTTTTTTTTAAAATTCATATTCAGATGCATGTAAATCAAACTTACATTGCACCAGGTGGCGGTATTCTGTAATGAACATTTAATTTATCTAACTTTGGAAATTCTTTATAGACTAGATGATTTATAAATTCTATCCAATCACGTTCCATATCTGTCACGTTGTTTGTTTCATGCCATGAAGCAGCATGATGCCACGCCCTTTCTGCAAAGGCAATCAGCCTAGGAAACATCATATACTCTAGCTGGTCTGTTGTTTGTACCAGTACTGTCCACATATGAGCCTGTACACCTTAAAGATTATAAATACTATTATAGTGAATACTATGTCTGATTTTTTGTTCACGCATCGGTGACAATATAAGGGAATTTGATGCGACTGTCATACAAGTGAGAGGTTTAGCTAGCTATAAAACCAGGTTCAATCCACCATTTTCTACATAAGAAAATGCCTGTACCAAGTCAGGAATATGACAGTTGTTATCCATTCGTTTGATGTGTTTGAACTTTTGATTTTGCCATTTTGAATTTTCCTTGGAGTTCAGTATTTTTGTGATTTTACTTTTTATTGTACAATATAGGAAGATTTAATGGGGTTTCAGAATTGAAAATAATAGTCAAAATGTGTAATAAATGACAAAAAAGAAAAGGAATAGAGAGAAAATGAAGGGAAAAAAGGGTAGAGAATGAAAAATATAAGGTGCTAAAATATAAAGAATGGAAAATAATAGACAAAAAAAAGAAATACAGAAAAAATAAAGAAAAATCGAAGAATACTGAAATGAGAGACGAACAGGCATTCAGGCACGTATATCGTTTGAACGACGAGGAGTCCGGTATATGTGTTTTGGTAGGGTAATACGATTTCTTATGACATTTGCATTCATAGAAAAAGTCTTTGCTGACGAACAATGTAAAAATGAACTTTAAATCAATAAGGTTTTCTGCATCGTCGTATAAGTATCTATTAGTGTAGTAACAGTTCGCGATCGTTCAACATGATAATATGTGGGACTGCAGTGGCGGATCCAGAAATGTTCATAAGTGGGGGCCCACTGACTGACCTAAGAGGGGGCCCGCTCCAGTCACGCTTCAGTGATTCCCTATGTAAGCAACCAAATTTTTTCCCAAAAAGGGGGGGCCCGGGCCCCCTGGGCCCCCCCCCCCCTAAATCCGCCTCTGGACTGTATACCTAAACTGATCTTAAACAATCTTTACATTCATTATAGCAATACATGTATTTATTTGTCGATCTACTTCGTATAAATCTAGTTGAAACTTAATTGGTATTCAGAAGGTATGCATCAAATTGTGAACGATCTTCTTGAAAGATTGTTAAAGAAGGTTAACTCAGCTTGAGAAGACTTGTTTTCAGAACTATTTGATCTTAAAATATTTCAGATTTTTATGTTATTATTTGTTTTCTTTTTAACCGGATCGATGGTCTCTAGAGGGAAAACGGTAGTATTACATTTTCCCAGCATTAGGTTGGCCTTTTGTGTACCCAAGGCAGGCGAAGGAAGTCAAATTAGGAGCGCTGTGATTGGATGTAAAGGTACAATATATTTTTTTTAATTATTCTAAAAATCTATGAATAACTGCAGTGTGTAGATTTACAATATAAATTTTAAAACCTATTGAAATATTTTCTAAAGAATTATTCGAAAAGGCTTCCAAAATTTCAAAAATTTGTTGTAAAATGACGGTGGGCATGGATAACATAAACAAGCTCCGTTGGAAATTGGTCATGATACTATTTGGCTTTAATTTTTAAAATAGAATAATAAAGTAGTAACACCACACATAACTGTTTTATCCAGGTTTTTATTATAAAAAGTGGTAAATTTAGGAATTGTTAGTATTGTCGCCTATGGCAAAATAAATAGTACCGTTTTCCCTAGAAGGCGTATTCATAATACGGGAGGTCGTCTGTTCGATCCCTGGATTGAAGTCATAAAACTTTGCTAGAAAAATGGAATCCAGCATTTTGATTGGTTAATTTTGGAGTATGAGTACAAAAAACTGACTCGAAAGTTTTATGACTTCAAAGCCTGATCTGATCACATCATACATTTGAGCTGTTTTATTTTCATCCACTTCGATGAGATTGATATACTTTGAATCAGGAAAATATTTCCAGGTGAGGTGATCGACCTCCTCGTGCTTTTACCCAATAAAATCTCCAAAGATGTACAATATGAAAAAATCCTAAAGGACTTCTGCTTAGCTTATTTTACAAACTTTACGTATTGACAGCCTTTCCTCTCATAAAAAGTGTGAAAACAAACAAGGATTAGTTTTTATAAGATTTTCAAATATAGTTTTTAAAACTATATGTTATGAGATATTGAAAATAAAAGAATATCTGACATGAATTCAAAAACAGAACGTCTTTAAAGGGTTCAAGCATCTACGGGTTGATCTTCACTAAAACAAATTTTGACATACAATTATTATAAATGTTGACTAACCAACAATATTCTTGGGTTTCTTTAATTCTCCATATCCATCTTTTCCTTGTAATGGATCAAATGCAAATACCATTTTAGTGTTGATGAATTCAGTAGCCCATTTCGATCCCCTTTCGTCTGTGTCTTTATTGTAAGGGTGGTCAAAATGGTAAAGGGAATCTGGGCTATTTATAACCTGTCAGGCAATGAAATACAATCAACATAAATATACCGCAGAAGAACACGTCATGTACTTAAAAATATGTACAAATGAATATTATCCGTATAATGACCTTTAGTTGTTCCTATGCAGATCAATTTTGGTTTTGATAAAGAATGCCCTGCTTACTCAATTTTCGAAAATTACGCAAACTTTGAAAAACCTACTAAATTACATTGCACATATATGTATGTAGCTTTATACTTCATACTTTACAAATTATAAAATTAAACACGAAATGTGCATGGCGAATAATTTTGTTCATCAACAATATTTGAAATGTTCATACACATATTGAAGTGTAAAGGCACAGACGCTCTCAAATGTACGTACTCTGAAAAGGTGGTTAAGTCTCTTTGCATTGGAATGGAATTATAATTTTTATGGGTAAACCCTTACATGTACCTTGTATCCTGAATTGGCCAGTTTAAACAATGCTTTATTTTCTTCCTGATATACAAAGGCATACACACTTCTGAAAAATAGAAAATGACAGCTATACTTAGAAATAAGAAGATGTAGTATGAGTGCCAATGTGAATGAGACAATTCTTTCATGCTTACACATCTATTTTACTAAGTGTTCATGCACAAGTGAAAAAAAGTATAGCTGTATAATTTTGATTATATAATTATGTAATGTATATCGTCCTTTATAAGCGCTTTCAACAAAGTTATGTTTGCCTTTCGACTGTGTCTGGGTTTTTTTTACTCCTATAGGCAGACTATATGAAATATTACGATTGAAATGGTGTTAAAGATACTATGTTTACCATTAGGGCCACAATAGCAATCAGAATATGCGAAAATATTTCATCGGAAAATCGTTAAAATAAAAAAATGAAAATTGTCGAAGAAAACCAATTTTTTACCTGTTTTCTTGTGCAATATTTTCCATGCTCTCTATAGTATACGGTGTTTTGTCCGGTTTCAAAAAACTGTCTTCCCATGCTCCAAAAGAGACATTGGTAAATTGTTTCTTTTGAAAAAAAACGCTGAATAAATAATTGCATTAGATCAGTTTTGTTGTCTTTGCATTTCATAGCCTGTAGTGCTGGTTTAGGTATTTTATCTCCTCCAAAATGAAACAACGTTAATGGCTGTATGTCTTTGTGTGCTTCAACAACAGTTCTTATAACTGTATCTACAAAAGCGTAGAGCCCGTCACGACATGGATTAGCAATATTATCATTATATCCTTGCGCCGACCTGTAGTTGTTACCATCAGTCTTGTCGGTCATTTTGTACTGGTCACGTGGTGTTCCTTTGTGGCTTGCACGCAGGGAAATAGATTTTAATGCAGCGCGCATGTGACTTGGCATATCTATTTCCGGTATAACTTGAATATGGCGTTGATTTGCATGCTTGAGAATTTCCCTGTAGTCACTTATATTGTAAAATCCAGGACCCTGATCGTCAATATTCGGCCTGGATCCGAACGAAGGCATGAGACATAACGTTTCTGATTCGTCGTGACATCTTTTAGATCCTAACTACAAAATAACATTGCATATTGTACAACAGCTTCTTTAATTAAAATATGAAAGTCAAACAAGTTAAAAGTAGTTTGCTGAGAGTAGACAAAAAATTAGCGTCAACTGTTAAAAATTAAATTGAAATCGAACTTTACATTACATAAAAAAATATATCTAGCATATGAATAAGAGGATGTTAAATGAGTGCCAATAAGACAACTCTCCGTCCAAGTCGCAATGTATAAAAAAAGTGAACAATGTAAGTAGAAGTACGGTCTTCAACACGAAGCTTTGGCTCACAAAGAACAGCAAGCTATAAAAGCCCCCAAAATTACAAGTGTAAAACAGTTCAAACATGAATACCAACGGTCTATTTCATATCAAAAAACGGGAACGAGAAACACCTATGAACCAAACCAATAACCGACAACTACTGAATAACAGGCTCTTGATTTATAACAAGAAAAAAGGAAATCTTTTGTGAAAATAAATCAAAGTTGTAGGCAATATAAAAACATGGAGATTTGATATGATTACCTCTGAGACAATTCATTTAGTTCAACAGACAAAATGTATACAATAGCAGGTCATCGCATAGGTCTTCATTAAGGATGTACTTAGGTGAGGTTAGGTAAAAATTAAGAAATTAAAATTGATACTTTAAGCTGGTAGAGCATCAATTAAGGATAAATATAAGCTACAAATATTGATAGGTCATGGACCTCTTTTTCGAGATATTTTAGATTTAAAATATGGCGGGAAAAGGCTCACTCTGACTTTTACCTTATATTTGCATTGGTATTATTTGGGTCTCAAAACAAAAGAAAGAAAATCAAGAATCTTCTAATATTTTGGTAAATGACCTTTCATGAGCTATTAAGTCTTATATGAAGAAAAAAAAGTGTTATGTGGCAAAATATTTTACATTGTATTGTATGGAAAACACCAAGGAGTCCGAACATTTGACACAAATTCCAAAACCTCACCTAAGTACATCCTTAAGGGAATGACAAACATCCCTTACGGACACAGACAAAACGTTACAAGCTAAATAAGAATTCATTTTCAAAGACTTAGATGGATATTCAGATGAAGTAAAATGTTTTGTGTTGAGTGTGTTTGTTTGTTTGTTTGTTATCTTTTTTGTTTTTGTTTTTTTCAATATTTTATATTTAAGATAAAGATGAAGGCTCAGAGGATTGTGAAGTCTATAACTTAATTAAATTTTCTTCAAATTCATATAAAAAATGTTAATTCAATAACACCGTTCTGAAGCATACCAACGCTTCTGAAATAAAATACACTGTACCTGGGTTAGTTCCGGTATATCAGGTATTTCTAGCCTCCAGCCTTCATCATCACTCAGATGAAAATGAAACTTGTTTAATTTATACATAGCCATCAGATCAAGAAGTTTCAAGACTGTTTTCTTCGGATGGAAGTTTCTAGCAACGTCCAACATAACACCACGGTATTTAAATCTTGGTCTATCTTTTATAGTCACACTATTTAATACAATAGGACCAGAACCTGTTGTTTTGTCTGCCAGACTGAGTAACGTTTGAACTCCATTAAATACACCGTGACCGGTTGTAGCTGTTATCTGAATTTGTGTCGACTTGGTGTCAATTTTTAGCTCGTATGCTTCATTACTTTCTGCTGGTTTAGTGTTCTTAAAGATCGGCTTCCCTTTAACCAACTTTATCACTTTATTGAGAGATGGGGTTGTAGCAACTTTTACTTTTATAGCATCTATAATAGTAGCAAAGTTAATTTAGTACGTAATTAGGTAGTTTTGTGTCCTAACAACTTATATATGATAACGTATTTTCAATTTATTAACAAGTTACTAATTTTTTTTATTGGTGTGTATTAGGGTTTTTTATCCGATAATCAAGCTAATCAAGTTGCCGTAGTAAAGATTGTCGAAAAGTGATTTAATCCATGATGGATTTTGATTAGTTTTGTCTTGACAATATTAAGTTTTCTGTTTAGTAATTTGTTGATCTTTGTTCTTGGTTTTACTCCTCCACTGATTGTCCTTTTGGTGATGGTATCTCTTACTTTTTACTTGTGTTGACTTTTTCTCCTACATATTAAGTAATTTCATTTGTTTAGGGGATGCAACACATATTTTATTCATGTCTTTACAAACTGTATGTAAAGAGAATGTTTTGATGTATGTACAATGAAAGCGGTTGTGCATTTTCTATGTATTCCCTTATTATTCAATCGAATTTCAACATACATTATAAATATAGAATGTAATTACAAGGTCAAATAATTAGTAGATTCAGCACGATACAACCTTCTCTATAGACAGGCAGACAGTTGTCCTACCTAGGAGTTTTAAAACATCTAAAATTGCATCAGTCATAACTCGGCGGATTCCGTACCTCCAGTTAGAAGAGTAGCGGATTTTACCTCCATCTAGAAGAGAAGCGGATTTTACCTCAATCTAAAAGAGTAGCGGATTTTACCTCCATCTAGAAGAGTAACAGATTTTACTACCCATCTAGAAGAGTAGCGGATTTTACCTCCATCTAGAAGAGTAGCGAATTTTACCTCCATCTAGAAGAGTAGAGGATTCACCCAAGGATTGCCGATTGAAACAAAATGTATACACAAGCGGCAAGTTGAACTAATAAGAAAGAGGTGTATAGAATGATGTATATAGATCAGAGATTATATAAATCGTATACCTGCTAAATACTTCACTTCGTCTGGAAACTCGTCAGATTTCTGTATAATCCACTCCTCTGGTTTGAACATTATGGTATTATTAGATATTACAACTATCTCCTCCGGTGAAGGGACGACATAATTGTGAGTCGCCTTTAAGTCGGTGTGATTATTATTTATTGTATATCGTTCTTTCGATGTCAGCTGACTTCCAAATGGTTTTACAAAATTCAAATTTTCTCCTTTGGTGCTTTCAATAATTTGTGGTTTTGATTTTGACCCGACAACGTACCAATTAGGAAATGAGTTTGTCATAGATCTTTGTAATTTGGTTGCTCTAAGTGGAAATTTTATTTTACTTCCTGCTTCAAAGAATATGAAAAATGCGTTGCGTGGATAAATGCAATAAAGTGAACCGGAGACATGCGTCAAAATGAAATTCTGATCCTCTCCGACTACAACATTTTTAGGATATGAATCATTTATATTTTTCAGGTTTGGATTCAAGATGCTCGTCTGAGAGAAGTAGATTTTCCAATCTGTTTGCGAAATCCGTTTTGATCCTGTATTTTTTAAGAA
Organism: Mytilus edulis; assembly: GCA_019925275.1. Taxonomy (NCBI): domain Eukaryota; kingdom Metazoa; phylum Mollusca; class Bivalvia; order Mytilida; family Mytilidae; genus Mytilus; species Mytilus edulis. The sequence continues at coordinate 94,060,245 of CM034354.1, forward strand.
TAATATGTGTTCAGTATTGTAATGTGGATCGTCTTTGACCGTCCATATCACATCTAGGTATTTTGCTAAGTAGTTTATTAACTCTTGGTCAGCGCTAACGTTCACTAAGAAAAGAAAAAAATGAAAGAAAAAAATATATGAAAAAATACCATAGACTTATATATCAAAGATAATAAAAATTGACATCATTAAAATACAACTGTACTGTTAGAACTTACTATACTTATGTGTTTTTGCTCATTGTTAAATGTCAAACGATTTTGTTGCGTTCCTTGTTTTAGTACAAGGTACTGAGTCCACCTTTGGAATTGTGTAACAGGCTGTTATCCATAATAGACTTATAACAAATCATGCCTTCCCTGTACCTAATATCCCGTATGTTTGATTGTAGATAGTTCCAATTGCTTTTACTCCAAAACACATTTAATAAACATTGTGCACTGATGTGGACCCAGATTAAAGGAGCTTAAGTCGCAATTCGCATATCTCTCTTTCTTTGTTTCGTTCATTCTGTCTTTCTGTCTTTCTCTCAAATTAAAATTGAGAATGGAAATGGGAAATGTTTCAAAGAGACAACAACCCGACCATAGAGAAGACAATAGCAGAAGGTCACCATTGCCTTTTTGCGTTCACTACATTTTAAAGATCAAATACTGTTTATTAATGTATGGCTTGCTACCTTTTGTGTTTGCATGAATGTTTCTTACGTTATCAACTTACATGTACCATTCTGTTGTTTTACTTGCGATTCCTGATTGATGTCTCTTTTTGTGATGTCATTTCTTTGTGGAATTTGACTACAAACAATAATAGATTATAACTGTAAACATATTGTAGTGTTTAGAAGAATAAAGAGTTATATTTAGCAAATCACACTGCATTGTACGATCAGAGGTTCATGATCACATTTCAGTATAATTCAACTTTAAAATCTCTGAAATATTCTGTTGTAGAATAAAAAAGGAAATCAGTTATGGTTATCTTATCTGTGTATCAGTGCGAAACAATTTGATAACTGAAGTTACTGTACCCGAAATGTATAGTGAACGCGAAAGGTAATATACGAAGTCAAACATGTACAATTATTCCATGAATAAAAATACAGTAATTCATTAAGTGTACAGTGTTACCATCTAAAAAATATAAACTAACGGTCTAAGAAACATTCTTACTAAGTCTGAAGTACATTCTCCTTGATTCGGAAGATGTTTCAAAACGAAAGAGGACGACAACGACGTATAGAAGAGGACGACAACGACGTATAGAAGAGGACGACAACGACGTATAGAAGAGGACGACAACGACGTATAGAAGAGGACAACAACGACGTATAGAAGAGGACAACAACGACGTATAGAAGAGGACGACAACGACGTATAGAAGAGGACAACAATATGACCAGCAACAGAAATAACGGACTGCAAAATCCGACGACAACTCTTTCAAGAAAGTTCCATAAACTGAATCTCTTTTCTTCTTTCCAAATCTTGTTTAGTTTGTTCATGCATTTTTGTTTTTTTAGTTTTTAGTTTAATAGTTGTAAGACTTTCTATTTCTGCGTTTTTTTTTACTTTTAATTATGTGTGTGTATGTGATTGTGTGTGTTTAATTATTTTAAACACACCCTACTTACCTTGTTTCTGCAGACTTTGGTTGAGTGGTCCTAAAAATATGAACAAGTGTTTTTACTATGACCCTTCGTAAAATTCATTGTTATCATAATTATAATACTCATCTTGTACTGTTCAATTTGGAACTTTGAAAGGTAAAACCTCAAACCATGTGCAAACACAGAGATTGACTTACATGTGAATATGATATTATCCTATTTATATATATAAAAGAAGGTTAATTGAGACCCTTTTTTTTGGGGGGGGGGGGGGGGGGTATTCATTTCGGTATTTCTCATATCTAATACACCGTTCTTTCTCTATTCTTTTTTGTCTACAATTATGATATCAATTTGTTTTTATATCAAGCCCTTTAAGCTTATTATTCTCTTTTCTTTATTTTAAGCACCACATTATTCTATATTTTTTATATTTTGTTCCTCAAATTGTCCGCGTTTATTTCGCCTGTCCCAAGTCAGGAGACTTTGGTCTTTGTTAGTCTTGTATGATTTTTAATTTTAGTTCGTCTATATATTTTGGAGTTTAGTATGACGTCAATGATTACTGAACAAGTACACACTTTTGTTTAGGAGCCAGCTGAAACAAGTGTCCGATGCGATTTTTCCCTGCTGTATTGAAGACCATATAGGTAGGCTTTGGCTGTTTTCTGCTCTTTGATTGGGTTGTTATCTCTTTGACACAATCCCCATTTCCATTCTCAATTTTATCTAATTCATTGGGTTTTTCCCTCATTAAGTCCCGTTCATACCCTCACATAAATTTAACTTACCAGTGGTAGTGAAAGATATCACTAATGCTAATGAAATGTAAACAGATGGCTATGGCAAATACTCCTATCACCAGACTACGAAATTGTGTCAGTTTTAGACCCATAGTAATCCTTCTCTCCTACAGCTACACAGAGTCTGTATTTCATCATCTGAAATATTTGGAAGAATTTGTAAATACCAGAAATGAGCCACCTCATATACAAGGGTAGAGACAGTTGCATGTTAAGATCATTGCGTATATACGTATTCATAAACGTAGCACATGTAAAATGTCCATTAGTAGCATTTTTGTCAAGAGTGGATGTGATTCCTTTGACAAGTTTATCATATTTCTATTGTAATGATTTTTATATTTATTGTGCATATTGAAAAAGTGACACCCTATCTTAACATTAATGACAGAACCAGAGCTTTCACGATCGTCTCGCAATACTTGACCACCGTTAGATATTCTATCACGATCATTTCCCTCGACAAACCGAATGATACCCGTGGTGTGTGTTTCTTTTTAGAAAGGACTTACCAGAACATTGTACAAACTCTGTGAGTTGTCTGTGCTTTTTTTGTAGCCGGCTGATACAAATCCACTCCTCCTCACTTGACTATTCAAAGTTTGCACACACCATCCTGCTCCATTCACTGTATTAACATTACTTATTTTATTACTTGTTAAAATATGTTCTCGAAGAGTATTTGTTATATTTGCCACTGGACTTTGGGTAAACTTTATTACTAGACAATTTTTGCTGGAAAAATACAAAATATCGTCAATAATAATTAGAAAGAAAACATGTCAAGAATGTTTGTTTGACATGTTCGTCTTTTCACATTACTTTTGTGCTCTGAATAAATCCAAGATAAGAGTTCCTATAAAGTTTCTCGATTGTCTCCAAAATGTGGTTATTCGCATTGAATCGCATTCGAAAAGAAACCTGACTTGTTGTAAATTTGGTGTGTGCTGCCACGATGTGAACTATTGTTCGCTATTCAGCTCGAACTAACTTCCGTGTATTGGAACACACTTATTTAAATGCTAATGTGTAGCCAAGGTTGACTATACATGCTAGTTAGTAAACAATTATATATAGTTATTTCAATAGCAATCGTCTAATCATACATTGCAAATTACTACATTTAAATGCAAACGTATTAATTTGAAATAAAACTTTTTAAAACATAATTTGCCATTCAAACGACTCGGTTGATATATTTAAGTGTTACATGTACAAAAGACTTATGTACAGTTGAAAAAGAGGCACGAGGGTCCAAACACGCATGTTTTGTCACTACTGTGAACTATTAATAATATTCGTTGAATACCAAATTTCTTGGATTTCGTGGTTACACAGGAACCATGAGTTCCAATGTCTATGCAACAAATGAAATTGTTACTATAGGAGTGTATGCAGACTTTGGCAAAACTACGAATTCAAACATACACGAAAATGCAATGTGTCCTTGATCCACGAACAAAAATAAATGGAATTCACAGTAATTGCAATTTGTAATTTGTACAACAGAAAATATTTAGCAAGTTCATAATATCGACTTAACTCTTACCTGCATAGTTTATGACATATCAAACATGCTCATGTAAGACAGGAATGGGGAATAAATACACTTAAGTTATATTATAGTTACGGATGGTGATCACGTTCAATAAACTAAATATTAAATATAGCAGAAATTTAAGTTATTGCATGAGCGATTACCTACCTTAGAATGTGTAAATCTTTCCGATATTCAATCATCCACCCCCTTGTAAAGACCATTTAGGGGGGTCGTGTACTGTGTACTATGTGAAACTTTGTAAACGACATCTGTTTCTGCAAAAGACTTTCAAAGCTAGAAACATTTGCCGGTAAATTCCATTCAATAGTATTCTAATTGATTTTTATGTGTTCTGTCACATTTTAAATATTTATAATTGTTATTTCATTGTATCAAATGAAAGATAGAAATATCGTTTCTCAATAAATATTGGCATATTTAAAATTGAATTTTATATATTGCTTCAGACTATGTTTGCATAGGAAGAAATACAAAAAATAATAATTGCGTGGACATAAGACGCTTCCGTACATCATAAAGGACCGAGGATGATAAAAATAAACAGATCACCCTTATCTCGTACAAATAACAGGTAAACATAGAGTATTACAGTTTTTCTTTTTTGTACTTTCACTATTTGTCTCCTGTTAACATTTGCACCTCACTTCCATGGTTATCAAGCGGAAATGTTGATACATTTGTATGTCTTCTTTTTCTTCTCTCTCTTTTTTTTTGTTGGGGGGGGGGGGGGGGGTGGTAACAGATCATTTTGGGGTCATTTCTGCGGTCTGCGTTAAAACTATGTCGATTTCTTAGAGGCAATGGTTTAATTTTAATAAGTATGGTTCAAGTGTTGAAAAGGGGGAGGGGATTTCAGGATAGAACAATATATTTATTTACAGTGTCTGAAAATATGAAATTTATTTGTACACGCTACGAAACCGGAAAAAAACTCAGCGAGCCACGCTTTTCGTCTTGTTTCTAAAGCTGTACATGCTCTACATCATTTGGTATCTGGTGGAGACTTTTGCGTTGTGCACTCATGCCACATCTTTTTCCTTTCATATAACGATCAACAGTTTACAGTTACAATTATTTAAAACAATTAAAAGAATGTAAACAAAGCCTCCATTGTAGCAAATATCTTTTTTTTCGGTTTTTGCTCAATTTCGTAAAATTGTCCAATCAGAAGAAAGATTAGTGACACCAAGCATGGTGTTACCATAGTTGAAAGTCATTACGGTCAAATTAAACAAACCAAAACTCTAACTGACTGTGTCTGTAAAAACATCAGACTACATAAACAGCATCACCCTTTTTCCCGATTTTTTTTTATAAACAACACATTTTCAAGATAGCTTATCTCGGTAAAGGCTCACAAACTGCAGATTTTTGTGCATCTCCAACGGTGGAAAATCCCCAGTATTATATGACATGTAGAATTTGATTACATTATATTCTGTAAACTTTTTTTTTTGATTAATCAGATCTAGCTTATCTTGAACCCCCTTTGTGGATGTCACCTATTGAGCAGGATTTGCTTAGCCTTCCGGAGCACCTGTGACCAACCCCGCTTTTTGGTGGGGTTCGTGTTTGCTGAGTCGTTAGTTAGTTTTCTAAGTTTACTATTGTTTTTTTTTTTATATAATTTTTTTTGGTACTTGCGTTATCAGTTTATTAACGACTTAGGAGTGTAGAATTTTTCGCCTCTCTTTTCTGGATAAGTCAAATTTTTCATATGTTGACCAATTGTTGTGCATATTTTTTTTTATCAATGTTGTTGTAGCAAAAGATTTGTCATATGGTTTCAAACATCTTGTTAAGCATTCTGTTCTGTTCTGTTCAGGTAGATTCCTCCGTTATATATCGGAGCACTCCCGCTTGGGGATATATGGTTTTAAAATATTTACAGATATTTACAGTGTGGTGTGGTGCTCAAGTTTAAAAAACCTTATATACAGGTAAAACTGTGAATTTTAAGAACAATTGTGTAAAATTATGTGCTATTTACATCATTTATGAATTGATTCTACCTAGGTTGGAGTTTATATCTTACCGTATTGTTTCCGTTCAGAAATATGCACTTTATTATTGTATTTTCAATGTATCAGCAAATTCAATAAGAAACAATTTTGAAGAAGGAGAACCAAAACAAGGCAAACAAAAACTGTAAGTACATTCATTTGAATGGTTTTTTTTATCCTTGCAAATTTCTTGATGAGAAAAAAAGAAAACAATTAATTCAATTGTCATTTTATTTTCTGCATAATTGTTTGAAAGAAATGAAGGGCGATAATTCTGAATACGAATAGAAACGAGGTTATTACGGAAAGGACCGTAGATTGTTCCTTGTAGTACATGTATGCTATCTAAACAACCCGGTCTGACAGACAGACAATATGGTCAAAAGAATGAAAAGACGACCAAATTAACAACATATACCACAAAACAGCACAAAAACAAGCTTTATAAATGTATTCTGAAAGTTTATAATATCTTTATACCAAAATAAATTGGAATGCCTATATATTAAACACAACATTTTATAGCACAATAAATTGGAATGTATTTTAAAACCTAGCACATAAAAGTTTGGGACCCATATATTGTTCATCTTACATTAATAAAATAGTACATTTGTATGGAAGACCTTAAATATTAAGAAGAATAGTGCAAAACAATAATTTCTTGATATAGACAGATTATAATTGTTCAATGATACATTTGCAAATTATTCATAAATAAGTAAACGTTTCAATCAACCACCCTTTTTATTCTTCATAGAGGATATAAAAATATACATGTATAAACATCTAACCCTTATACCCTCAAACTTGTACACACATGTATGACAATAAAAATGCAATCAAGCAAAACATAGTGTGAAAATGGTTAAGATGAAAAAATTTGCGTAAGAATTGAAATATGGAAAAATATTTTAAAAAATACACTAAATATTATCCACATTATATTTTGAGGACAATGTTTTTTTTACATCACATAAGTATAAAACATGCATGTGCTAATAACTCTAGAAAGCAAACAAAATAGTAACTTGCCCATAACAGACATAATATGCATTACATGCATAACATACATATCAACATACATTACATAGATACATTGTATAAAAAGATGTGTGCCAATGAGACAACCACGTGGAGACAACTCTCCATCAAAATAACAATTTATAAAAGTAAACCATAATGATTATAGGTCAATGTACGGCCTTCAACACGGAGCCTTGGCTCACACCGAACAACAAGCTATATATAAATAAAGGGACCAAAAATTACTAGACCAAAAATTATTAGACGTGTAAAACCATTCAAACGGGAAAACCAACGGTCTGATCTATATAAAAAAACGAGAAACGAGAAACACGTATAAATTACATAAACAAACGACAACTACTGTACATCAGATTCCTGTTTACATGTATGAGGGGGGATAGGACCTTTATCGGGACTCCGGGATCGGCTGTTTTTAAGCTCAGGATTTCGGGATTGACCCTTTCGGGATCTGGGAATTCTTTTTTTCGGATTTCGGGATGCCGGGATTTACTTTATTTAATTTCGGGACCTCGGGATTTAGTGTTTTTAAGCCCGGGATTTCGGGATCAGGACCCCTCCTATCCCCCCTCATGTATTAAATACATATCAACATACATATAAAATTAACATACATATTAGCATACATTACATGCATAGAACACATACATTGAAACATATATTACACGCATAGCTCACATACATTGTAACATAGATAACAAGCACAGCACACATACATTGTAACATACATTACATGCATAGCTCACATACATTGTTACATACATGAACATAACATGCATAGCACACATACATTGACATTGTAACATACATTACATGCATAGCACACATACATTGTAACATACATTACATGCATAGCACACATACATTGTAACATACATTACATGCATAGCACACATACATTGTAACATACATAACATGCATAGCACACATACATTGTAACATACATAACATGCATACCATACATACATTGTAACATACATTACATGCATAGCATACATACATTGTAACATACATTACATGCATAGCACACATACATTGTAACATACATTACATGCATAGCACACATACATTGTAACATACATTACATGCATAGCACACATACATTGTAACATACATTACATGCATACCATACATACATTGTAACATATATTACATGCATAGCATACATACATTGTAACATATATTACATGCATAGCATACATACATTTAACCCTGCCGCATTTTTGCGTTGTCCCAAGTCAGGAGCCTCTGGCCTTTGTTAGTCTTGTATTATTTTTAATTTTAGTTTCTTGTGTACAATTTGGAGTTCAGTATGGCGTTCATTATCACTGAACTAGTATATATATTTGTTTAGGGGGCAGCTGAAGGACGCCTCCGGGTGCGAGAATTTCTCGCTGCATTGAAGACCTGTTGGTGACCTTCTGCTGTTGTCTTCTCTATGGTCGAGTTGTTGTCTCTTTGACACATTTCCCATTTCCATTCTCAATTTTATATCAACATATATTACATGCATAACAAACATAAATATTTAACATACATTCACGCATAACATACATATTAGCATACATTACATGCATAGCATACATATTAGCATCCAATATTTACCATGTTTACCCTCACTATCATTTGTAGAAATGTAAAAGCATACTAATATTTCACATTCATGATAATAACAATGTGCATATGGCAATGTTTAAAGTTTTATTGCAACGGTACCTGAAAGCATTTTTCGTTGAAGAACATGCATATGATTAATTACAGTAGCATTTCACCCGAAGATGCTCCATCTTTCTATGTTCTTGTTCCATTGCATTATTTCGTCCTTCTATCATTCATATAAAGAACTTATGGACGAACATAGACCTCTCTGCTGTGACGTTTACCATCAGGTGATCTAAGTAAAGAAAAATGACTAACATAAGAAAGTGTTCACGAAATATTTGAAAATACATTGAACAAAACTTCCCATTATATTGCTGGAAGGCATCCCAATATTACTCCTAAGAAAAGTCTGCTTCACCTTGTCTTATTGTATGGCAGTTATCGATGCTGTTTCCTGGTACAGTAAGTTGTCTCAGAGTCTAGCTTGAAAATGACCACTTGATCATTTCAGTTAGTTATATCACGTTACGGGTATACAACTTACAAATAAACGCAAGAACATTCAGGACAGAGAATTACATAAAATGTAAGAAAGAAATGAAAGAAATGAAGTTGATGTTGTCATTTTTGTTGTATTTTTAACATTTCTGTATAAGCTGGAGGTTTGTCTAGCATTAAAACCAGGTTTAATACACCCACCATTTATTCTTAACATGTCCTGTACCAAGTATAGAAGATGGTTGATGTTATCAAATAGTCCGTTTATGAATGTTGGTGTTTGTCTTTGTTTCAGTTAAGTGTTTGTGTTGTACTTCTTACGTTGTTTTCTTCTTATACTGTACTAGTAGTTTATTACTTTCCGTCGTTTTTATCATGTAACCCAGATGGGTTTTTGCTCAATCGATTTATGAGTATTTAATTGTAATATACAGTACCTTATTCACTTATTCATGTATTTCAAGTTAAAAATACTCACAACGTTCGTAAACTAATTGTTTCTGTAATTCGTTCTCCTCCTTTTACCCTGTTCCAGACTAGAGGCAGACTTCCGGTATTGACACTATACTCTATGGGAAGTCCAGGGAACACAGAGGCTACATGTAAGATCCCGTCTTTGATTCTAAAGTATGTGTATCAGAGCATGATTAAGCTTTTAGTGGCTTAATTGATTTACACTTTAAACAGATCACAAGCTGTTAACCAAGTTTGACGAATACAAACACATTGAGACGTTTATAAGTAACAATAAATTGTATCCTTATAAATTGCAATCATTCCTTATCGGACATATAACTTAATCCAAAACAAAACAATACGAGTGTTATTGTTTCACTATAGGAGAAAGGCTCAACAAAACAATATGTTTGTGCAGTGTGTCAATGTTGGAAACCAGCTTCCTCCACCAATAAATACTGGCCGCCACGAAATAGCCTAAATGTGGTGCTTAAACGTGGCGTAAAACACCAAATATCAAATCAAATCAATGACAATGTTGGAAAAATTGGCAAACGAAACACTACATGTACGTGTGTTCAATGTTTGCGTGTTTGAAACAATCAAGATGTGTGTGTGTGTGTGTGTGCTAAGTGATTCACTGCTGATTCACTGCTAGGAAATGGACATATATATATATATCATGTACTGTATGTAGTACGACGCTAGTAAAACTGACGAGGAAAGGTAACACACGGCCACCGAAAGCTTTATTATTGTGGAGCCCAGGTGGTCGTGGCGTGTGGTCTAGCGGGACGGCTATAGTGCAGGCGATTTGGTGTCACGATATCTCATCAGTAGCATGGGTTCGAATCCCGACGAGGGAAGAACAAAAAATTGTTGGGTTGATGTTTAGACGAGTTGTATATATATGTATATATACGTGTGATCCTTTTTCCACTGTTTTGAAAAGAGTTCGTTCTTATACTTACATTGCACCTGGAGGGGGTAGACGATAATTCACGTGCATTCTGTCCAATTTAGGGAGTTCCCTATATGAAAGACTGTTGGCAAACTTTATCCAGTCCCTTTCAAACTCTGTCTGATCCGCTGTTGTTTCCCATTCTGCTCTATGCCATGCCCGCTCAGCCATTGCTTGTAGACGTGGGTATGTCATATAGTCAAATTGTTCCTTTGTCCTGATTAATTCAGTCCACAGCTGAGATTGCATGCCTAATATAAACAAATAAATAGCTGTTAATTTCTGTGTCATCTTGTGTCATCTTCTCTTGTCACTGTAGCTTCCCTTGGTGAAATTCCATACCACATATTTTTATATGAACATCTAAAAAAACAAGTTTAACCCCGCTGCAATTTTGCGCTTGTCCCAAGTCAGGAGCCTCTGGCCTTTGTTAATTAGTCTTGTATGGTTTATAATTTAGTTTCATGCGTATAACTCGGAATTTGGTATGACGTCCATTATCACTGAACTAGTATACATATTTGATGAGGGGCCAGCTGAAGGACGCCTCTGAATGCGGGAGTTTCTCGCTACATTGAAGACCCATTGTTGGCCTTCGGTTGTTGTCTGCTCTATGGTCGGGTTGTTGTCTCTTTGAAACATTCCCCTTTTCCATTCTCAATTTTAATATTCATTTAAAGCGTTTATATCCTTTTGTGAGAAATATCTAATACGTGAAGTAACTGAAACACACCAAGAGGTACTGAAAAACATAACTAAAACCGACAATGGAAATGGGGAATTTGACAAAGACACAACCCAACCAAACAGCCGAAGGCCACAATAGGTCTTCAACACAGCGATTAATTCCGCACCCGCAGAAGTGCTTTAGCTTGCCCTTAAATACAATTGTGTGCTAGTTCAGTAATAACAAACGTCATACTAAACTCCACAATATAAACATTTATTCACATGCAAGTACACAAGACCGTTGTTTGTAAAAAAACAAAACAAAACTGATCATTGCATCTAAATTGTCAGTGGAACACAACTAGAGCTGCTCATCAAACTCTTCGACAACCACCAAAACACAAATGTCGTTTAAATACGCTACTTGCTTGTGAAAGAAGAATCTTCTATAGCATTTCCAATTTATTTTCTATGCATTTTCTGTTATATAAATTGATAAACAACATATAAGTATATAGTTAAGATGTGGTACGATTGCCAATAAGACAACTATCTAACAGAGACCAAATGGCATAGGAGTTAACAACTATAGGTTACCGTTAGTCCTTGTGAATACAAATGATTTTAGGTAAACCTTCTTTTACTACAAACGAGGGAGACAAACTAATAATGAACAATTGAATTTGTGAGTAATGATGCACTGCCAGCTAAAAAATTAAGGTGAACTGGAGTTTTTGAGTGATGAATCTTAAAATACATTACTATACGCTAACGCATGTAAACACTGAAAATAAATTTTAGAAAATCCTTGTAATTTAGTTCCTGAGAAAGATGCAACGAAAAATATTAATATGACAGAGGGACGGACAGAGGTAAAGCTTTTGTTTTAAAGCGGGGTATTATTACATAACACAGAAGACAGAATCTGCCGTCTCTGTGAATCAAACGACATTGGTGACGAGTACCATTATATTATGAATTGTGGATCTTTTATGTTTGAAAGAAAGAAATTTTTACCTACATACTGCTGGTCTAACCCTAATATCTATAAGTTTGATCAACTGTTTAATTCATGTAATATTGTAATATTAGAAAAACTATGTAAATTTATCAAAGTTATAAATGTGAAAGTCAGTCCTCCAAGTTAATTTCATTGTATTGTTCACGTATGCTTGTAAAAATTGTACCTTATAGTTATATTTGTGTATGTTCTCTATAACTATGTTATTGTAGTTTTATGAGAAATAAAGTATTCGTATTACATATGATTTTATTCTTACTACCAACTACTTACCTACAATATTTTCTGGTTTGTCCAGGGACCCATAACCTTCTATGCCTTTGAATGGATCAAACCCAAATACCATTTTAGTATTGATGTATCTAGTAGCCCAGTATAAACCTCTTTCCTCTGGATCTGGTTCGTAAGGATGATCAAAATATAAATAGGCTCCTCGGCAATTAACTACCTGAAATAAAATGACCATGTCGTTTTTCATTAAACATTCCTAAAACAACCTGTACCAACATCAAAGAAAAGGTAGAACTTCGGGTTTTCTTTAAAACATTATGAAATGCTATACAGACCACCAGACTGTTTATACTATAAAAAGCTATACATACATGTATATAACGATTTAAAAGTATATGTCAAGACATAATCTACCATGTATTACTGGACTTCAGTGGCTGTTGAAACAGACATAAAGAAAGTTCAAAATTACCTTTTCTTTTTAATTTCTTGAGCTGTTTATTATTTATGCTGCTTTAGGTTGCTCTGGTCAAGCATGTTTTTACTTCATTTGAAAATTTGTTGCTAATTTTTATTGCATGTATGTGAGATTTCAACTTTGTATTACAGGTTGTTTTATATGTCTAAATGCACTGTTTATATGTTATTCATAAGTTTTTACACATTCGGTCAAAAACTCATTAGAGGTTGTGTTGCTTATTTGTACTCATGCCGAATCAACTGATCTTATCTTTAGTCATTTTTATTTTTATTCTTTTTGGTGCATTATTCCCGAATTTACAACCCCATCTACACTCTCCGCATTAACAGTCTTACCTTGTAGCCTGCATTTGCTACTTTAAACAACGCTTTATGATGTTCTGTCCATACAAAGGCATACAAGTCTCTAAAAGAAAATATAAACATGATAAATAGAATATTATAAATTTAAACTCACTGCGTAATATATTTATGTATAAATCTATGAATGTGAAAGTGTGGTTGAAAGTTCAAGAAAGACAGGAGAGTAGCATATACATACTACATACATGTACATATAAATTTCATTTGTTTACCAATACCACGATCGTGTCGCCGAATTAATTCAAACGGTTATATTTAATAAAGAACATATGCTTAAAAATTTCCCTCCAGGGGCCCCAACAGACAAAATATGGAAATTTGCACTGGCAATATGAGAACATTCTTTTGAAAAGCTAGATCCCCAAACATATTTGCAATAGCATTAGCTACTGGACCCCTGTAAAATTTTGTCTGGACCCCCATGTAAAATTTTGTCTTAACCGCTTATTTTCAAAAACAAGACAAAAATTCAGACCAATATACACAAAAATAGATAAACAGTTGTTAACTGAGACATTATACTATAATGATAAAAGTAAGAGACTATGTCCTAAACAAAATAGATACATTTTTTGTAACATTGATTGTATTGGATTCTCAGTAGTTTTCGCTCCTCCAGCTAACAAAGTAACAGTCCGCAGGAATACATATCAACGTTCTCAGACACATTGGTCAGATTCTGACCCCTCAGACACATTTTTCAGACTCCCGATCCTTCAGACACATTTTCGGACTCCTCGCCGACCAGAGGTGAGCACGCTACGTGCATCCCGAGACGGTGATCACTTGCAATATGACAGCTGTTATCCTTTCGTTTGATGTGTTTTATCTTTGGCATGCCTTTATCTTTTGATTTTGCCATTTGATTTCTATGGACTTTCCGTTTTGAATTTTCCTTGGAGATTAGTATTTTTGTGATTTAACTGTTTACTGTATTTGGATAAGAATTAAGTATGTAAAATAAGTAGTTTATTTAAATATTTTACCTTTCTTTTACACCTAAACTTTTCAGAGAATATGGTGTATTGTTTTTCAAAAGTCCATCCTCCCAAACAGCATACGATAATTCGTTGAATTTTGTATTGCCAACAATCTTCTCAATGAAGTATTGCTTTATATCATTTCGATTTACAGAACATTTCATATCTCTCATCGCACGTGCGGGTACCTCGTCGCCTCCAAGGTGAAACAAGGTCAAAGGTTGTATATCCTTGTGTATGGATACGAGTGTTCCTAGGACTACATCAATAAAGTTATACAGACCCTGACGACATGGGTTCGCAGAGTTGTCGTTGAAGCCTTGAGCAGTCCGATAATTGTTCCCATCCTCACTGTCTGTCATTTTATACAAGTCTCCTTCATCTTTGCGATTTTGTTGACGCAGTGTAATCGATTTAAGTGCAGCGCGCATGTGACTTGGCATATCAATTTCCGGTATAATTTGAATATGGCGTCGATTGGCATATTTTAGGATTTCTTGATAGTCTTTGACAGTATAATAACCAGAACCGAGACTAGTTTTATGAGGTCCAGAACCAAGTGACGGCATCAGACATATAGTCTCTTTTTCGTCGTGACATCTATTTGAACCAAGCTACAACATAAACAAATACATGAAATATGTTCAATTTGATAGACGCAAAATTAAAGTAAGTTTTAAAGGTATATATAGCATGGTTTATGTGTTTCTCTGGTATTCAAAAATGTGCTTTTCAGAAGTTAACTATACTTTTCTTATGAAAGACGGCCATCAACGACAAATTGAATCTTTGGGTTACAGCCTTCTGACTTGGGATAAGTACACAAAGAATATTGCAAGACGGGTTAAACTTTTGACTTCTGACTTGGGATAGGGGCGAGTAATCGTTTGTAATGACAACCTTTGAATTACAGCCTTCTGACTTGGGATAGGTACATACATAATGTTGCAGGGCGGTCAAACTTTTACAACGACAACCTTTGGGTTACAGCCTTCGGACTTCAAGTGGGATCGGTACACAAAGAATGTTGAAGGACGGATTAAGAATTTGCTCTTCTGACTTGGATGAGGGACGGGTTAATCTTTTGTAACGACAACCTTTGGGTCACAACCTTCTGACTTGGAATATATACACAAATAATGTTGCAGGACTCACTTTTGTCAGTTCAGGTATCTGAGGAATTTGTAATCTCCACCCGTCGTCGTCTGACAAATGAAGATGTAATTTATTTAGTTTGTACATAGCCATTATATCCAGTAATTCCATTATTGTTTCTTTCCCATGAAAATTTCTGGACAAGTCAACCATATGACCTCGATATGTAAACCTTGGTCGGTCCTTTATATGTATATCATGTAAAGACTTCTCTTTGGAATGGACTGATTCGTCTATCAAGCTAAGTAATGACTGTAAACCATTAAATGCCCCATGACTTGTAGGTGATGTAATAGATATTTTCTGTAACTCGGCATCGACTCGCAGTTCGTAGGCTTCATCATTTTGTTCTTGGATATGCTTATGGAATGTTGGCGATCCTTTTGAAAACTGAATGAATTTGTCTTTATCTGTTTTCTGTACAATTTTCATCGCAAGTTTATCTAAAAAGATACTATTAATATATAATTCAATGAATTTTAATACTGAAAGCCGTACTAAATAACTTGAAAATTCAATACCCCAAGCACTATGTACACTGTGCATAACGAAATACAAAAAAAGTTATAATAAAAAAGGCATCTCCCATATATATTGATAGTCCTGTTATAAAGCCAAACCAGATATATCTGTACATTTATATACCCTATAAATCTAATTGTATCTGTTTAACTCCTCCGTTTAAGCTCAATTATATTCTTCTTACTTAAAACGTGGTTGGCATAATAATGCAACATATTTACAGAGGCCATTGTCTGAGGTCAATATGAAGACAAAGCAAAACCTATAAATGTATTGCTTTGAACTTTGATCTGAATGCAAGATGATGATAACGAAGATTTTTTTTTATTAAATTATTATTAGTTTGCTTACCAGCTAGAAACTGAACTTCGGATGGAAAATCAACAGAACTCAATATAACCCATTCGGAAGCATCAAATACAACGAACTTTTCCGACACACGGACTTCCTCTGGAGTTGGTATGATAGTTTTCCTCGTTTTAGCTAAATCCTTAAAACTGTGTTTACTCATATTGTATCGATCTTTCGCAGTATACGGATTGTGTTCATCTTCTTTACTTCTCTTCCACTGATCTGGGTGATTAAATGAGGAAACAAATTCCAATTCTTCTCCCTCGGTACTTTTTATAATTTGGGGGGCTAAATTAGGCCCCGTAACGTACCAGTTTGGAAATGAGTCAGTTTTAGATAGTTGAAAATGTGATGACATTATTGGAACCGATAACTCTTCAGAAGGTTTCAATGGTTTATATAGGTTTTCATCTGGAAATATGTTATACAACAAACCGGAAACATGCGAAACTCTCAAGCCTGATTGTCCAAGAAGAATATTATGTTGATATCGATCGTCAATCATGTCAATTTTCGGTTCTACAATCCGAATGTGATGAAAATATATTTTCCATGATTTATCTTCAATAGTGTGTGTTCCAGTATTTTTGAAAACTAACACATGTTTGGCATATGTATGTAGATTTTGTTTCACAGTCCATCTGACATCTAGATATTGAGCAATATAGTCTATTTTTCCTTGTGGTGTTTCATAATCTGCAAAAAAAAATTATATCATTAAATTATGTGTACGTTGTCTTAAGCAAATATTATTAGTTACATAGTGTGCTAGTGACCTATAAGTACGGTATATATGGGGTCAGTAAATTCCATATGGGGTGAGAGCGAAGCTCGAATCCCCATATGGAATTTACTGACCCCATATATACCGTATTACGTCACTAGCACACTATGTAACGAATTTATCTTACCGACTATCTTAACGTGTGAAATTTAGACTAGTGACCTATCAAAATGAGCAAGTCTTCTATACTGTTAGCATTAAAGATTACTTCCATTGATCCTACAAAAACAGATGCCACAGCCAACAAGAACAACTTGTTAGGTTTAAATATGTTTTATGAATTTATTTCTATCGTAATCATCAATTTCTTCGTCTGTTGAAACCTTTTAGATTTTTTCTCAGTGCCGTTTTGTTTTAATAAAGGGAGGTAACATCACTACTAACCGTGTATGAAATAAGTCCCGTCTCCTTTCTTACCTAATATGGAACATAAAGGGACGTAACTCTGTGAACATATATTTGTTCCGCATAATACTTGTTCCCCCTGGAACAAAACTATGGAAAATAAAAGTTCTTGGGAACAAAAATTGCATAATATTATTTCCACCTTTATAAGATTTGTTCCTGGTAATGAAACTTCATATGGTTCCATAATATTTGTTCCTATATAAAGAATGAATGTCATGTGATTTTTTTCACCTGATTGCAGTTTAAATACTGCTCATCTTACCTGTTTTGACCATTACTTGTTTTGACCATTACCTGTACATGTAGTATATAAAAAAAGAATGGAGGCTGAAGAATACAATAAACTATTCACATATTTAAATGATGGATCCTATTCTAAACAAGGTAAGAATATATTATTTTACTATTTGATCATTATATTTACCAATTCGATGAACTAAATGGTCTGTGTGTATGTAACAATGAGACAGTTTACCATATACATGATATAATTATACAGTCAAGCATGTATTTAGATAAAAATGCCTGTTTTATTTATCAATGGAAGTTTTTTTCTATACATTTGTTTCAAGAAATACGTTTGGATATCATACTTTTATTCTAAGAACTTTTATCATTTAATGAATAAACCTGAAACATCTATCTTATATTCATCATGATAACTGTAATTTGAATGCATGCATGGTACTTTTATACTATAACAAATATTCCTGGAACTTTTATACTATAACAAATATTCCTGGAACTTTTATACTATAACAAATATTCCTGGTACTTTTATACTATAACAAATATTCCTGGAACTTTTATACTATAACCAATATTCCTGGAACTTTCATACTATAACAAATATTCCTGGTACTTTTATACTATAACAAATATTCCTGGAACTTTTATACTATAACAAATATTCCTGGAACTTATACACTATAACAAATAATCCTTGAATTTTTATACTATATCAAATATTCCTGGAACTTTTATACTATAACAAATATTCCTGGAACTTTTATACTATAACCAATATTCCTGGAACTTTTATACTATAACAAATATTCCTGGAACTTTTATAATAAAATAAGTAATATATATATTAAACAAATATTCAATGAATGTCAATGAATCATAAAGATTATCACCGGTTGATATTGTTTTATAGTTAGTTTGTGTTATTTCATATATTTGTGGCCACTATATTTGCTGTTTTAATACTGATTAATGATGATTATGTCATTTACTTTTCCAGATATGGATGATAATGAAAGAAGGCGCATTAGGAAGAGAACCCAGAATTTCGAGATCCTAGAGGGAAAAATGTACTATACTGGCGGTAAAAGTAACAAAGGAGAAAAGAAGTTGGTCATTACAGGAGATCAAAAACTGTCTATACTGAAGTTATGTCACTCTGAGAATGGAAGTCATTTAGGTATGGAAAAAACTTATTATAAATTGGCTGAACGATATTACTGGAAGGGGATGTCTGCAGATGTAAAGCACTACATCCAGCACTGTGAACATTGTCAGAGCACAAACAAAAAAACGAAAACGACACCTACTGAGTTACAATCTGTAAAAATTCCTAACAGCACCTGGAAAAAAATTGCCATAGATCTTATTGGACCGTATAATGACAGCAGTGGAAAACCTTTATCTGACAATGGATACCGGTATGTCCTAACAGTTATTGACTATTTTTCCAATTATGTGGAGGCATTTCCATTAAAGAGAAAATTAGCATCAGAAGTACATGTAGCTGAAAAAATGTACGAATTATTTTGCAGACATGGCATGCCCCTGGAGTTAGTAAGTGATAATGGTGGTGAATTCAACTCTCTTCTCACACATTCCTTGGAGGCACAGTATGGGTACAAACATATTCTTATTACGCCATATCATCCACAGTCAAATGGAAGATCTGAAAGGTTCAATCAGACTTTGAAGGCTATGCTGAACAAATCAGTACAAGAGAACACACAAATTTGGGAGCGATATGTACCAAAATGCTGCTTTTCGTACAACACTTCTAAGCAGAACAGCACCAAATATTCGCCCTATTATTTAATGTACTGGAGAAATCCTGTCCTTCCCAATGAAAATCTTCATGGAGAAACAACCAACACCTTTGAAAAATATAAGGAAATATCAGAAAGTGAGATAGAGAAAGCGGGTAATAACATGTTTCAAATACAGAACAAGATAGCTGCTGATGTAGTTGAGAATGTGGGCCATGCTCAAATGAAACAGAAACTCAATTTTGATAAAAGACATAATGTTATTCAAAATGAATTTTGCACTGGTGATTTGGTACTGCTAAGGAACTTGAAGAGAAAGAAGACTCTTGGAATGCAGAAATGGCTAGGACCATATAAGATTTATGATATTCCTAGATTAGGTACAATTACGTTAAAGGATAGTAATGAAAAGATTGTAGGCAAGTACAGACAGAATAATGTGAAAAAATACTATGAGCCGGAAACCATGCTAGAAGAAGATTCGTCAGAAAAACACGACAAAGATGATGAAATTGAAGAGAATATAAACACGAAAAATGAGGAGCAGGATGAAAACAATAATGAGCTTGATGATGAAAGCATCTTCCTTACGCAATCTACTTTTCAGCAGTCAGATGCTACGTTTGATTTGGAGGTAGATGAACTTTTGTCATTTCCATCTCCAGTTCTTGACTCTGGTGATGACACTGCATGTGCAAGTAGTGGACGACCAAGACGTCAATGTGTTGGAAAAGAACGACGTAACAGTATTTATGAATATTTTCCTCTCATAAAAAAAATGTGAAAGGCCAATGAACTTATTCACCAAACTTTTGTCTAGAAACAATGTATCGAATATGCAATGCATATATGTTAAAATATGTTTTGCCTTATTTGTTGTTTCTTGTTTGCCAAATGTTTGATATCATGATGGAAATAAATGTATTTATTAAAAGAAACGTTTGTTACATAACAAAAGTTCCAATCTTAAGCATCAAATTGTTGTAAATTATCAAGACATTGTCTACAATTAAAATACAAAGAACTTTTTAAAATATTACAAAAGTTCCATTTGGAACTTGTCTTATGTAATATTTTATCCTTTGAGAACTTTTGGCATATCACAAATGTTCCAATTGGAACTTGTCTTATGTAATATTTTATCCTTTGAGAACTTTTGGCATATCACAAATGTTCCATTTGGAACTTTCCTTATGTAATATTTTATCCATTGTGAAGGAAATTTTCTTATAGCATTGGATAAAATATTATAGAATGAAAGTTCCAAATGGAACTTTTGTTATATGCCAAAAGTTCCTTGGAACAAATATTATGGGGGAACTTATATTCTGTCACAACTCCACTACTAACCGTGTATGAAATAAGCTCCGCCTCCCTACTAACCTAATATCAAATATACACGGTTTGCACGCGGACGCTTTTAACCAATCATATTCCTGCTAGAAATGTATAGGAGGTAAGATAAATTAGTGTCTCTGTATGCTTTCAATACACAGACCATTCGCCGTCCGGGCTCATGGTTTCTTTTTCAAGAACCAACATTTAGCCATTCAATCTATATTACTGAACTAAAAAGTTTAAACAATTTTTAATTCACAACAATTTGGTTTAATTTCGTAAAATGTACAACCATATCTTTTCATGCAGAGCATTGCACTCAATATTGTTCTTTATCCCTTTTAGTATTTATATACTCTCGACTATATATTTCTAACATAATAAGTTTGTTAATAAAATGTTACAAGTCTCAATTTTAAATAAAAAAACAAGGTTGATATTTTTTTTTATTACAATTAGTTAAATATCAAAGTTGTACACCGTTCTGCTAGTTTCGATTTTTGAAAAAACTGAGGTTTCAAACAGCTATTCATATCGGAGAAAAATTCTATACAGTCATTTCCATTAATGAATTAATGCACAAGATCTCCATCTTTATGTTTCTGTTTAATTGTTTTAAAAGATCTATTCTTCAATTTTCAAAGAAAGCATTATAATTTTGCTGGTAAAATATATGTATTGTAGAATTGATTGTGATGTGATGTAAAATTAAATCGGACGAACGGACGAACAAACAGACATCGACATCACTATATAGATGTCTGAGACATCACTAGAAGACAAAGGTGCAGAATATGCTGTCTTGATTATTGACATAGCTTTGAATGTACATACAGCTGTATGTCTATACTAAATCGTTCAAAGGTGTATATAATAAAACTATTACCTATAGCATCACCAGTCCTGCCTACAGAGCTAAAATAATAAAATATATAAGATGAATGTATATTTTTATGTATCAATATTATTGAAATAGTGAGCTCTAGTTATAATTTTTATAAGATTGCAGGGGCAGATCCATCGATTTAATAAGGTGGTTCCAATTCAAAAGCATTGATCGTCATTAAAGGAGAGGTTCCGACCCCCGTCACCACACCTTTCTGGATCCGCCACGGGATTGTTTAATGTATATATGATTTATAACACCTAAACATAACAAACAATAATAAATAAAATGTGATGAGGTAGGTATAGTAATTCAGGGTAAGCAGAACACGCACTTGTAAATATCAAATATATCAAAAGCGTCTTTACTGATATGTATCATATATTAAAGAGGTTTGTTTACACGCGCTACAAATATTACTGTTTTATCTCGTGGTGTCAATCCACTCTCTGATGTAATATAGAGGAATAAGTGCTAACAAAAATTATTAACCTCGTGACATTCTATGTATGACTGTTCCGAGTATGCCTGCTACTCAGTTGTTGATTATATATATTTAGATTTCATTAGGAACAGGACTAAAGGTGTAGGACGGACTAATCTCCAAGGGAACAAGAAACGCAAATTCTTATAAAACTGTTGCCAGGTACTAAATATTGACATAACAAACTACTTGTATCTTGTAAACTATGAAAACTTTAAGAGTGAAAATAATATAAATGAGGGCGTAATCGATAAATCTTCATTGAAATGCGACTTGCAAATGCTAAAAAAAAGGAATACCAAATATCATCGACCTACCACTGGTGGTTCCCTTTACACTGACCTACAAATGTATATCACAAACTCTTACGTCATGTATAACATGTACATATACAATTCAGTGGTTGTGATTTGTTTATGTGTTACATATTTGTTTTTCGTTCATTTTTTTCACATAAATAAGGCCGTTAGTTTTCTCATTTGAATTGTTTTACATTGTCTTATCGGGGCCTATTATAGCTGACTATGCGGTATGGGCTTTGCTCAGTGTTGAAGGCCGAACGGTGACCTATAGTTGTTAATGTTTGTGTCATTTTGGTCTTTTGTGGATAGTTGTCTCATTGGCAATCATACCACATCTTCTTTTTTATAAGAAAGAAGGAAAAGTTTCTATGGCAATTACCTATGATTGAGGAGGTCAGGTTAAATAATATTCATGGAAATGAGATGCACCAATGTTAACACACGTGCATACCAAATATCACTGACTTGCCACTAGTACATGTAGTAGTTTCGTTTAAACTCACCAGAGACATATAATTGTATTATATGTCTCTGAACTCACATAATCACAAAACTCATAAATATTTAGTAAGGAAAAGCTTATAAGTCAATACCTCATGACTGAGGGGGTGGGGCTTTATAATCCCCATGAAAATGTGATGTATTATAAAGTTTAAACAACTGCACACCAAATATTTTTGCCCTAACACTAGTGGTTCATTTTTAACAAACCTATTCACAAATACATGTTAAGTAAGGAAAGTTTCGAAACCAATAGACCATGACAGTAGGGGCAGGGACAAATAGTCTCTATGGAAATCGAATGTGCCAAAACTAATACAACTGCATGCCAAAAATCATTGGCCTACCACTATTGGTCTCCATTTAATGACCTAATCACAAAATAACACGTTGTTAACTTTCATTGTACTTAGTCATGTGTGTCACGCTTTTTTACTCCGTCAAGGCGAGACAAAACCAGAATAATTTGTTACCTTCTCATTTTAAAGTACTGTGTCCTGAGGATAAGTATACACACTACTAGCAGTGGTATAGTTATCAACAACTTCCGGAGTAAACCCATGCTGGTCCAGTTAATGGTCCTCTTCATTCTCATGGCAAACATGGTCTTATGGGATACATATACATATCATCATACTTCCTATATGAAATCAATTATAAACATTAATTTAAACATGACACTTTCCTGCTTCTCATTTAAAATACATTTAGATTACCTTCGCTGTATTTGGAAAAACTTTTATGAATTTGTGGTCCTCAAATGGTCTTCGACTTCGTACTTTATTTTGGTCTTTTTAACATTTGTTTTATTCGATTTTCAGCAGACGTTTTTTTTTTTCTTTTTTCTTTTATAGGAATCACATGTATAATGCATCGTGACAGCTGTTATAAAATGTATTTTCTTTTTCAATTCAACGGTAAATGTAATTTGTTACTGCATGCCCTAATGCTTTAATTGTATTTTGCTTTGCATGGTCAAAAGCCTTGTAATATACGGTAATATTCCTTTAGTTTATTGAAAAGTTGCAACTGAAAATTTAAATTTGGAGAAAAATTGAAAAATAATTAATTTGGTTGCTTCTAATATTTATTATCTTTTCCTGTTGATCGATAGTTATACGTTTTATACGTTTGTGAAAATGGTATAACATTATGTTGCTGTTTTACCGAAACATGTTGAGCAGAATCTGCATACTAATTCATCCGGAGCAATTGAAACAAACCCCGCAGGTTTCATGAGATTCGTCTTGAGATGTCTTCAGTTTTCTATGTTATGTTTGTGTAAAGTTGTTTGTCTTTCGTCTTTTTAAATGCCCCGGCCAATGGCAATTAAGAAGTCGCCTTAGCAATACTCTGGTAATATGAAAATAGTCTTACTCTTTTGTTTGCTGCAAGCTTGCGGCAATTGTTTGTTGCAACTTGCGGCAAACTTGCAGGAACTACACATATATATATACCAATGTCATGTATTTAGACACCTTCTATTTACTCTCTTTCAAATTACACATAAAATTTTTTAAAAAAATTTGCCTGTATACAAACAGTTATTGAAATAATACTTGCAGTTTTTTGGAAATAAGGAAATACATACATGTATATATGCATTTGAGTTTTGAAAAAAGGGGACAGGAGTCATTCTAAAATGACATCACTTACCTGTATTAAAAAATGAAAAAGGATAAATCTCAAATGTGTATTGTGTATAAAGCTAGGTAATAATTGCAAATTACAGAATTGAACTTAATTTTGATAAACATGGTACAGTACTCATTTAATCAGTTACAAAATTCAAACGTATAATAGCTAAATATTTGCAAACACACATAGAGCTTACATAATTATTTATGATAGTGATATTAATTATTTTATTAAAATATGCAGTTCTATGAATTGTTTGTACTTACAAAATTACGTATTGAATATCCTATAGTATTGAACCAACATGCCTCCTTGATCTCTTTCTTATATGTTACATGAAATTATGAAATACAATCAACATGACCTAGCCCACAATTTCAAATTGTTAGCTTCCAGGAATTAAGTGCAAACTAGGAATGCCCAGTCAATATTTTGTAATTCTTTCAATCTTCTGGCAAACGTATAGATTGGTCAAATTGTTCTGCAATCTTGCTTCAAACATATAGAATAGTCAAAGTGTTCTGCAATCTTGCGGCAAACATTCTTTATTATCTAAACTTTTTGGCAATCTGACGTCAAACATTGATGTTTCTGCAAACATTGATGTTTCTGCAAACGTGCCACAAGCTTGCCGCAAAAAGCTGCAATGTTTGCGGGAAGTTTGCAGCTAGTGGCAAACAACTGCAAACACTATTTTCTGTGTTCCTGCAAACGTTTTGTTTGCCGCAAGCTTGTCGCAAGTTTGCTGCAAGTTTGCCGCAAGTTTGCCGCAAGTTTGCAGCAAGTTTGCAGCAAACATTTCAGTTCCATAATGGATTTATTGAATTGAATGTGTATTGTTCAAATTATGGTCATTGGTGGACAGCGTGTCATTCACACACAAACCTTGCAGTATGATCAGTGGCGGATCCAGCCATTTTAAAAAGGGGGGGGGGGGGTCCCAACCCAGAGTAAGGGGGGGTCCCAATCCAGAGTAAAGGGGGGGGGGGGGTTCCAACTATATGCTCCCATTCAAATGCATTGATCGGCCAAAAAAAGAGGGGGGTTCCGGGGATTACCCCCGGAACCCCCCCCCCCCCCCCCCTGGATCCGCCACTGATGATTTTATAGCACATTATAACTTTTCACATTAAAAGGAAATGCAATACACATGTATCTATGTATCATATTAATAATGTTACATGTACAATCAGCAACTTAGTACATGTAAACATACATGTACTTCTTGTCTCGTATAAAGTTCATATCAATGTATCTCTTTCATTGATTTTAAATGTTTACTCATTCAATAATGAAAATACCCAACTTGAGCCTCAATACTTTATATCCGTAGTTTAAGTTTACCTATGTTTGGACATATTTATATGTAAAGATATTGGTGCTCGCACCAACTTAAAAGTGTAAATACAGCTAGTAATAGTAATAAAACATACCTTAGAAATACATAGATATCAATCACACAACATGTTGACACGTCAATACATGGTACAGTAGGTAGGAAATGTTGACTTTGTTTATGCTTAACTTATCTATAATAATCCAATACAGGTTATCTCCCTTTGTTTGTTAAAAATAGATTAATACGGTCAAACAAAATTTGGTTGTAAAATAAGGAAATACCTGATATATTGGACTTGATGGCAAAAAATAAAATTATAAAAACATGCATGTATAGGTTATTAAATTATGTACAATGAAACTAAGATGAAGGTAGCGAATAATATAGAATCTTATTACAAACGCTCTCAAAAAGGGGGAGGGTAAGAAGGGTGGAAGCACTTACTATATATGTCTTTTTTCAGTCCTTTAAAAGCTGATTTATACAGAGTCGATTAGGAAAATGACCCAAGTTGTGAATGTAGGTGTCCATTAGAAGATTCAATTATTTTTTTCTTTCAATTTTCAATTTCCACTACATAAATTTAAGAAATCACTGCATGAGCTCTTTGAAACCGGTATCCAACACGTAGTTGCTATCTCCATAGAACATATTTTATTTCGAACATACGAAATAAGTGGTGAACAAAACTATCCTTTTCAGAAATGTACTTAGACAATATACGTATAGTGTCTTGAAATATGAAATTTATTTGTATGAGGCTTATAGAAACGGGAAAATGCGAGGTTCTACCGAGCATTTTCCCGTTTCGTGCCGAATACAAATAAATTTCATATTTCAAGACACTATACGTATATTGTTTTTATACTGAAATCGAAAAAAAAAATGAAAAATGAAAAAACATGTAACAAAAATTGTTAAAAAAAGTGTTTGGAATTTCCCTCTTGAGGTACCATTTTGGGGTATTTCCCTATGAGCGTAGTCCAGGTGGTAGACATTGGCGTATTAGAGCTTTCTTACAAATTGACGAAAGGTACGTACGCATGACGAATCATACGTAAGACTCGTTTTAGGGATCCTTTATTTTGACATATCTAAATAATAGTCATGGAACCTCAGACAGACCATTACCCTACATGCATCGACATTTTTTCCCGATATATAGGACATATATGGATATCGGGACGTACGATAGGTTAACATATAATACCACCAGGTGGAAGGAGATAACTCTATAAAATATCCTAATATATGGAATTCAGAAGAAAAAATGCCCCTAAAAACAAAAACAAAAACAAACAAAAAACCTTAAGCCCCATGGGGTCACACATTCACGATTTTTACTGCCGTCCTTGACAGGACCGTTCCCGATTAAAATTTGTCAAAAGTATGATCAAGATCCTGTGAATCGTTGATGTAAATAAAAACTTCAATTACAATTTGTAAAACAAATAATTTAAATAATTTAATCACAAACACATATTGTGGTCATGCAGATTACAAACAAAAAATTCTGAATCCAGTTTTTCCCTTTACCCTACAGTGTTAAAATTTTGAAAAAAAAATCAATTGCTTTATAGCGTCGAAAAACCAAGAAAAGAAAAAAAAAAACATTACCCCTCCTCTTTTGAAGTTGGTTGCTCCCATAACTTGTTCCCCCCACCCATTTATACTTGTTTCACAGTGTGTACTTTGTAACGTTGTCGTTCATATAACTTAAAGTTATAGTTTCAGATAGAAACAAAAATTGATCACAATTCATTTCACATTACTTTTTCAAAACAATGCAGCATTATTGTTTTGCAAATCTCGATATTTCACGTTAACAATTTGCTGAAAGTGTAATATAAAAAATAAAAACTAACGTACCTCAATAATGCCATTAAAATATTAATCATGAAACTCGTGCTTAAAATATTCCCGCGGAAATTTGTGTACTCGTGGTTTATGTAAGTAAGTTACGTATCGGACGTAAGTGTATTTAACACTATTTTTCTTTGTTTTCTTATATTAAAAGCTTGTATTATTTGCGATATGCTTATTTTTGAAAGATAAATTTGATCCAGGAAAGAACGCTGTTTTACCGGATAAAGTTACAACTCTAAATTGTTATTGTGGAAATGAAATACGTGCTCCCTTTACGTTCGTTCGTACCTTTCGTCATTTTGTAAGAAAGCTCTATTAAGGAATTAGAAAGCGAAAATGAACTTAATTAATAACATTTGATAAACATGATATATAAATAACCAATTTGAAGACATAAAAGTTTAAATTGAAAAAAGTTTGACCATTGTTACTTTACGACGTGATGTTGTTGATAAAATACAATAAGGAGGCGGGGCTTATAGGTCAGTTGGGGTCATTGACGTATAAAGCTAACGTTTATACGTATAGCTTTATCTGTACAGTAAACTAGCTGATTGCAGTATAAATGGTTATATACGCCATACAAACAAAAATCTTTGATTAATATTGCTATTATATCTTAAACATGTTAAAGTGTATACTCGTAACAAACTGTTACCGTTTAAACATGATGTATTTATTGTATATATTTTCATATTGTACTGAATTATATATTAATTGCTTTTATCTTGAAAATTTGTATATTGTACTTATTTGTAGGGGATTATTTTATATAACTTGTATCCAATCATATTGTATATTTAGACAATAAGATGTGTTTAAACTAAACTTACTATGCAATCAGTAGTAGAGATAAGAGCTTAAACTACATGTATGGTAAGATCCAGATAAAAAGGTGGGATTGTATATATATGAAGGTTGCTTATCATCACTAGTGTGGATCTAGCCGGCGTTAATATTCATGAGGCTAGCCGTCAATAATATTCATGAGATCAAAACCGCGTTCGATGAAATGTTTTGGGTAGTTATTAGATTGTGACAATAAAATAACTTTTGCTGTTAATATCCATTATGGTTATGCTATTTATAGCAATATAAAGTAATTAGGAAATAGTAAGCCAATAGGTGTCTTCTGCAAGGTCCGCGTCATTTAAAATGAAAGTAAATGAAAAGTTTAATTGCATTGCCTCACACAACACAAAACAATTATGAACATTAAAATGTTGTTATTATTGAATCAATGTAAACTATAGTAATTAAAACAAGATGATTAAATATAGGGTAATTAAATGGAATTAATTGTCATATGGACATTCCATAATCTGTTCGTTGTCTACAAATATAGTCCAATTCTAAAACTAAAATATACAATACATACGATAGTATTACACAATTAAAAAGATCAGAAAAACAAGAAACATAGTTTATTGAAGGAATATAATAAACAGAAAAATAGAAACTGTCAATTACTATTTCAATGACATAATTCTTCAAAATTACGGAGATCAATAAGAGTCTTTAATCTCAACATTACCAGTCCATTTAATTGCCTCTAAAATGGCCCATAGCACTTATGCCCTAGACCCGTACGAGTTAGTCAGAAAAGGATAAGGGGGGGGGGGTACCCTGGTATATCACAAATTCGAAAATGAACTATTGCCGGCTGGCCAAACGAAGAGATTCTCCTCGTGGGCAATGATACCAGAGGAAGAGATACTTATTGCCTTTAAAATGGCCCATAGCACTTATACCCTAGACCCGTACGAGTTTGTCAGTAGAGGGTTGAAAGGGGGATATGGTATCCCGGATACAACGAATTCGAACTGAACTATTGCCGACTGGCCAAACTAAGAGATTCTCCACATCGAACATTATACCAGAGGTAGAGGTTGGTATTGCCTCTAAAATGGCCCATAGCACTTATGCCCTAGACCCGTACGAGTTAGTCAGAAAAGGATAAGGGGGGGGGGGGTACCCTGGTATATCACAAATTCGAAAATGAACTATTGCCGGCTGGCCAAACGAAGAGATTCTCCACGTGGGCAATGATAGGAACAGATACTTATTGCCTTTAAAATGGCCCATAGCACTTATACCTAGACCGTACGAGTTTGCTAAGGTTAAAGGGGGATAATGTATCCCGGATAAACGATTAACTGAACTATTGCATAAGGCCTTAAGAGATTCTCAATCGACATTACCAAGGTAAGTTGGTAATTGCCTCTAAAATGGCCCATAGCACTTATGCCCTAGACCCGTACGAGTTAGTCAGAAAAGGATAAGGGGGGGGGGGGGTACCCTGGTATATCACAAATTCGAAAATGAACTATTGCCGGCTGGCCAAACGAAGAGATTCTCCTCGTGGGCAATGATACCAGAGGAAAGATACTTATTGCCTTTAAAATGGCCAATAGCACTTATACCCTAGACCCGTACGAGTTTGTCAGTAGAGGGTTGAAAGGGGGGATAGGGTATCCCGGATACAACGAATTCGAACTGAACTATTGCCGGCTGGCCAAACTAAGAGATTCTCCACATCGACCATTATACCAGAGGTAGAGGTTGGTATTGCCTCTAAAATGGCCCATATCACTTATGCCCTAGACCCGTACGAGTTAGTCAGAAAAGGATAAGGGGGGGGGGGGGTACCCTGGTATATCACAAATTCGAAAATGAACTATTGCCGGCTGGCCAAACGAAGAGATTCTCCACGTGGGCAATGACGAGGAAAGATACTTATTGCCTTTAAAATGGCCCATAGCACTTATACCCTAGACCCGTACGAGTTTGTCAGTAAGGGTTGAAAGGGGGGATATGGTATCCCGGATACAACGAATTCGAACTGAACTATTGCCGCTGGCCAAACTAAGAGATTCTCCACATCGACCATTATACCAGAGGTAGAGGTTGGTATTGCCTCTAAAATGGCCCATAGCACTTATGCCCTAGACCCGTACGAGTTAGTCAGAAAAGGATAAGGGGGGTACCCTGGTATATCACAAATTCGAAAATGAACTATTGCCGGCTGCCAAACGAAGAGATTCTCCACGTGGGCAATGATACCAGAGGAAGAGATACTTATTGCCTTTAAAATGGCCCATAGCACTTATACCCTAGACCCGTACGAGTTTGTCAGTAGAGGGTTGAAAGGGGGGATATGGTATCCCGGATACAACGAATTCGAACTGAACTATTGCCGGCTGGCCAAACTAAGAGATTCTCCACATCGACCATTATACCAGAGGTAGAGGTTGGTATTGCCTCTAAAATGGCCCATAGCACTTATGCCCTAGACCCGTACGAGTTAAGTCAGAAAAGGATAAAGGGGGGGGGGGGGTACCCTGGTATATCACAAATTCGAAAATGAATCTATTGCCGGACTGGCCAAACGAAGAGATTCTCCACGTGGGCAATGATACCAGAGGAAGAGATACTTATTGCCTTTAAAATGGCCCATAGCACTTATACCCTAGACCCGTACGAGTTTGTCAGTAAGAGGGTTGAAAGGGGGGATATGGTATCCCGGATACAACGAATTCGAACTGAACTATTGCCGGCTGGCCAAACTAAGAGATTCTCCACATCGAACCCTTATACCAGAGGTAGAGGTTGGTATTGCCTCTAAAATGGCCCATAGCACTTATGCCCTAGACCCGTACGAGTTAGTCAGAAAAGGATAAGGGGGGGGTACCCTGGTATATCACAAATTCGAAAATGAACTATTGCCGGCTGGCCAAACGAAGAGATTCTCCACGTGGGCAATGATACCAGAGGAAGAGATACTTATTGCCTTTAAAATGGCCCATAGCACTTATACCCTAGACCCGTACGAGTTTGTCAGTAGAGGGTTGAAAGGGGGGATATGGTATCCCGGATACAACGAATTCGAACTGAACTATTGCCGACTGGCCAAACTAAGAGATTCTCCACATCGAACATTATACCAGAGGTAGAGGTTGGTATTGCCTCTAAAATGGCCCATAGCACTTATGCCCTAGACCCGTACGAGTTAAGTCAGAAAAGGATAAAGGGGAGGGGGGGGTACCCTGGTATATCACAAATTCGAAAATGAACTATTGCCGGCTGGCCAAACGAAGAGATTCTCCACGTGGGCAATGATACAGAGAACAGATACTTATTGCCTTTAAAATGGCCCATAGCACTTATACCCTAGACCCGTACGAGTTTGTCAGTAGAGGGTTGAAAGGGGGGATATGGTATCCCGGATACAACGAATTCAACTGAACTATTGCCGGGCTGGCCAAACTAAGAGATTCTCACATCGAACATTATACCAGAGGTAGAGGTTGGTATTGCCTCTAAAATGGCCCATAGCACTTATGCCCTAGACCCGTACGAGTTAGTCAGAAAAGGATAAGGGGGGGGGGGGTACCCTGGTATATCACAAATTCGAAAATGAACTATTGCCGGCTGAGCCAAACGAAGAGATTCTCCACGTGGGCAATGATACCAGAGGAACAGATACTTATTGCCTTTAAAATGGCCATAGCACTTATACCCTAGACCCGTACGAGTTTGTCAGTAGAGGGTTGAAAGGGGGATAGGTATCCCGGATACAACGAATTCGAACTGAACTATTGCCGGCTGGCCAAACTAAGAGATTCTCCACATCGACCATTATACCAGAGGTAGAGGTTGGTATTGCCTCTAAAATGGCCCATAGCACTTATGCCCTAGACCCGTACGAGTTAGTCAGAAAAGGATAAGGGGGGGGGGGGGTACCCTGGTATATCACAAATTCGAAAATGAACTATTGCCGGCTGGCCAAACGAAGAGATTCTCCACGTGGGCAATGATACAGGGAAAGATACTTATTGCCTTTAAAATGGCCCATAGCACTTATACCCTAGACCCGTACGAGTTTGTCAGTAAGGGTTGAAAGGGGGGGATATGGTATCCCGGATACAACGAATTCGAACTGAACTATTGCCGGCTGGCCAAACTAAGAGATTCTCAACATCGACCATTATACCAGAGGTAGAGGTTGGTATTGCCTCTAAAATGGCCCATAGCACTTATGCCCTAGACCCGTACGAGTTAGTCAGAAAAGGATAAAGGGGAGGGGGGTACCCTGGTATATCACAAATTCGAAAATGATCTATTGCCGACTGGCCAAACGAAGAGATTCTCCACGTGGGCAATGATACCAGAGGAAGAGATACTTATTGCCTTTAAAATGGCCCATAGCACTTATACCCTAGACCCGTACGAGTTTGTCAGTAGAGGGTTGAAAGGGGGGATATGGTATCCCGGATACAACGAATTCGAACTGAACTATTGCCGGCTGGCCAAACTAAGAGATTCTCCACATCGAACATTATACCAGAGGTAGAAGTTGGTATTGCCTCTAAAATGGCCCATAGCACTTATGCCCTAGACCCGTACGAGTTAGTCAGAAAAGGATAAGGGGGGGGGGGTACCCTGGTATATCACAAATTCGAAAATGAACTATTGCCGGCTGGCCAAACGAAGAGATTCTCCACGTGGGCAATGATACCAGAGGAAGAGATACTTATTGCCTTTAAAATGGCCCATAGCACTTATACCCTAGACCCGTACGAGTTTGTCAGTAAAGGGTTGAAAGGGGGGATATGGTATCCCATATACAACAAATTCGAACTGAACTATTGCCGGCTGGGCAAACTAAGAGATTCTCCACATCGACCATTATACCAGAGGTAGAAGTTGGTATTGCCTCTAAAATGGCCCATAGCACTTATGCCCTAGACCCGTACGAGTTAGTCAGAAAAGGATAAGGGGGGGTACCCTGGTATATCACAAATTCGAAAATGAACTATTGCCGGCTGGCCAAACGAAGAGATTCTCCACGTGGGCAATGATACCAGAGGAAGAGATACTTATTGCCTTTAAAATGGCCCATAGCACTTATACCCTAGACCCGTACGAGTTTGTCAGTAGAGGGTTGAAAGGGGGGATATGGTATCCCGGATACAACGAATTCGAACTGAACTATTGCCGACTGGCCAAACTAAGAGATTCTCCACATCGACCATTATACCAGAGGTAGAGGTTGGTATTGCCTCTAAAATGGCCCATAGCACTTATGCCCTAGACCCGTACGAGTTAGTCAGAAAAGGATAAGGGGGGGGGGGGGGGGGGGGGGTACCCTGGTATATCACAAATTCGAAAATGAACTATTGCCGGCTGGCCGAACGAAGAGATTCTCCACGTGGGCAATGATACCAGAGGAAGAGATACTTATTGCCTTTAAAATGGCCCATAGCACTTATACCCTAGACCCGTACGAGTTTGTCAGTAGAGGGTTGAAAGGGGGGATATGGTATCCCGGATACAACGAATTCGAACTGAACTATTGCCGGCTGGCCAAACTAAGAGATTCTCCACATCGACCATCATACCAGAGGTAGAGGTTGGTACTGCCTATAGAATGGCCCAGAGCACTTATGCCCGAGACCCGTACGAACTAGTCTGGAAAGGATAAGGGGGGTACCCTGGTATATCACAAATTCTAAAATGAACTATTGCCGGCTGACCAAACTAAGATATTCTCCACATCGACCATCATACCAGAGGTAGAGGTTGGTATTGCCTATAAAATGGCCAAGAGCACTTATGCCCTAGACCCGTACGAGTTAGTCTTGAAAAGATAAGGGGGGTACCCTGGTATATCACAAATTCGAAAATGAACTATTGCCGGCTGGCCAAACGAAGAGATTCTCCACGTGGGCAATGATACCAGAGGAAGAGGTACTTATTGCCGTTAAAATGGCCCATAGCACTTGTACCCTAGACCCGTACGAGTTTGTCAGTAGAGGGTTAAAAGGGGGGATATGGTATCCCGGATTACAACGAATTCGAACTGAACTATTGCCGGCTGGCCAAACTAAGAGATTCTCCAAATCGACCATTATACCAGAGGTAGAGGTTGGTATGCCTTAAAATGGCACGATAGCACTTATGCCCTAGACCAGTACGAGTTAGTCAGGAAAGGATAAGGGGGGTACCCTGGAATATCACAAATTCGAAATGAACTTATTGCCGGCTGGCCAAACGAAGAGATTTCCACGTGGGCAATGATACCAGAGGAAGAGGTACTTATTGCTTTAAAATGGCCCAGAGCACTTGTACCTTAGACCCGTACGAGTTATGTACAGTAGAAGGTTAAAAGGGGGGATATGGTATTCCGGTTAACAACGAATTCGAAATGAACTATTGCCGGCTGGCCAAACTAAAAGATTCTCCACGTGACATTATACCAGAGGTAGAGGTTGTACTTGCCTCTAAAATGGCCGAGAGCACTTATGCCCTAGACCCGTATGAGTTTAGTCAGAAGGATAAGGGGGGAGGTACCCAGTATATCACAAATTCGAACGAATTATTGCCGGCTGGCCAAACGAAGAGATTTCCACGTAGCAATGATACCAGAGGAAGAGGTTGTATTGCCTTAAAATGGCCCAAGCACTTTACCTAGACCCGTACGAGTTTGTCAGAAAGGTTAAGGGGGGGTATGGTTTCCGGTTAACAACAATTCGAAATGAACTATTGCCGGCTGGCCAAACTAAAAGATTCTCCACATGCCATTATACCAGAGGAGAGTTGGTACTGCCTTAAAATGGCCAGAGCACTTATCCCTAGACCCGTAGAGTTGTCAGAAAGGTAAGGGGGGTACCCAGTATATCACAAATTCGAACGAATATTGCCGCTGGCCAAACAAGAGATTCCCACATGATACCAGAGGAAGAGGTATTATTGCTTTAAAATGACCCATAGCACTTGCCCTAGACCCGTACGAGTAGTAAGTAGAAAAAGTGGGGTTGGGTACCGGTTACACAAATTCGAATGAACTATTGCCGGCTGGCCAACGAAAAGATTCTCACGTGGGCAATGATACCAGAGGAAGAGGTACTTATTGCCTTTAAAATGGCACATAGCACTTTACCCTAGACCCGTACGAGTTTGTCAGTAGAGGGTTAAAAGGGGGGATATGGTATCCGGTTACAACGAATTCGAACTGAACTATTGCCGGCTGGCCAAACTAAGAGATTCTCCAATCGACCATCATACCAGAGTAGAGGTTGGTATTGCCTTAAATGGTCATAGCACTTATGCCCTAGACCCGTACGAGTTAGTCAGAAAGGATAAGGGGGGGGGTACCCTGGTATATCACAAATTCGAAAATGAACTATTGCCGGCTGGCCAAACGAAGAATTCTCCACGTGGGCAATGATACCAGAGGAAGAGTATTGTTGCCTTTAAAATGGCCCAAGCACTTATCCTAGACCGTACGAGTTTGCTAGTAGAGGTTGAAAGGGGGGTATGTATCCCGGATACAACGAATTCGAATGAACTATTGCCGCTGGCCAAACTAAGAGATTCTCACATCGACCATATACCAGAGGTAGAGGTTGGTATTGCCTTAAAATGGCCATAGCACTTATCCCTAGACCCGTACGAGTTAGTCAGAAAAGGATAAGGGGGGGGGTACCCTGGATATCACAAATTCGAAAATGAACTATTGCCGGCTGGCCAACGAAGAGATTCTCCACGTGGGCAATGATACCAGAGGAAGAGTTTATTGCCTTTAAAATGGCCCATAGCACTTATACCCTAGACCCGTACGAGTTGTCTAGAGGGTGAAAGGGGGGATATGTATCCGGAATACACAATTCGAAAATGACTATTGCCGGCTGGCCAAACTAAGAGATTCTCCACATGACCATCATACCAGAGGAGAGGTTGGTATTG
This sequence comes from Mytilus edulis, assembly GCA_019925275.1. Taxonomy (NCBI): domain Eukaryota; kingdom Metazoa; phylum Mollusca; class Bivalvia; order Mytilida; family Mytilidae; genus Mytilus; species Mytilus edulis. The sequence continues at coordinate 94,096,863 of CM034354.1, forward strand.
CCTATAAAATGGCATAGACAGTATGCCCGAGACCCGTACGATAGTTGAAAGGATAAGGGGGGTACCTGGTATATCACAATTCTAAATGAACTTAGCCGGCTCACCAAACTAAGAGATTCTCCACATCGACCATCATACCAGAGGTAGAGGTTGGTATTGCCTATAAAATGGCCCAGAGCACTTATGCCCTAGACCGTACGAGTTAGTCTTGAAAGATAAGGGGGGTACCCTGGTATATCACAAATTCGAAAATGAACTATTGCCGGCTGGCCAAACGAAGAGATTCTCCACGTGGGCAATGATACCAGAGGAAGAGGTACTTATTGCCTTTAAAATGGCCCATAGCACTTGTACCCTAGACCCGTACGAGTTTGTCAGTAGAGGGTTAAAAGGGGGGATATGGTATCCGGATACAACGAATTCGAACTGAACTATTGCCGGCTGGCCAAACTAAAGATTCTCCAAATCGACATATACCAGAGGTAGAGGTTGGTATTGCCTTAAAATGGCCATAGCACTTATGCCCTAGACCCGTACGAGTTAGTCAGGAAGGATAAGGGGGGGTACCTGGATATCACAAATTCGAAAATGAACTATTGCCGGCTGGCCAACGAAGAGATTCTCAACGTGGGCAATGATACCAGAGGAAGAGGTACTTATTGCCTTTAAAATGGCCCAGAGCACTTGTACCTTAGACCCGTACGAGTTTGTCAGTAGAAGGATAAAAGGGGGATATGGTATTCCGGTTCACAACGAATTCGAAATGAACTATTGCCGGCTGGCCAAACTAAAAGATTCTCCACATCGACCATTATACCAGAGGTAGAGGTTGGTACTGCCTCTAAAATGGCCGAGAGCACTTATGCCCTAGACCCGTATGAGTTAGTCAGGAAAGGATAAGGAGGGGGTACCCAAGTATATCACAAATTCGAAACGAATTATTGCCGGCTGGCCAAACGAAGAGATTGTCCCCGTAGGCATGATACCAGAGGAAGAGGTACTTATTGACTTTAAAATGACCATAGCACTTGAACCCTAGACCCGTACGAGTAAGTAAGTAGAGGGTTAAAAGTGGGGATATGGGATACCGGTTTACAACAAATTCGAACTGAACTATTGCCGGCTGGCCAAACGAAAAGATTCTTCACGTGGGCAATGATACCAGAGGAAGAGGTACTTATTGCCTTTAAAATGGCACATAGCACTTGTACCCTAGACCCGTACGAGTTTGTCAGTAGAGGGTTAAAAGGGGGGATATGGTATTCCGGTTTACAACGAATTCGAACTGAACTATTGCCGGCTGGCCAAATTAAGAGATTCTCCAAATCGACCATCATACCAGAGGTAGAGGTTGGTATTGCCTATAAAATGGCCCATAGCACTTATGCCCTAGACCCGTACGAGTTAGTCAGGAAAGAATAAGGGGGTACCCTGGAATATCACAAATTCGAAAATGAACTATTGCCGGCTGGCCAAACGAAGAGATTCTCCACGTGGGCAATGATACCAGAGGAAGAGGTACTTATTGCCATTAAAATGGCCCAGAGCACTTGTACCTTAGACCCGTACGAGTTTGTCAGTAGAAGGTTAAAAGGGGGGATATGGTATTCCGGTTAACAACGAATTCGAACTGAACTATTGCTGGCTGGCCAAATTAAAAGATTCTCCACATCGACCATTATACCAGAGGTAGAGGTTGGTACTGCCTCTAAAATGGCCGAGAGCACTTATGCCCTAGACCCGTATGAGTTAGTCAGGAAAGGATAAGGAGGGGGTACCCAAGTATATCACAAATTCGAAATGAATTATTGCCGGCTGGCCAAACGAAGAGATTGTCCCGTAGGCAATGATACCAGAGGAAGAAGTACTTATTGACTTTAAAATGACCCATAGCACTTGAACCCTAGACCCGTACGAGTAAGTAAGTAGAGGGTTAAAAGTGGGGATATGGGATACCGGTTTACAACAAATTCGAACTGAACTATTTCCGGCTGGCCAAGCGAAGAGATTCTCCACGAGGGCAATGATACCAGAGGAAGAGGTACTTATTGCCTTTAAAATTGCCCAGAGCACTTGTACCCTAGACCCGTACGAGTTTGTCAGTAGAGGGTTAAAAGGGTGGATATGGTATTCCGGTTTACAACGAATTCGAACTGAACTATTGCCGGCTTGCCAAACTAAGAGATTCTCCACATCGACCATCATACCAGAGGTAGAAGTTGGTATTGCCTATAAAATGGCTAATAGCAGTTATGCCCTAGACCCGTACGAGTTAGTCAGGAAAGGATAAGGGGGGTACCCTGGTATATCACAAATTCGAAAATGAACTATTGCCGGCTGGCCAAACGAAGAGATTCCCCACGTGGGCAATGATACCAGAGGAAGAGGTACTTATTGCCTTTAAAATGGCCCATAGCACTTGTACCTTAGACCCGTACGAGTTTGTTAGTAGAAGGTTAAAAGGGGGGATATGGTATTCCGGTTAACAACGAATTCGAACTTAACTATTGCCGGCTGGCCAAACTAAAAGATTCTCCACATCGACCATTATACCAGAGGTAGAAGTTGATATTGACTCTAAAATGACCCATAACACTTATGCCCTAGACCCGTACGAGTCAGTCAGCAAAGGGAATGGGGTTTATTGAACTGTTGCCGACTCGCAAAACTAAAAGATTCTCCACTAGGGCCACGATAACAGGGACAAAGGTAGTTATTACCTTTAAAAATGGATAAAAGCACTGATGCCTTAGACCCGTAAGATTTTTCAGAAGAGGGTTAAAAATGGAAATTAACTATTGTTGACTGGCCATACTAAGAGATTCTCCACGTTAGCCATTATTGGTTAACCTATCGCGGGAGCATAACGTCCGATTTATTGTACTTGTCCATTGTCGACGTCGTACTGTCAGTGACTTCGCCTTGGAATACGAATATGTATATTTAATGTACTGGCTGAACAGTTGTTGTAGTACATATTGCCTTAACTATCAATTTTATTTATGATACCGTGACACGGATCTCGAAAAAATGAAATCAGTCAGATCGTAGAACAGAAGACAGAAGCGCTGTTACCAGACTATTCCGAAATAAAATTACCGGAGAAATAATATCTCGGAAATACGTTGTGTGTCGCTTTCTCAAAGTCGCTTGCTACAGTAATCCTTAGAGTTTTCCGAAACGTGTTTATCCCAATTCAATCCACTTTTCCATAGATCCTGTATGAGCTTCTTTGTTCGTATTGTGACCGGGCTAAGTGTTCTAAGTGGATCGTATTTTTTCGAAGAATTTTCAAAATCTCACTTTTTGTTACAATGTCTAGTATTGGAATATCACATTTAGTCCGGCGGCCACAAGTATATTTCAGACGAGTTGTGCACATCCTGATATAAGCATGAACATTGGCATAGACCTTCCTGAAATATTATTCTTTTATTTCAGATAAGAAGGCATTTGAAAAAAATGTCTCACTGCCGGTTAAATAAAAAATAGCGGACATCATACTTTAATCGGCCCAATATAGAAGGCTAGTACTGTGGATTCATTTATTTTCGTGGGTACCCATTTTCGTGGATTCAGGGAAACTTACATATTCGTGGATATTTAACTTCGTGGTTTTACCGAAGTCTACATACTAGTACAAGCCTTTGTAAATCGTTGAACATCAAATTTCGTGGTTTGCCTGTACCAACGAAATCCACGAAAAATTGGTATCCCACGAATAATAATGAATCCACAGTGTGTGAAAAGGATCTATCAGCATGCTGCTATAATAATTTTTGGTACAAACCTTTGTTATGTAATACTTTTGGATATATTATATAGATAAAATGTCTCTAAAAACCCTACTTTCGGTAGAATCCAATATGGCGGACATTGACTAAAATAAGCTTATTTTTTAGGGAGGGGGATTGAAATGTGTTTTAATGTACTGTTACTATCATTAAATTGTACAGGAACATTTCTTTGATGCTTCCAAGGGATACAATGTATAAGATATATGTCTTAAAAATCCTTTCTTCCGGTAATATTCAAAATGGAGGACATAAGTATGTCATTTTTTTTTTTGATATTTATCTTTTTTTTTCAAAATGTGAAGAAAGTGGTTTTTTTTTTGTGGTGGTCATCAACTTTAGGCTTTAATTTATCCTCTAAACCACTTATCATATTCTGTAGTTAATATTTAAATACAAAGTTAACACTTCCGGTAAAAAAAAACCAATATGGCGTAAATGTCAAAGATGAGTCCTCACTCCATATGTTCGATGTAGAGCTTTGGATAGATTGATTTAATCAAAATAAAATCACTTAAGTACTAAACCTTTTAAAAATTACCACTATTTGGCAAAAAAAACTTGTAAATTCCCAGTTACCACCACATGCACACGACACAGGGCACGGGAGACTTGATTTTCCTCATAAAAACAACCGCGACAACCTTTCTTACATCCACAATGTGCAAGCTTCTGACAACATGATGAGCCCTCAGAAAGAGTTTTTTTAAAAGTGATCCTCTTTGTCCCGTCGTCATCCATTAGCGCCTGGACTTGGTAGCATACGAGCCAATTTCAGGCTCGTCCCCTAAACACGTGTCTTAGTATATTGTACATTTTGCATGCTGGAAAAGACTAGACTAAGTTGATAACCTCAATTAACCTACCCTTTTGCGTAAATAGATATTTCTTGCTTTGTTAACCATGTTAACCCCATATGATTATTTTTTGTAATTTTACAGTAAACACCGGTGATTTAGGCGGATCAATTATCATTCTTTAAGTTAAAGTCACATCTTCAAATGCTATCAATGTCTCCCAAACAGTTTTTTTCCCCCTTTTCAAGAAAACAGAGAACCGTATCACAACCGGAAAATGGATCACAATATTTGTGTGTGATCCCTAATCGCGAGTGCATTTGGAAGGTCATTTATATATATTTATCCAAAGCTTTTCCTCCTCTTAAACACAATCCATAGTTCGTCTACCCCTATGTCACGGAATAGCGAAACAGTAATGACAGCATCATCAGTAACGACTGTTCGAATAATGACTTGTTTAATTTCGTGTTTCACTGCATCAGACACATGCACCATGATTCTAGTGTCAGCCTTTTAATACATATGTATTAATATGGTGTTTAACTTGAAACGCATCACGGCGGTAAAGATAGAATATCCTGAACATGTGTTGCTACAACTGTCATATGCATCCAAGACCTTATCATAATAGTTTCATGCTTTTTAAGATAAGGGCATAATACCCTATCAGCATACTCGTTATGAAACAACTTGAAACTGTAACAGTGGATGAATGCATATATAGACAATACCGGTAGTTTGAATGCTGCCACAAGAAAAAAGAAATACACTTAAGGGTAAGAGAATACAAAGACGAATGCAGAGTCGAAACAAATCTCAAAATTGGTAAAGTTTTCTGAGAGATGACGACATTAAGAAAGAACTTTTTAGTTTTTATTCACAGGCGCTTGATCAATAGATTTTGAGGAAGAGTTAGTTGTAGCAACAAATGCTCGGGATGTTTTGTGTTATTCACCACATGATGGTGTTTCAAGTTTAGCCCCATGTTAAAATGAATAGGCTTATACTATAGAATCAATATACAAAAACAAACATGTGTCTGATGCAGTGATTCACAGACTTAATTGACTCATGACTTGAACAGTCGATACTGATGCTGCTGTCATTGCTGTGTCATTATTCCGTGACATGGGGGCAGATGAACTTTGGCTTGTATTTGGAAGTGGAAAAAGCCTTAGATATAATCTATCCGTGACCTTTCAAGTGCACGTTTACTTGAAAGGGAACTTCGTTGTTGACATGGATGGCGTTTGAAGATGTGACTTAATGATTTAGAATGATGATTGATCAGACAACATCACCAGATATGGATTTGATAATGCCATTGATAAAACGATACGTGGTTTTGTAGTAAGATCGAACAAACTTATCAGATGGGGTTTACGAAGCAAGAAAACATGTTTTTGAAAGTGGAAAGACTTATTGATGATATTTGAACGACTCGGTCTAATGTTTTTCATCATGTAAAACGTGCAATATACCATGGCGGGTGTGGATGAGTAACAAGCTTGATTTGGTTTCTATGCTTACTATTCCAGACGCTTATAATGGCGGGGAAAATATGAAACATTGGAACCCCTTTGGACAACTCTTTGTGAGGCCTCTTCACCTAAAAGGAGCTTGTACATTATTGATATAAAAAAACCGATACCGCCGCTGTCTTAGTAAATGAGGAAAATCAGCTTTCCCATTGTGAATATTTGCGGCCACAAATGATCTGTACTTTTAAAGATGTTTTAGTACTACAATGATTTTATCTTATTTTCATCAATCTATCCAAATAAAACCTCTATTTCGAAGATATGGACTGAGGACTCATCTTTGAAATTTACTCCAAATTGGTTTTATATACCGGAAGTGTTAGCTTTGTATTTAATCATTATCTATAGAATACAATAGGTGGTTTAGAAGATAACTTAAAGCCAAAACCAAATGGTAACTGACCAGCACAAAAAAAAACCAGTTTCTTTACATTTTGAAATAAAGTTGAATATTAAAGTAAAATAATGATGTTTCATGTCCGCCAGTTTGACTATAACCGGAAGTAATGCTTTTAAAAACATATGTCTTATGTATTGTATCCATTAGCAGCATCAAAAAAAGGTTCCTGAACAATTTAATGATAGTAGCAATACCCTCCTTTAAAAATAATCTTATTTTAGTACAATGTCCGCCATGTCGGATTTTACCGAAAGTAGGGTTTTAAAAGACATCTAATCTATATAAAATATCCAAAAGTAGTACATAACAAAGGTTTGTTCCAAATATTATTATATCAGCATGATAAAAACCGCTTTTCACACACTTACACTAGCCTCTGATATTTGGATGATTTAAGTATGATGTCGGCCATTTAAGATTTGTACCGGATGTGAGACATTTTTTCAAATGCCTCCTTATCTTGAATAAAAGAGTAACAGCTGAGCTGAGTCTATGCCAAATTTTATTCCTGTAGCATGATTTGCACAATTTTTCACAAAGCGGCCGTATTAATTTCTGGTACATCAGATCATCGAATCAGCTATTCCATAAAATACCAAGTACTTTTGTGTTTTGTCCGCATATGGTAGTACTTTTTCCGTTTTAGCTAGCTTACGTATATCCACACGGTTTGACGTCCAGTATCGTAGATAGAATCCAGTTTCCTCCATCATTGATCTCCCTTCCTTATAGTCAGCCCACCCTCGTTCTGTAAACTTAACAGAATGTTGTCCACATACAAATCAGTCATTCAAACTTTGCGAATTATGCGATGTCGACAAATGCAGTTGTAAACAATTTTGATAGGCATAGTGCTTGATTCCTTCTGTACAGGATGATAAGGAATGTAGTGATACTTTTCTTAAGTTCATCTGTTTCATCTACCTTCTCTATGAATCCTCTTCGTTCCTGTTCTTGTATAATGTTCCCGTACTTCTTTAACATATCTGAGTTTTGAGTAAGTCTTTGAAGGACGTTTTCTGTCCTTCTGTTCGTGACTGCTTAATTTATAGGCAATTCATCACGTTTTCAAGGTAACATAGCGGAATATTTGTTTTCTCAGAACTCAATTGATCTGTCCTGATAGACTTAAATATATGCATTGTCGTCTTCGTCTACCTCCCTACTATTTATTCCTATTGAATCTAAATTCCAAAATCTCTCCAGATTGAATTCTGTAACTTTGTGTGATACTAGAACATTACATATACTAGTCTTCGACGTGTTTGTTTTCTTACCGTATGTAAGTACCGAAAGCATTTATCCGATATTGGATTTCACGGCGGTCGGATCGTTTACACGGACTATATAATCTTTAACAACGTCCCCGTAGTGATATGCGCCTACCAGCAACGATATCTCGAATGAATCGTGCTTTGTCACCGTGTGCGCTATCTTTAAACCACGCAAATAACCGTTCTGTGTATCAATATTACGTATGTGATTCTGTATAGGCATGCCGATCATCTGTACTATCAGTACTTTGATTGACAATACGTTTCCTACATCGGTTTTCAGATAGATTGTTGACTTTTCTATGTGTCTCACGTTTTTCTCTGCACCTCCAAATGCCGATTAATATATTATTTATGTTCCCGCTATCTGTAAATTTAGTTAAGTTTTGCGTTTCAAAAGATGTTTGCCCTCCTTCGTCAAAAAGAATATCCGTATCGATAAAGAACTGATTTCAGCCTACTTGTGCCACGGCAGTTTTCAAAAGTACATTCGATTGCAATTCTGTCCGTTGAGAATACAAAATAGTAGTATTATGTTCCGTATCATCAATGTCATTCACGAGTTGAACGTTTAGCGAATTCGAAGATAGTGGGTTTAACGTGCATTACATTAGTTTGTGCGTTTAGATTTACATTCGTTTAGTCTGTGTATACCAAGGTAGTTAAAGATAACAAATTTGTTCATACGGCATTATGTGTCGGCTGTTTTTTTAACTTAGCCGTATTTGGCACAATTTTTTGGAATTGTGGATCCTCAATGCTCTTCAACTTTGTACTTGTTTGGCTTTATAAATATTTTGATATGAGCGTCACTGATGAGTCTTATGTAGAAGAAACGCGCGTCTGGCGTACAAAATTATAATCCTGGTACCTTTGATAACTATTTACTGCAATGAGTTGGTGGATGTGTTTCGTGACATTAAACGCTAGGTCTAGTCTCAATATTCTTGTAAGATTTAAATTTCACCAATTTCGGATGTCGACTCTTTTGTCCTGTGTCCGGTATAACGATATCGTCTAATATGCTTTCATGGAGGTCCGTTATACCAACGTTTTTGTTCTATGTCCTCGCGCGAGATATTTTCTGACTTCAACGGGTAATTTGTTGACAATAATGGGAAGAAGTAGTGTGCCGTATGTTTCATGTGTCGTACCCAAAGTTTCTAGACCTTGACGCTACCTCCAATTTGATCGTAAAAAACTTCGTAAGCTTGTTTACTGATTTATAGGCGAAGGAATTTCTAAATCTAGTGCTTCGTGTTCTACTTCATGAGCTTTCAAGCAGTTACACTTTTGTATATTTGTAAGTAACTAGTTAAGATGTACGGACGACTCACATGAGTCCCAGAAGGTTTGCCATTCTGAAATCGTGCCTTCGAAAGTTGGAAGCGTAAGTTCTGGTACGTTACTCTGATTAAAAGTTGCAGGAAATGTACTTTATTGCGTGTTGATTGTGAGAATGGCTTGGGCAAAACTGGTTTTCAAACGACAGTGCGTTGTGTAGGTTTGCTATGTGTTGCGTTGAAACAAACGGTATAGTTTTTGGATTTAAAGTGTGCGTTCTAGTACTTTAGTATTTGATTCAATGTGACGGGACTGCAGGATTTTGGACATTTGTATGAACTTACGTACGTGTCAAATCAAGGTTATCATATTAACCGAAAATTCATCTGAATGAAATAATCTAATTTACCACATCTTCCGGTTCCGTTAACTTTAGAATTTGTTCATTCAAGTCCTAAAAACAATGTTTGTGTTTGCACAAGTTTTCCTAGTGTTGTAATGACTTCTACTTGATCGAATTTTGTATTCTCCTTTGTTTCATCTAATCTTCGGTATACCTTGAACTACACGTATTTTGCGACTGACTAACCGAAATTACGTTAGTGATTGCGAAAAGCAGATTAGCGCAAGTGAAAACCCTTACATAACCGCAACTAGAACTTATGGCCGCAGTTATTGGAACTAGACTAGCTTTTCATGTAAAATCGACCTTCTAATGTAAAAACGTGGCTTTCTGGTCGGATAGCTGTATAGTATTGCACTGGTTAAATCATCGAAACTGTTTAAACGATTTATTGTGAATCGAGCGCGAGGAATAACAAAATCTACAAAATCAACAATAATGGAGATATTGCCCAAAAGAATGCAACCCAACCAATCTCTTAACACGAGGAATTGACGTCGATCAATACATCGATAGTGTCCTTTAAAAAAAGACAGAATTAGTTAACGGCATTGACAATTACAGAAAAAAACGAAGACGAGGAATTTCTAAACAATGAAGTTCATACTGATCACTATGATATCAATAACGTTATAGTTAATTGGAATATTGAAATTTTCAGGAAAGTGATTTGAGTAACTGCTTACGTTCGATCTTTGATATTTCCGTACAGATATCTCTAATATCTAACATCATGGTAGATTAAAAACACAAGGCAATATCCTGCACTAGACAATTGTGACTTTCATAGATGACGGTAGCTTTTTGAGATGCAATGGAAGGATCAAGCGGAATCTTTTAGTAGAATACCAAATTTCCGTATTTTTACCTGCGAATCATTTACTTACCAAACTGATAGTGACAGACGCACACGAGCGTTCATTATTCGGACAATCTAATCTAGCTTACTTACGTATTACAATCGTATTGGGTTCAACGTTACATTTATATTGTATAAGGATGTAATTGATCAAGTTTTCGCTGTTGTTAAAGTTTGATTTGTAAATGTGTTCAAGTGTTGACATTAGAGTTCAAAATAGATATTAATTCACATTCTAGGCAGTGTTATTTGTCGGCTAGCCGGACAAAATAGTGTAAAGACTATTTGTCCGGCAAAACAGTATGCGCATGCATACTAATATTTATAAGCACCATGGGTTAGCACGTTTGTAATCTTTGATGTAAGGGCGGAATCGTGTTTACATAGGAATGTATATTTAAATATACAATTTCATTGTTACTAGTAATTAAATAGTTGTTTTATTTCATAACTAGTTATTTAAGTTCCAATGTGGATAACGATAATTTAGGTAAAAAAATCAATACACTCCATACTTTTTTTTTATATAAGAAGAGATTACTGTAAAATGTTTGATCGTGCATTTAAGTTAAAGTAAAGGATTTTGTCAACTAAAAAACGTACAAATCATTATGTCAACCCCCACTCCCTCAAAACACACATCACACACACCACATCTTTTAAAAAAAAGTTTCGTTGGGGTTCGGGCTGACACGGTTGCTTCCTTCCAAAGTTCCTTTCATTTTTCTCCTGATCTCCATCTTTGTTGTACCGTGTATTTCATTACCCAATTTTTTAATCCTACTTCCAACATCCCACGTCAAGCCAGTTGAAAGCTTTCCCCCTCTCCTGATATACACCGATGGCGACTTGCAAGATTATTTTGAATATTACTAAGCTAAATTTCATTCAGTTAGACATGACAAATGTAAGGCCTTTCACATACTCTTGCTTTGAACATAATTTAATATTTCAAATTTAACAGCAGTGCGAGTCGAATAATTTTGTAACGTTCATTTATCTTTAATTTCCATTTCCTTGTGATTCAATTTAGAGCCCTTTTATAAGATAATTCATTCTTGGAAGTTCATTTTATCGTGGTTCCATTGTCATATTCCGAAACTGCAAATTATACACAAATTTGATATCACCTTTCAGCATTGATACAAATTGAAAATCAGTGATCAGATTACACGCGCCCTTGGTGTGCTACGATAATATTACACGCACTTCGATGACATATATGAATGCGCATTACAATGGCCGGACAAATAGCCCTTGGCACTATATGTCGTACTAGCACGGACAAATTAGCCACTCCGTACATTCTATTCGCTTTTTTTATTGTTAGCTATATAGTTGTCCGATGTAACCTCTTAACGATATTGGTGTCAAGTGACCAGGATGAATTTACAGCTGAAATCGAATAACTGCAGGACATAGTAGGCCGTCTCCGGAATATTCCAGAAATTCGACGAAAAATGGGAGAGCGGCACAAAACTTGTTGATTCCAATAACCTTCGAAACAGAAATCGTTAACTCTGATGATTATTTATTTAATTTAGAAAAAAAATACAGCCAATAGCAAAATTTATCTAAGTACAAACATCAACGCTAAACACAAATGCCACAAGTTCGCAACATCACGCAAACGTACATGAATGCATAATTTTACATACCTTCATACAAGAGCTTACGTTATTTTTTACGACAAAATTGAAACATATGTACGTGGTTTAGAATCCCTTGGTCAGACAGAGAATACATATGACCCATTATTGGTCTCTATCATATTGAAAAAGTTACCGGGGACGTACGCATAAATCTTACAAGACACCATGAATCAAATAGTTGGCAATTAAATGAACTACTACATATACTATCTCAAGAACTGAACATTATGGAGAGAGGCAATTCCTCTGATCATACGGAAACTTAAACCACTACAGCAGCATTTCACACCAATTCAAAGGTACGTACAAAATAAATCAACACAAATAAACGTAAAATCATGTGTACTTTTGTAACGAATCACATGTTCCCGTTAATTGCACTAAGAAAATTGATCAAACAGCAAATATTTCTGTTGTTAAACAGCATCGTTTATGTTTTAACTGTCTTTGACCCCCAATATAGCTGATTGTAAATCACACAAAAGTTGCAGGAAATGTAAAATAAAGCAGCATACTAGTTTATGCAAAGACGAGGTTAAAAGATGAAAAACAGAGTAACACTAATGAATATATTACTAGTAACACAATTCAGTAAACACAACACAACGCGAAGAAAACGGGTACAGTTCTTCACTCACAGACACAGACTAAAAACTGTCGTAGCGCAAGTAAGTTCGGGCATTCAATGTACTTACACAAACACATTATTTGACAAGGGCGCACAGATGCCCTCATCACAGAAAAATAAGCTACAGAGCTTGATTTGACAATTACCAGACAGAAGACCATAAACTTGTCAGGATTTTGTGACACAAGTGATGGCACAGACAACGGCAAATTACCTATCAACGTTTTGATTGTACCAGAAATAGCTGTACCAATGAAGACTTATGTACGTAATATAACAAATTTAAAGTATTTGTTTGGCTTGAAATTAGACCATCCGGTCTCAAATGACCCAATGGTTGAAGATTCTCTATTGAATTATATCTAATTCGATTATTACTGGTCAATTGTCGATGATAGAATAGTATGAGGAACAGGACCTACTACCGTAAAGTCGGAAATCCGTAACCTTCTGTCCGGCACCATCAATTGAATACCTGCAAATCCAGATCACACACTTACGTCAATGATGAACATATTAGTAGGTCACAAAGTTGAAGAGTAGAACTTTTATAATGGAGAAATTTATGGAAGTTGAAGCTGCTAGTATAAATAATAGTGACAACAAATCTGAAAACAGACAATTCCAAGATCTATATGAATCAAATGGTAGAGGTTACCATATGGAAACATAAAGATATGTTGATAAGTTACCTTGTAAGGAGGAACACCACACCTTACTAGACAACAGAAGTATTGAATAACGGAGAACAGAAAATGTCATTAAGCGTCTTAATCGTGAACTTACACTTTTACAGAAAAACGGAAAAATTATTAATGAACAAGAAAAACGTAGATTCATCGAGAGAGTTGATGAACGATCAGCCAAAACAATTGTTCATTCCATACCGCACCATCATTTCCGTAAAAAGTCGTCAACCACGCCAATCAGAATTGTATTTGACAGCAGTAGCTGCAAACCTTCACCTATTAATCTAAGCTTAAATGATTGTTTGATGGATCTTTGGCCAAACTTTAATGATTTAACCGGAATTTTTCTCCGATTTAGAATGCACAAATACGCCGTCTCGACAGGTATAGAAAAAGCCTTACTTATTATAGGCTGGATGAAGAGGATCGTGATGTTACCAGATTCTCTTATGCGTAGTAACCCGGATGACCCAAATAGTCAACTAACCGCAAACAGTTTCAAGTCAGTATAATTTGGAGCAACTTTCTCTCCGTTTATCCTAAATGCTGTTATACGTAAACATTTGACTGCAATTCAACAGACTGGACAGCAATGTTAAAGAAATACTTTTATGTTGACAATATTATATCGAGCTTTAATTAACAAAGAGCTTTGTTAGACTTCTTCCATGCATCACGTTTAGTATTTGTAAATGATTTGTATGATGCGAGAGCATAAGAAATTGAACATTTATCAAAATCATCATGTAACCGAGAAGCTTAATCCTTATGGAACAATTTTGTTCGGTGGATGGTGGGAGAGATTGAGAGGAATAACGAAAAACTGCATTAAACGAGCACATATGGACAATAAAACACTCAACACGATAATGACTGAAGTAGAACGTTTACTCAGTGATCGCCCACTAACATACGTTTCATCGGATCAAACGCGGACGACGAACCCCTTACTCCGTCACATTTATTATATTGAAAACGGACCAATACGCTACCGTATAACGGCCTTAAAGACTGTAGTTTACAACCAGGAACCAAAGACACTACGCATGAACCAGTAACTGGCTAGACAATCAAAGTTTCTTTCATTAATTCTTAAAAATTACATAAAAAGATGGAAGCAGGAATACATAAATTCGCTTAGGAAATATTACCGATACACAGATCGAAACACATAGAACATTAACGTCGGAAATATGTAGTTCAGATTCCGGACTATGTATCTAGAGTAAATTGGACTTTGTCGATCATTGAAAAATTATTTTACGGCAAAGATGGACTTACACGATCAGCCATAATTCGAACAAAAACTGGTTTGATATCTAGACCAATCATCAAACTTGAATTCTTTGGAACTTGAAAATATAGCAGGTCAGAGTGAGGAAAAGACGAAAATAAAAACATTGACTAACATGTGTTAAATATAAATCGTGAAAAGTAAAATGATAACGTGTGATTAGCATATGGACATTAAAATGAATTTAAACCGTGGGCTGTTAAATATTTTACATATAAACTTTAAAATTTTACTAGTAATTTATTTTATTAGAACTTTAATAATTAATGTTGTGATCACTTTCATTTATTTTAAAGTAATTCATGTGCGGCCCAAGTATGTTAAGAGCAAAATCACAAACGCAACGTTCTCCCTGCCCATATTCATTGTAACATGTGTGACATGTTGACATTAGAGCTTGAATAGAAATAATTATTCACACGAGTCATTATATCAGAGGGAGAGGTATCCATTGCCTCAAAAATGACAAAAATCTTTAATGCCCTAGACTCGTACGACTTAGCCAGGAAAGGATAAGGTTGGTACCTTTATATATCGAAAGGAACTATTGCCAGCTGGCCAAACCAAGACATTTTTCACATGGGTCATGACACAAGAGGTATATGTAGTAGTTGTATAATGGCCCATAGTACTTATGTCCTAGACCCGTACGAGTTTGTCAGGAGGGGATAACAAGGGTTGTGGTACTCCGATTCATCACGAAGTAGAAAAAAACTATTGCCGGATGGCCAAATTAAGAAATTCTCCACGTGGGTCATTATATCAGAGGAAGAAATAGGAATTGCCTCTAAAATGACCCATACTACTATACCCTAGACCGTACGACCTAGTCAGCAAAGAGAAAGATGGGCACCTTTATATATCTCAAAGTCGAATTGAACTATTGACGACTTGTCAAACTAAAAGATTCTCCTCGTGGACCATGATACAGAGGTTAAGGTACTAATTACCTTTAAAATGACCAGCAAGTAAAAGTATGTTTGAATATTTTGATATACAAGAGTACTTCCCTTACCCTTTTCCTACCAATACGTACGGATCTATGATATACGATACATGGGCCTTTTTAGAGAAAACACCTACGCTAATCTTTTTGTTAGCCACAAGGAGAAACTCTTAGTTTGGTCTTTGTGATATACAAGAGTACTTCCCTTTGCTGTTCAACAGGTACGGGTCTAGGACATAAGAACCATGGGTAATTTTCGAGGCAACATTATTCCATGCATCTGATATGTTTGACAACGCAATCAGGGTTAGTGATATGGCCCATCTTAAAGACAATGGCTACCTCTACCTCTGCTAATATGGTCCACGTTTAGATTATCTTAGTCGGTCAGCTGGCAATATTTCATTTTGACTTCGTTGTACACCGGGATACTATATCCCCCTTTAAACCGTCTGCTGACAAATTTGCACAGGTCTAGGGCATGATTGTTATGGGCCATTTTAGAGGAAATGCCTACCTCTACCACTGGTATAATGGCCCACGTGGAGAATCTCATAGTTTGGCCAGCCGGCAATAATTCAGATCGAATTCGTTGTATACCGTGACACCATATCCCCCTATTAACCCTTTACTGACAAAATCCTACGGGTCTAGGGTATAAATGCTATGGGCCATTTTAAAGGCAATAAGTACCTCTTCCTCTGGTATCATTGCCCACGTGGAGAATCTCTTCGTTTGACCAGCCGGCAATAGTTCATTTTCGAATTTGTGATATTCCAGGGTACCCCCCTTATCCTTTCCTGACTAACTCGTACGGGTCTAGGGCATAAGTGCTATCGGCCATTTTATAGGCAATACCAACCTCTACCTCTGGTATGAAGGTCGATTTGGAGAATCTCTTAGTTTGGCCAGCCGGCAATAGTTCAGTTCGAATTCGTTGTAAACCGGAATACCATATCCCCCCTTTTAACCCTCTAATGACAAACTCGTACAGGTCTAGGGTACAAGTGCTATGGGCCATTTTAAAGGCAATAAGTACCTCTTCCTCTGGTATCATTGCCCACGTGGAGAATCTCTTCGTTTGGCCAGCCGGCAATAGTTCATTTTCGAATTTGTGATATACCAGGGTACCCTCCTTATCCTTTCAAGACTAACTCGTACGGGTCTAGGGCATAAGTGCTCTGGGCCATTTTATAGGCAATACCAACCTCTACCTCTGGTATGATGGTCGATTTGGAGAATCTCTTAGTTTGGCCAGCCGGCAATAGTTCAGTTCGAATTCGTTGTAAACCGGAATACCATATCCCCCCTTTTAACCCTCTACTGACAAACTCGTACGGGTCTCGGGTACAAGTGCTCAGAGCCATTTTAAAGGCAATAAGTACCTCTTCCTGTGTTATCATTGCCCACGTGGAGAATCTCTTCGTTTGGTCAGCCGGCAATAGTTCATTTTCGAATTTGCTATATACCAGGGTACCCCCCTTATCCTTTTCTGACAAACTCGTACGGGTTTAGGGCATAAGTGCTCTGGGCCATTTTATAGGCCATACCAACTTCTACCTCTGGTATGATGGTCGATGTGGAGAATCTCTTAGTTTGGCCAGCCGGCAATAGTTCAGTTCGAATTCGTTTTAAACCGGAATACTATATCCCCCCTTTTAACCTTCCACTGACAAACTCGTATGGGTCTATGGTACAAGTGCTCTGGGCCATTTTAAAGGCAATAAGTACCTCTTCCTCTGGTATCATTGCCCACGTGGAGAATCTCTTCGTTTGTCCAGCCGGCAATAGTTCATTTTAGAATTTGTGATATACCAGTATCGTAAAGTGGTCTTACTAAAACTGCATGTAATATAACAAAGACGTCTAAACTGTATGAATTTGTATTGATGACTAAAGTACAAGATAACGTCATAAGTACACAACGTTGGATCTACAATAATCCCGCGATACGTTAACGTTCTCTTCTGTGCGTGATTTCCAACATTCTCCGGCCCACGAAAAGTGAAAATAAAACTTGTAAAATAATTAAAGTCTCTTTGTTAAAATAATAAATATGAAATTAACTTTAAAGTCCATCATAAAATTTAAACTTTTACCACAGTTTGTTATAGTACGGTGTCACATTTATTTCACGTTCTTTTTTCTTGTAAGTTTCTCCCTGTAATCCAATTCCTGATATAAGTTAAGCTGTTTGAACTGAGATTTTGATTTTCCTATTCTTTGTAAATCATTGTAAAAGCATTTGTTTTTGTTAGTGTCTCTTGTCCATATTAAAGCTGATTTGTCTGTTTCATTTACTTTCAACGGACCAGTAGTTCTTTGTTTTGTCCTTGAAGTGTCCACAAATGTAGGAATATGTTCAATGTTAATAGTATTCCTCTCTGTTGTATCCTCGTTAGTGTGCGTCTCTTCCGTTTCTCCTAAATTGGTAGTACTAAGGTGTGTTTCGTTGATTGAACTGGTTCTTTTGAGTGGTCCTGAGAGTAGGTATCCTAGTTTGGACTTTACTGCTGTTGGTCCCTCGCCCCTAATGATATCATCCTCGACAATATTCCAGTATTGGTCAGCTCCAACAAGCAGTCCAATTTCAAATGATGTATCCTCAGTTACGGCGTGTGCTAACCTTAAGTTTTGCAAATACGGCAACATTTTTGCAGTTTCAATATTAGTCTTAAATGGTGCGGCGATTTTAGGTACAATCAAAACATCGACTGGTATTTCGTTGCCATAGATTGTTTGTATCTTCACTGTTGCAGTGTTTAGCTGTTTAATGAAGTTGCTTTCATTATCGTCTCCAAATCTAGATAGCGTAATTGCTTCACTTCCTGTGGGTTTTAACTCCAATTTGTCTGCTAAATGTCTTGTAATAAATGTCCGTGTGGCGCCTTCGTCAAAAAGGATCTTTGCATCAATCGGTTGTTCTTTGTAGCTTAGTGGTGCTATTGCAGTCTTTAATAAAACATTTGGGCGATCACAATTTAAAGATTAATATAAAACAGAAGTATCAGATTCCTCCGCGTTGTGTTTTTGTACTGTACTTGTACTACTTGTACTTGTAGTTTCTTTATCATGATCGTTGTTGCATAGGCTTGTGTGGTGACGTCTATCACATTTCTTGCAGTTTGATTTAGATTTGCAATCTACTACGCGGTGTCGCCCTAAGCAATTAAAGCACAATCTATCTTCTTTAACAAATTTCATGCGGTCATTCTGGTCTGTATATTTAGTACATTCTGACGAAAAGTGTGATTCCTTGCAGTATGCGCAGCTGACTTGATAAGATTTCTGTGGTGAATTAGTCTTTGGCCAGTTTTCTCGAGATTTTGTGTTTGTGTAGAAGGTAGCTGTAGCGCTCGGACTTTCAAATGATTCTGTACTGTTACCAGACTCTAAAATTGCCAGTTCCTTAAAAATAGATCTCCTAAGATCACTAAGATACCAATCTGTTGAACCGTGCTCACGTGTTAAGCTTTTGCGTATTTCACTGGGCATTTTGTTGAGTATGACTGGTACTAATAACGACCCGTATGAGTCTTGAACTTGTCCGAGAGATTCAAGGCCACGTATGTATGTTTCTGTCCTGTCGTAGTAGCTTCTAAGGTGCGTAAGCGTATTCTTTGGTGCGGGTATGTCTAGTAGTGCTTGCATGTACGATTGAATGATCTTATGTTTTTGTCCGAATCTTTCATGTATGAGTTCAATAGCTTTGTTGTAGTTTGTGTTCGTAAGAGCAAATCCGGCTATTGTATATGACGCTTCTCCCTCTAGTAAAGACTTTAGGTAATTAAACTTTTGAACGTCGGTTAGAGTGTTGTTGTTGTGAATAGCTGAATCAAAAGAATCCCAAAAGGATTGCCATTCTAGTACGTTTCCATCAAATGTAGGTAAATTCAATTTCGGTAGTTTATGAAAGTTGTTGCTATTGACGCTTGAATTTGAATGTAAAGTCGTGAAATTGAGGCCAGTATTTTGTGAGTCATCTCTTATGTTATATACGGGGCCAACATTGTGAATGGGTTGCAGTGTCTCATTGTGCGGCGAAAAACTTCTAGCGGCTGCATTTAAATTTGATGTTTGAGCTTGAATAAATTTACGAATTTTGCGTATTTTCGTCTCTAAATTAAATTTATACTCATCTGTGTCAAGTATCTCTTGCTCTATATCCTCCTCTTGTACACTATCTAAAATGTTCTTATCCAAATCCTTCAGAATATCTTGCTTTTCCTTTAATGTATCCAAAATTGTTTCCAACTCGTCCTCTTCCGGTTTTTCTTCTGTTTCACTTCTCTCCTCAAATCTTCTTAAAATCCTAGAAACTGCGCTTCTGTGTCCCGCTCGTATAGATTTCAGCTTTGAAGTCATCTTCTTCTGGTCACGGTACCAATATCGTAAAGTGGTCTTACTAAAACTGCATGTAATATAACAAAGACGTCTAAACTGTATGAATTTGTATTGATGACTAAAGTACAAGATAACGTCATAAGTACACAACGTTGAATCTACAATAATCCCGCGATACGTTAACGTTCTCTTCTGTGCGTGATTTCCAACAACCAGGGTACCCCCCTTATCCTTTCCAGACTTACTCGTACGGGTCTAGGGCATAAGTGCTCTGGGGCATTTTATAGGCAATACCAACCTCTACCTCTGGTATGATGGTCGATGTGGAGAATATCTTAGTTTGGTCAGCCGGCAATAGTTCATTTTAGAATTTGTGATATACCAGGGTACCCCCCTTATCCTTTCCAGACTAGTTCGTACGGGTCTCGGGCATAAGTGCTCTGGGCCATTCTATAGGCAATACCAACCTCTACCTCTGGTATAATGGTCGATGTTGAGAATCTCTTAGTTTGGCCAGCCGGCAATAGTTCAGTTCGAATTCGTTGTAAACCAGAATACCATATCCCCCCTTTTAACCTTCTACTGACAAACTCGTACGGGTCTAGGGTACAAGTGCTATGGGCCATTTAAAAGGCAATAAGTACCTCCTCCTCTGGTATCATTGCCCACGTGGAGAATCTCTTCGTTTGGCCAGCCGGCAATAGTTCATTTTAGAATTTGTGATATACCAGGGTACCCCCCTTATCCTTTTCAGACTAACTCGTACGGGTCTAGGGCATAAGTTGTATCGGCCATTTTATAGGCAATACCAACCTCTACCTCTGGTATGATGGTCGATGTGGAGAATCTCTTAGTTTGGCCAACCGGCAATAGTTCAGTTCGAATTCGTTGTAAACCGGAATACCATATCCCCCCTTTTAACCCTCTACTGACAAACTCGTACGGGTCTAGGGTACAAGTGCTATGAGCCATTTTAAAGGCAATAAGTACCTCTTCCTCTGGTATCATTGCCCACGTGGAGAATCTCTTCGTTTGGCCAGCCGGCAATAGTTCATTTTCAAATTTGTGATATACCAGGGTACCCCCCTTATCCTTTCAAGACTAACTCGTACGGGTCTAGGGCATAAGTGCTATGGGCCATTTTATAGGCCATACCAACCTCTACCTCTGGTATGATGGTCGATGTGGAGAATCTCTTAGTTTGGCCAGCCGGCAATAGTTCAGTTCGAATTCGTTGTAAACCGGAATACCATATCCCCCCTTCTAACCCTCTACTGACAAACTCGTACGGGTCTAGGGTACAAGTGATATGGGCCATTTTAAAGGCAATAAGTACCTCTTCCTCTGGTATCATTGCCCACGTGGAGAATCTCTTCGTTTGGCCAGCCGGCAATAGTTCATTTTAGAATTTGTGATATACCAGGGTACCCCCCTTATCCTTTCCAGACTAACTCGTACGGGTCTAGGGCATAAGTGCTCTGGGCCATTTTATAGGCAATACCAACCTCTACCTCTGGTATGATGGTCGATGTGGAGAATTTCTTAGTTTGGCCAGCCGGCAATAGTTCAGTTCGAATTCGTTGTAAATCGGAATACCATATCCCCCCTTTTAACCCTCTACTGACAAACTCGTACGGGTCTAGGGTACAAGTGCTCTAGGCCATTTTAAAGGCAATAAGTACCTCTTCCTCTGGTATCATTGCCCACGTGGAGAATCTCTTCGTTTGGCCAGCCGTCAATAGTTCATTTTAGAATTTGTGATATACCAGGGTACCCCCCTTATCCTTTCCAGACTTACTCGTACGGGTCTAGGGCATAAGTGCTCTCGGCCATTTTATAGGCAATACCAACCTCTACCTCTGTTATGATGGTCGATGTGGAGAATCTCTTAGTTTGGCCAGCCGGCAATAGTTCAGTTCGAATTCGTTGTAAACCGGAATACCAAATCCCCCCTTTAATCCTTCTACTGAAAACTCTTACGGGTCTAGGGTACAAGTGCTATAGGCCATTTTAAAGACAATAAGTACCTCTTCCTCTGGTATCATTGCCCACGTGGAGAATCTCTTCGTTTGGCCAGCCGGCAATAGTTCGTTTTAGAATTTGTGATATACCAGGGTACCCCCCTTATCCTTTCCAGACTAACTCGTACGGGTCTAGGGCATAAGTGCTCTGGGGCATTTTATAGGCAATACCAGCCTCTACCTCTGGTATGATGGTCGATGTGGAGAATATCTTAGTTTGGTCAGCCGGCAATAGTTCATTTTAGAATTTGTGATATACCTGGGTACCCCCCTGATCCTTTCCAGACTAGTTCGTACGGGTCTCGGGCATAAGTGCTCTGGGTCATTTTATAGGCAATACCAACCTCTACCTCTGGTATGACGGTCGATGTGGAGACTCTCTTAGATTGGCCAGCCGGCAATAGTTCAGTTCGAATTCGTTGTAAACCAGAATACCATATCCCCCCTTTTAACCTTCTACTGACAAACTCGTACGGGTCTAGGGTACAAGTGCTATGGGCCATTTTAAAGGCAATAAGTACCTCTTCCTCTGGTATCATTGCCCACGTGAAGAATCTCTTCGTTTGGCCAGCCGGCAATAGTTCATTTTCAAATTTGTGATATACCAGGGTACCCCCCTTATCCTTTCAAGACTAACTCGTACGGGTCTAGGGCATAAATGCTATGGGCCATTTTATACAAGAGGAAGAGGTTGGTATAACCTCTTCTTCTGGTATGATGGTCGATGTGGAGAATCTCTTAGTTTGGCCAGCCGGCAATAGTTCAGTTCGAATTCGTTGTAAACCGGAATACCATATCCCCCCTTTTAACCTTCTACTGACAAACTTGTACGGGTCTAGGGTACAAGTGCTATGGGCCATTTTAAAGGCAATAAGTACCTCTTCCTCTGGTATCATTGCCCACGTGGAGAATCTCTTCGTTTGGCCAGCCGGCAATAGTTCATTTTCGAATTTGTGATATACCAGGGTACCCCCCTTATCCTTTCCTGACTAACTCGTACGGGTCTAGGGCATAAGTGGTCTGGGCCATTTTATAGGCATTACCAACCTCTACCTCTTGTATGATGGTCGATGTGGAAAATCTCTTAGTTTGGCCAGCCGGCAATAGTTCAGTTCGAATTCTTTGTAAACCGGAATACCATATCCCCCCTTTTAGCCTTCTACTGACAAACTCGTACGGGTCTAGGGTACAAGTGCTATGGGCCATTTTAAAGGCAATAAGTACCTCTTCCTCTGGTATCATTGCCCACGTGGAGAATCTCTTCGTTTGGCCAGCCGGCAATAGTTCATTTTCGAATTTGTGATATACCAGGGTACCCCCTTATCCTTTCCAGACTTACTCGTACGGGTCTAGGGCATAAGTGCTCTGGGCCATTTTATAGGCAATACCAACCTCTGCCTCTGGTATGATGGTTGATGTGGAGAATCTCTTAGTTTGGCCAGCCGGCAATAGTTCAGTTCGAATTCGTTGTAAACCGGAATACCATATCCCCCCTTTTAACCTTCTACTGACAAACTCGTACGGGTCTAGGGTACAAGTGCTATAGGCCATTTTAAAGGCAATAAGTACATCTTCCTCTGGTATCATTGCCCACGTGGAGAATCTCTTCGTTTGGTCAGCCGACAATAGTTCATTTTAGAATTTGTGATATACCAGGGTACCCCCCTTATCCTTTCCAGACTAACTCGTACGGGTCTAGAGCATAAGTGCTCTGTGCCATTTTATAGGCAATACCAACCTCTACCTCTGGTATGATGGTCGATGTGGAGAATCTCTTAGTTTGGCCAGCCGGCAATAGTTCAGTTTGAATTCGTTGTAAACCGGAATACCATATCCCCCTTTTAACCCTCTACTGACAAACTCGTACGGGTCTAGGGTACAAGTGCTTAGAGCCATTTTAAAGGCAATAAGTACCTCTTCCTCTGGTATTATTGCCCACGTGGAGAATCTTTTCGTTTGGCCAGCCGGCAATAGTTCATTTTCGAATTTGTGATATACCAGGGTACCCCCCCCCCCCCCCCTTTATCCTTTCCTGACTAACTCGTACGGGTTTAGGGCATAAGTGCTATGGGCCATTTTAAAGGCAATGATATAAATTGTTAATGTTAAGATTAATGACTGAGATTGGTCTCCGTAATTTTGAAGAATTATATGTCATTGAAATAGTACTTGACAGTTTTTATTTTTCTGTTGTTTTTATTTCTGCAATTAACTATGTTTCTATTTTTTCTGATCTGTGTAAATAGAAAATACTGTCTGTATTGTATGTTTTAGTTTCATGATTGGACTATATTTGTAGACAACGAACAACGAACAAATTATGGAATGCCCATATGACCATCAATTCCTAAATTTCTATACTAGTATTCAATCATTTTTTTTTATTTAATGTAGCTTACATTAATTCAATAATCACAAAATTTTAATAAGAACTGTTCTTTACTTTATTTGTTTGTTGTAATGTCCCATTAAATTTCTATATTTAATTATATTTATTTCAACTTGGTATTGCTTCAGTTTACATTATTTCTCTTATCACAGAATGTTAAAAGACCATTACTTTGTTTTATATTTATGGAAGCATTTGCATTGTTTTTATTACATTTACAATGTTATTTAAAGACGCAGACCTAGAAGTCCTTGAAGAAGACCAAAAGTTAATTTAGTAAACGCGGACCTCGAAGAAGACACCCATTGACATGCCTGTTTGAAGTAATATCACATATAAATAGGAACGTTATTTAATCATAGTTATCGTTCATAGTTTCTAACAACACTTCTTCGAACGCAAGTCATCTCATGAATATTATTGCCGGCTCATGAATATTATTGAAGGCTGGCCTCATGAATATTAACGCCGGCTGCTATCGACGGCTAGATCCACACTAGTCTTATCATCAGCTTACTGATAAAATCAAAAGTTTCTGTTCAAAGCTAGTATCAATTCGATATTTTCCATAGATGCAATTAAAATCACAGTTTTAATACTTTACCATTCTTACGATATTTGTCAAATACACTTTTCTCTTCCTGAAATAGGCTTAGCATACATTTATTGTGTAAAAAGTATATGACAGGGTATACATGTATTATGTATACAGCACCTGCATACGGGGTATATATCTCCCAATTGATACGATATTCCCGTGCTTGCATTCCTATCATGATTTTCTTGATAGAGGTTTGCTGCTCACAAGGAAGCTATCAAACCAAGAGTTCCAAATGGTGAAGTTGAAATCATCCCTTCGTAAATTTTACGGACGCCATCACGAGGTTGGTTGACCGTTATGGAATAACCGTTTCACAAATGATATCGGATATGTTCCTTACGTCGTAACTACAATCCCCTTCCCTTTCATGAATATGACCTACCGAATTAGACTATTTACCGGATTTGTAATCACTTAAGCAACACGACGGGTGCCACATGTGGAGCAGGATCTGCTTACCCTTCCGGAGCACCTGAGATCACCCCTAGTTTTTGGTGGGGTTCGTGTTGTTTATTCTTTAGTTTTCTATGTTGTGTCGTGTGTACTATTGTTTTTCTGTTTGTCTTTTTTATTTTTAGCCATGGCGTTGTCAGTTTGTTTTAGATTTATGAGTTTGACTGTCCCTTTGGTATCTTTCGTCCCTCTTCTTTTACTATAATACAAAATACATAAACTAGAGGCTCTAAAGAGCCTGTGTCGCTCACCTTGGTAAATGTGAATATTAAACAAAGGAAGCAGATGGATTCATGACAAAATTGTGTTTTGGTGATGGTGATGTGTTTGTTTGTCTTACTTTACTGAACATTCTTGCTGCTTACAGTTATCTCTATCTATAATGAACTTGGCCCAGTAGTTTCAGTGGAAAATGTTAGTAAAAATTTATAAATTTTATAAAAATTGTTAAAAATTGACTATAAAGGACAATAACTCTTTAGGGGGTCAATTGACCATTTCAGTCATGTTTGACTTATTTGTAAATCTTACTTTGCTGTACATTATTGCTGTTTAAAGTTTATCTCTAACTATAGTAATATTCAAGATAATAACCCAAAACAGTAAAATTTCCTTAAAATTACCAATTTAAGGGCAGCAACCCAACAACGGGTTGTCCGATTCATCTGAAAATGTCATGGCAGATAGATTTTGACCTGATAAACAATTTTACTCCCTGTCAGATTTGCTCTAAATGCTTTGGTTTTTGAGTTATAAGCCAAAACCTGCATTTTACCCCTATGTTCTATTTTTAGCCATGTCGGCCATCTTCGTTGGATGGCCGGGTCACCGGACACATTTTTTAAACTAGATACCCCAAAGATGATTGTGGCCAAGTTTGGATTAATTTGGCCCAGTAGCTTCAGAGGAGAAGATTTTTGTAAAATTTAACGACGGACGACGGACGCCAAGTGATGAGAAAGGGCCAGGTGAGCTAAAAAGCGTGGGGTATTGGATGTCTCAGCTGATCGTTTCTATCAACAGATATTGGAATCGGTAATATAATTATAAATTGATGATATATTACCCCGCAAATGTTTTTTAAACAATGTAAGGTCATTTGTTTTTTTTCTTATTGCAATCGACAAGATAGAACGTTTTCCTCTATTTTATTAGAATAAATCGGTCATGTTTTAAGGTTCGGCGAGTATTGCTCTATTTTGACTAACTCACAGTGACTATAAGTAGAAAAACAGCAATTCATGCGTTTTACATAAGCCTTTTGGTACATGTATTAATGTTGTGTCATGACTAGAAAAGCTATATCCTTTCTACATGTTTTCTCGTATTTACCATTCAATTTTTCGTATGTTGTATATTCAGAGAAATTTTTTTAATTAATGGAACAAAACATGTATACCTAGAATTTTGTCAAAAATTCTTTGTGGCAAAATAATCAATCCGTGTTCGACGCAGATATTTCAGAGAGATTCATTATTTTAAAAAGCTAAATCTACAGTTCCAACGGTAAACCTTTATGAAGCGTATAACCATTTATTTCTATACGGTCAGTCGTCTATAGTTTGATATAAAAAAAGTAATGCACTCTTGAAGTCAAAACCGTTCATGTTTGATATGCAGCGTGTTGGTCATTGCAAATTGAAACATGATAATGTGTTTGGTCAGTTCTACGGCTAGAAATGATTTAGTCAGTTCTATCTATAGAATAGTTTTGATAACTCTTTGTCTCTAATATAAATAAGTCAAAAGAATGTAATATATAATAGAAACATATCTAACTGTCCTAACTGCAATGACGTCATTTAGAATTGTTCTACAATCCTGACACGTTTGGTCAGTTCTACGGCTAGAACAGTTTTAAACAGTTCTGCTAACAGTTCGACGATTAGAACAGATTTAGTCAGTTCTGCTGACAATTCTACGGTTAGAACTGGTTTGAAGCCTAGAACTGATTCTGACAGTTCTATGACTAGAACTGATTTCGTCAGTTCTACCTAGAACTCATTCTGACAGTTCTACTAAGAACAGTGTTAGGCTAGAACTGTTCTAGGACAATTTCTTCTTCTTCTTCCTAGTAATTAACCGTATTCAAAACTGAATATTATTGGTTCCGCGCGAAAACTTTACGCGGTGTCGGATTACACAGGAAGTTCTCTCTTGGCTATTTACAAATTACATTTAAAACGTTTGCAATATTATAAAATTAAAATTATGTACAACTGGTGTTCCTACTTCCTTTCAGAGCATGCTTTTAGGGCACCTCTGAATCCCTCAACGGTGTTGGCCGATGAAACTGATGTGGGTAATTTGTTCAAATCCCTTATTGTCCTAGGGAAGAAAGATTGGCCGTTGGCGTCTGTACTTGTTCTTTCTTTGTAGAAGCTGTTTTTATCTCTGGTCCGGTTATCATTTGGGGTTAAATATTGGTGACGGTCTATGTCTATTAGATCATGCTGGATCCTTTATACCATGCATAGTCTGTTTGTTTTCCTCCGTTCTTCGAGGCTTTCCAATTTTAGATGTTTGACCATATTTGTGACACAGCCAGGTGTTCGGTATGTGTAGTTGTTATTCACAAATCGTGCGGCTCTTTTCTATAACTGTTTAATTGTCTTGATTTTATTTGGGGTTGTTGGGTCCCATACTGTGCTTGTATATATTCCACTGCAGATTTTACACATTTTCAGCTGCCTTTGCAGGTTTTGTACAATCTTGAAATTTCTACGTATAAGTCTAAACGTTCTTTTACCTTTGCCTACTGCGTCTAGAGTATAACCGTGTCGTTGGTATGATGTTTGTATCACTGGTCGATTTTTTGGTGATATTTCGAATGACAAGGCATTTTTATTTGCATTAAAACTAATCTGCCATTTGTTTTACCAGTCTTTCAATGCTGATAAGTCTTTCTGAAGAAATTCACTGCCTGCTTGGTCGGTGATGGTACGAAAGAGTAGTCTGTCATTCGCGAATAATTTGTTCTCTGATGTAGATGCTGTTGGCATGTCGTTAATGTAGGTAAAAAACAGTAATATGGACCACGGACTGTTCCTTAGGGTACTACAAAGAGTACTGGTACTTGTGTGGAGACAGCTTCCTCTAGTATTACGCTCTGCATTCTGTTATGTAGGAAGGAGCGAGTCCATCTGTTGGTGTTAGGGTTGACGTCATGGTATTCCAGCTTGTGTAAGAGGCGGCGATGTGGTACCTTGTCAAACGTTTTGCAAAGTCTAGCAGGATGATATCTACTTGTCTGCTGCTTTTTTAATTGTGATGCAACACTTCTATGACAGATTTTTCTAACAGTTCTAATGTGAGGTAAGAAGTGATCTCCACTGTAAGAGAAACGAACACGTACCTCACACATGTTTCTGTGGTTTCCCGGTTTGAACATTCATTAAATACGCAAGTCGATTGGACCGAACGTGTAATGATGATTTAGTCAGGTACGAATTTCACACTTTTTCCTCTGCCTTAACCTACCTAAATTTGAACTGTTATTCTCTATAAGCAGCCCTCTCCTATAGAACTGATCCTGACAGTCCTACCTTAGAACAGTTGATGACAGATATCTATTTGTTCACCGCTGGCTGATTAATTTTTAGATGCCTTATAGGGTTAGATACATGTAAGAATCAAGTACTAGTGCGCTGTTTTAACATATATCTGATGACTGTTAACGTTGTTACATATGTATATATATTTTGAGCAGGCTCTGATTATCTGTATGGAGCAGAATGGATCTCGTCCAAAATTTGGTAGTGATCTTTGTTTTTGTTTTGTTCACTAAAAGTGAGAGTATAAATTGTTAGTTTTCCTTTTTTCGTCTCTTTTACAATTAGAGTTGTTAGTTAATCGTCGAATTATGAGTTTTTATACCCCGAAGTTACCTTACCTCACTTTTCGTCGAATCACAGGGCAGACATAGAAAGAACTGGCCTACTACACATTATTCGGACTGTTCTAAAGAAGGTTTTGAACTATACTCAATTGCATTTTAAGGCCATACAGTTTTCTACGTTCAACTCATTCATGAAGCTTCCAAATTTACGCAATGTCCCTTAGATATTTCTTTTTGTCATCATATTAACGATTTATTCATAATAATAAACTAGTGGCTATTTTGTAGTAAGAAGCTATTACAAGAATTATCACTGTGTATTTTCTATGCCATTTTGCAATAGTTTCTCCCAAGCAATCAACAAGATCCTGCCTGTTCTAATGTTTATCTTATCTAATATACAGTCTTCGACATTTGTGTGTAATACGGCGTAAATGCATATACGACGTTACTAACTAGCTTATCTAAGGAACTATCAGGACTACTTTAAATTGATACGATACTTTTATGATTAACTTAGTTATATATATATGTCTTTGTTAAACCGATATAAATTATTTAAGATGTTGATATACATTTTGTTATATACATTGAAACACTTTTCAAAGTCTTTCCATTTTATTAAAGAAAAAAAAATAACATTTAGTTTTTGTTTGTGCCAATTGCCAACTCATATTTGTAAACATATCTCCTGCTCACCTTGAAGATTTGCTGATTTGTGAAAATCGATAAATAGTTATTTTTGTGTATTATCTAGTGATTAATGTATCTCAGATCGGTCAAAAAGTAAATGAGAAAAAAACACACTGTATACTAAAAACATTTTTTATTCAAAAGTTCGGCGAAGAACGACCAAATCATGCATTGTCAATCGTTTTATATCTGCACGTATATCAGGCGTACAGAATGTACACCGTTTTCGAATGAAAAATTGGGGTAATGTGCTCACAACTTTATCTTTAAAGGACATATGCATTCCGTTTAATACACTGCTACCGAGGAATACTGTATGACATTCATTCTTCAGTATGTCAAAATACAAAAGTACTCTTATCATAATCGAAGATGCACCGCTTTCAGTGTTTTCGTAAATAACACTTGATCCATTTCTTAAACCAATATTGTATGTTGATGTATTTTGTTTATAATCATAATTAACGAAAATAATGTGCCCATCTTCATTGTCAATTCGATTATTGAACAAAAAACCTATTTCAAAAAGAATAGTGTTATTTGGTAGATATCTGTTTTCATCAAAGCTTATTTCAAGAGCATATACAGCACGGCGCTTGCGTTTGATGTTCACACTTTCTGTAAATATATATGAAGAAATCGTATTAAGTAATGATTGATTTTGTGAATCTAATTGATTTCTGTTAGACAATGTTTTTCCGTCGACTGAGAGATATAAACCTGCAGATAAAGTAGAAAGCTGGAACGTCTGACACTCTGGTAATGATGAAGCTATGGATATAGAAGCTAAACTGTAGTTATAATATATTGCAAAAACTGGCCACAATGGATGATTGCCTGATATGTTTGTAAACGAGTATGTAGAGAAATTTGAATTTATTCGCAAAAGCTTCTGTTCCGGTTGAAACAATAAACTAAAGTGAGCTACCCATAAACCACTGGTATTGTCCCCTTTAAGGAACCAATCACAAGGCGCGATGCGGTCGTTATATCTAACACACACCCCATCGCCACGTTGTGTACCATACACTACCCAGGTATGTTCCTTATTCTCGTACAAATAGGACATATGAATTTTCTTGTCAGTTAATCCTATTTCAAAAAT
Organism: Mytilus edulis; assembly: GCA_019925275.1. Lineage (NCBI taxonomy): Eukaryota > Metazoa > Mollusca > Bivalvia > Mytilida > Mytilidae > Mytilus > Mytilus edulis. The sequence continues at coordinate 94,127,871 of CM034354.1, forward strand.
GATTGCTTCGTCATCTCCGTCGTGTTCTTTATTTCCAAGTTGCAAATCTTGAATTCGGACCGCAAGATCTATTATGTAATCCCGATCATTTTTGAAAGGAATGTTTCCATAAACTCCATGATTTTTAAAATATCTTTCCTTGCATATTAGTCCACCATAAGGCCGAGTAGAAACTGTTCTACTATCATAAGATCTGCATGGGAACATATAATCACTGGTATGAAAAACAAAATGCATCTCCCGAACTGAAATATTAAATGAGAATCATTAAGTCATATTCAACAATGCATTTGGAATGATGCGAAATAAAGAAATGTTGTATGTATGAGCTGTGAAGGAGACAATTATCCAACATAATTAAAGTGAAACGGTTTTAAGTACTATACGATCATCGAACAAAAATTAACAGAAAGCAAAACTTTTACAAATCCTCAGCTTTACAATTTATCAACAATACAACAGCATGATTAATGACAAAACAATAATATTTGTTTCTAACGACAGATTGTGGTCATGTGCTTGCAAATCTATTTTTCAGAAGAAACAAAGCTTACCCTTTGTAACATGTTTTTATCGACATGTGACCACATTGGTTGTCATTTTTTCATGATACAAAGATTTTAGATGATACAATACTGAAAATAAGTATCTTTCAAATATAGTCTGTGAATGATAGTTAATATTGTGATATGTAAAAAAAACCTGAGATATGGGACATTTTCGCGAGAGGTTTTATTTTTACTTAGTTCGTGAACAATTAAAAACCGCAAAATAATCTCATTCGCTTAAATTGTCATTTTAAGGGAAATACAAGTGGAAATAATAATAAAACCATGTACTTCTGTTGATCCGCTAGGGGTTAACAGTATCAAAAGTAGTACTGTTCTCTCTTTAAAAGACGATATGAATGATATCAGGCTGCTTAGGTGCATTAACCAACGTATTCGTAATGATTTCATGATGGATATTTGCTTTTTTTTTATCTGGCCTAGTCATTGATTTGCAGCGATTCTTAAGCAAAGTGTTTGTCTTATATATCTGCTCGCAAGTACTACATGTATGTGTTTATGGACTTATACTTAAATATCCTTGGCTTCCTAAAATATAGCCCATTTCGAAAAAGGGACGAAAGATACCAAAGGGACAGTCAAACTCATAAATCTAAAACAAACTGACAACGCCATGGCTAAAAAAGAAAAAGACAAACAGAAAAACAATAGAACACATGACACAACATAGAAAACTAAAGAATAAACAACACGAACCCCACCAAAAACTAGGGGTGATCTCAGGTGCTCCGGAAGGGTAAGCAGATCCTGCTCCACATGTGGCACCCGTCGTGTTGCTTATGTGATTACAAATCCGGTAAATAGTCTAATTCGGTAGGTCACATTCATGAAAGGGAAGGGGATTGTAGTTACGACGTAAGGAACATATCCGATATCATTTGTGAAACGGTTATTCCATTACGGTCAACCAACTCGTGATGGCGTCCGTAAAATTTACGAAGGGATGATTTCAACTTCACCATTTGGAACTCTTGGTTTAATAGCTTTCTTGTGAGCAGTAACCCTCTATCAAGAAAATCATGATAGGAAATGCAAGCACGGGAATATCGTATCAATTGGGAGATATATACCCCGTATGCAGGTCCTGATAGAATGTTGCTACTTAGAAATGGAAAGTTCACAATTGGAAAACTGAAATCATCTCTTTTGTCGTAAAGTTTTGTTTTCAACCGACCCTCATTGTCAATTTCTAGATGTAAGTCAAGATATGAAGCCGACTTAACTGTATCTGTAGTATCCTTTATCTCCAATTCGATGGGATAGATGTGTTCCACATAGTCACCAAATTTTGAATTGTTTAGTGAAAGAACGTCATCTATATAACGGAAAGTAGAGTTAAAGGATATTGCTAACTTCTTATCTTTCTTCCTAAGAAGTTCCTGCATGAAGTCAGTCTCATAATAATAAAGAAACAAGTCGGCAAGTAGAGGGGCACAGTTTGTTCCCATTGGGATGCCGACAGTCTGTTGAAAAACACGAAAGTTCACATATCTTTGAACGTATTGAAGTGCTTTATAATCATTTTGAAAGTTCCAAAGTCAAATGCTACATCTACACTTGCCAATTGACTTTTGTTGGAAGTGTCATTGGGATTATGTATCAAAGTCAAAATATCAATCAGGATTCATCTGCTGGATTCATTGTCCAGACGTCACAAACCTACATTTTTCTTAAAAGATAACATACCTTCATCTAAACCAAATGTGTACGTGTTCCCTGTAAAAAGTACAAAGCAGAAAAAAAGAAACATCAGTGAATACAATCCCAATGCGCCATAAAAACCATAGTAACATAATGTACAAATTGTATCCACAACCTTTGATCCATGTGTTTCAATGTTTAATGGAACTGGGGTCTGTACACCAACAGCCTTGCCTAAAACAGAAGTGTTTTGATACAGGTTAAGGATGGCCGTGTAAAAATACTACTGCTAATTATATTTCCATCACTTCATTTGGTATTCGTTGTGACTAAACTTTTAGATATATTAAAACCTTGTGGCAACTTATTTTATTTTAACAAGAATTTTTTTTTGGAAAAAATATATAAAGCGATGCAAAAGAAAGGCTAAATATACCAGAAACATTCAAACTCATAAGTCGAAAATAAACTGTTATCGCCATGGCTTAGAAAAAAAAAGGATCAACAAACAAACAATACTACACAAAACACAATTACGTCATCTTATTTAGGTTAATACTTAGTATTTTGAAAAAAATTATTTTTTTGTGATAAGATTATTTATATTCATGACCATCGCAGTGATAGTTCATGCCAGCACAGAGATGCTCAATGCTGGGTTAGTGGTTCCGTCGGGGAGACAACATTCATTATCAATGACATCTAACAGGTGGTTGTAAATAAACTCATTATAAATAAAGGCAACAGTAGTATACCGCTGTTCAAAACTCATAAATCGGGGTAACAAACTAAAACTGAGGGAAACGCATTAAATATAAGAGGAGAACAACGACACAACATTAAAATGCAACACACACAGAAACGGACTAAGCATTAGACAAAAGCCTATGAGAATAACAAATATAACATCAAAACCAAATACATGAATTTGGGATAGATAAGTACCGTGACACGTCTTATAGTAATGTGAATTCACACTCAAAAATAAGAGAAAACAAACGACACAACAGAAACACAACGTTAAAATGTAACACACACAGAAACGAACTATAATATAACAATGGCCATATTCCTGACTTGGTACAGGACATTTTAAAAGGAAAAAAATGGTGGGTTGAACCTGGTTTTGTAGCATGCCAAACCTCGCACTTTAATTGGAATGTTAAATATAACATTAAAATGACAACATAATATTACAGGTCTACAATACAAATAAATAGGAAAACGTATTATGTAAAGAAACACATGAATAATAGATAACAAAAGGCATCAGGTTTAAAATTCAATACGCCAAAAAACGCGCCTCCTCCGCAAGACTTACCAGTGACGCCCAGATATAAAAGTTCGAAAGTCAAAAAACGGGACAATGTTTTACAGCACTGAGGATCAAAAGTTGAAGAAGGTTGTGCCAAATACGGCTAGGGTGTTCTGCTTGAGATAAGAACATCCTTATTATGTAGAACAATTTATGCTATTGCAAACAGTAAATTTTACAAATGAATATCAAAGATATACATGATAAAACTGAAGTCTTAACTAATTACAGTAATTGTAGGATTGATTTAAGATTATTATAGAACTAAATACTGATATTACATTGAAACACAGTGCACATTGCAATACTTATTAATAGCAATTAACTATATTATATATATGTCCGGTTTGTTTTGAATCTAACTTCAAACGTAAAACATCGTACAGATTACGTTGAACAAAATCAAATCTAATAAATGAAGGTGGTGATTAATTTTCTTTACCATAACACATGAATATAAGAGAAAAGACGTCAACACATTTGACAAAACCTGATGAGAATTACAAATATAACATTAAACATTTAAACTAAATACATGAATTTGGGATAGATAAGTACCGTAACACGTCTTATAGTAATGCGAATTCACACTCAGCAAAACAGTCACAATCGGTAATAAGTCACGTTTGGTAATTAAAAGATTAAACGACGTAATGACAAACCACAATCTACCATGTGGTAAAAATGTCCTCAGCTAGTTTGGTCAAAGACACATCGTATGGATTCACCAATTCGTGATGGTATCCATAAAATTTACGGAGTGTCAATTTTAATCTGTCCTTCTCATAATTTTGTTGGAGCAGTTTCTGCGTAAGGAGACACTCCTGTATATGGAGTCCGTATAGTGTGAACAAGCACGAGAATAACGTATCAATTGTGAGAAGACCCAATAGCTTTATCGTGTATAACGATGACATTTATGCATTAATAGCAAAGGTCTAAATATAATGTAAAAGGAGTAAGTTCGCGAAGGATTACAATTGACCCTAATAGCTTTATGTTTTGTGATCAGGACAAAATATTAAAAATTTCACATATAAATGTTTGAGGTATAACTTATCACTTCTTTTTTGGCACATCACTTTACAAATGTTAATGAAATGAAGTATGCATCATTTGTGTTGAAATGTCAGTTTTGGTCAAATTGTCAACAATTCTCAACCGTTTTTAACATAATTTGCGTTGGCTGCCTCCCTGTTTCAAAAAAGTTTTTGTGTCTAGGTATTTGGGATTATTCCTTGCATCTTTTGGTTACAGAATATTTCATATCTCAGTTTGTGGTCAAGGGTTTCCCGAAGCTTTTAAATTCGACAAATGCATACAAATCATCGTTTTTTTGTTGATAAACTGTACTTTTATGAAGTGACTTGATTTAACACAGTAGTAATGCGATTGAAACAGATCATTTCAAAAACCAAATTATGGCAATTTTGAAATCTTACGAGAAAGTTTAATTTAAAGAGGCACTAGCTGTCAACTTCATGTTCACCAATTTCACTCCAATTCTCATATTTATAACAATGTTAAACAATTATCCAAATTATAAAAAGTATAAAATAAACAATTTACAGGGCACATATGTACATGTAGACACGGTTTTATGTAACCTCTTTTCGTGTGTATTTTAGTCTAGACGCCATCTTATTAACTAATGGACCTCTGAGGACCTCCGATGGCCATATAAAGGATATAAACATAAACATAAATCTTAAGGAGATAGCATAATTGTGCAATTTATTTTTCTAGGTCTAGGTGCAAAAATCGAAATATTATTTCACTTTTTTACTTACTTAATATTTTGTTGATATGGAAAAGTGAAAATACATAAAATGCATGATTACAGGGAGTATTCAAGACAAACTTTTAAAATGTAATAGTGCGTAGTAAAAACATGACTGGACTTTTAAAAGCTCACTTGCAAAAATATCAAGAATATGTTTAAGATCAGGCATGGGTTTTGAGAGAGGTAATCACAAAACTATAATTGTTTCTTTTCAATCAAATCAAAATGTAATACTAGTTAAAAATAAACTGTTAGTTTTAAGACTTGGTAAGTGCAACAAAGGATATGTGTTCTCCTATATATACATAACTCATATTAATTTATTTCATACCTGTGTCTATAGTAGCTACTTGCAATCGTTCAATTATATCTTGGTATGCACTCAAAATCCTGTCCAATTCTTCTGATCTATCAGTTCCTTGGATTTCAATTTTTTCCAACTCGATATTCAGAAAAAGTTGCAAATATTCAATTGCAAACTGTTCATGTGTAAAAAGGGAAATTCCACTTGCACTTTGTAGTAATTGTTCAATACTATTACAACATTCAGTTGCATTCGCTAAATATACAGAAAATGTTTTCTTTGTCTTATGCAGATGTACCATTTGTTTTCTCTCTGATGTTTTTACACGATCGAAGATAATTTGTGCTTTATCATATAAACCCTGCACACCCTTTGAGTATGCAAGTTGAACCTTCTCGTTGTATGTGTTTGACTGTTTCAAGAGATAGGAAATATCCATATTAGATCTCAGTTCGAGTTCGTTCACGGAAATAACCTTTTTTTTTAAATGATCGAGTAATTGCTGAACTGACTCTTTACGGTTGTGAAACGTGATATTAATATCTTCTACCTCGTGGGACCAGTGCTCTGTGATTGCACATATCGCACATAAGATTTTCTGGCAATTCTGACAGAAAAATTTGAAGCGGCCATTTTCATGTCCTTGCTTTTTGCAAATCTCGTTATCTTTTACCGTTCCTGGAATACGTGCACTCATTGTCAAGGTATGCATTGGCTTTTCACGTTGGTGTCTGCTTTTACATTTGGAACACATATTCACACTACAGTTTTCACATTTACATACAATCGTAGTTATCTCCGTACAGATGTTACACGTTTTGGAAGAATGTTTCGCAAATGTTGCAAGAAAAGAAGTCAAATCTCTTCTGGTATTATCTTTCGGTAAGCAGGAGAAATCATTCGTTTTAATGTTATGTGTCTTATTGCATAGTGGACAAATGATAGTCTTTTTCTTATGAATTGTTGAAATGCACTTTAAGCAAAATGTATGCAGACAAGGTAAAAGTTTGGGAATATGATTGTCTTCGTCGAACGCCTCGGTACATATCCCACATTCCAGATATCGTTGTTGCAACTCAATTATCAGATCCCCTCCATTTTTGTCAGACATTTTTATCAAACTTACAAAATGTACCTACAACATAAATAAAATACTTAGTACTTAACAATGTAAAGAAACATTGTTTTATTATAAATTTTTAAAAATCACCACATACTCTCGTCAGATTGATTCAAAGTACAATTCAAATTCAATAAAGTTGTTTTTGTAAAAATATCTGTTTGAAGGTATCAAGCCTGGATTTGTGTTATTTTTTTTCAAGACTAGTCATAACAGTGCACATGACTTTGTAAGGATATGTGTATAAGTTGGAGAACCTATTAGGAAGAACGTTTAGACATTCTAGAACGTTCTTCTGACAATCGATAAAAAAGGTCTATCGTCAGGGAAAAAAACTGCCATCGTTAGAAAATTTGCTAGAATTATTTGCACTTTGAGATTGGCTAGATTGTCGAAGTATTAATCCCTTGCAACTCGGTATGTTTTTTACAAATGAAAGTTTTTAACGTCTTGCATTTGTATTATGAAACAACACTTCAACAGATATGGTTGCCATTAGACGGCCTGTGCATGACCATTTGATGACATTGTCATTCCTTATGTTTTTAGTTTTTATATGTAATACTTGAACGAATACAATATAACAAAATAAAGGTTGAAATATAGGCCAAGTTCTGAACTAGCTATACAAATTGCCTTATCTTGTATCTAATTTTGTCAAAATCTGATATAAAAGGCATTTTCAGATTACAAGTGTTTACGTCATGCTGTTCTTATTGTTATAGTGATATCTATAATGACAGTTTGAAATTTTCACCTATTTTGTCTGGTTTTGTTCACACATCGTTGTCAACGTAATGGAATTTGATACGACTGTCATACAAGTAAGAGGTTTATCTAACTTTAACAACTAGGTTTAATCCACTTTATTCTACATGAGACAATGCCTGTACATGTCAGGAATATGACAGTTGTTATCCATTCATTTGATATGTTGCAGCTTTTGATATTGCCATATGCATGATATGGTTAGAGACTTTCCTTTTTGAATTTTCCTCGGAATTCAGTATTTTTGTGATGTTTCTTTTTTTGGGGTGCCAGATGTAGTCAAAAATGTCATCACGTTCATTAATCTATAGAGCAATAGATAAAGGCAACAGTAGTATACCGCTGTTTGAAAGTCGTAAATCGATTGAGAGAAAATAAATCCGTGTAACAAACTTAAACAGAGAGGATCACATCAAATAGAAGAGGAAAACAACGAAAGAACAGAACCACTGAAGTGCAACAAAAACGAACTATAAGATAACAACTGCCATTTTCCTGACTTGGTTCTTGACATTGTAAGAACAAAAAGGTGGGTTGAACCTAGATTTTTGGCTAGCAAAACCTCGCTATTCCATGGCAATGTAAAATATTACACTAAAATGAAAACATTACATGACAGGAATACAATACCAATAAATGCAAGAACCTTTAGGACAGAAATATACACAAATAAACAATACAATACGAACACGTAAAACAAACTAGGACAGCACTTAAAAACAGCACAACAGAACCACGAACTGTTTTTGTACACGAGTGGATCAACGCCAAAAAATGGCGTCACAGGTAAATTTCTAAAAAAATTGATACAGATCAAGATCAGGTTTGTCATTATGTCATTTGGTGTATTTTATAAGAATTACAAGACTATTGATATAGAATTATGGTAGTTATTAGACAATTAATTGTAATATCTATAGCTAGGTCGGTATGTCTTCTAAATCAAAATGTAAAACAAATAAATTGTGAACATATAGTTGTTTATACTAAAATCGCATAAATGAACTGGGTGATTAGTTATCTTTACTTGTACATACGAATAGAAAATACAAAAATTTAAACTACAACTACAAACGATAAACCATTTAATAATATCCAATAAAAATTACAAATACAACATCATTACTTAAATACATAAATGTTGGTGACTGTAACAGGTCTGAAGGAATTTTAGAATGTTACTTCTTTTGAAATATAAGAGGCAAAATAATAACTCTTATAACATATCTTCCAATCGGAATATGCCTGTACATGTGGTATAAGTGTGATTATAGTTATTTTAGGTATAATATTCAGAGAAACGTAATGTACTTACGAAAATGTAAGGTTCTTGGCAAATTTCGTTGTTGAAAATTTCCTGTTTGAAAGTTCACCGTATTGACTAATTTTGAACCCTCTTACCTCAAAATGATAACATATATCTTATGTCAACAGTGCATTTGAAAATTACCTTGATTCAACATTTGTTATCAGCTAGAATGATAATTTGAATGAAATAGTTAGATCGGATCTTTGAAAGTACTTTCCTTTGTGCGTATGCATTTTCGTGGTTTAAGCAAATGTTGAATTTGTTTTGGTTTTTTTTAATTTTTTTCTATATCGAATACAGACCTTAAAGCCATCATAAACAAACATTCATGAACAATATCATACGCTGGCCTTTGTTAGTCTGGTATGGTTTTTGATTTTAGTTTCTCATGGTGCGGGAGTTTCTTGATACATGGAAGACCCATTGAAGGACTTCCGCTGTTGTCTGCTCTATGGTCGAGTCCGGTTGTTGTCGATTTGACACATTTCCCATTTCCATTCTCAATTTTATGATTCATAATTATTTGTTTGACATCGTCAAATAAGGTGTTTATTTTCAATTCATTGTTTATATTCAATGACTGCCAATATTAATCATATATTTTCAATGCAAATTCTTTTTTGGAATTAGCTGAAACATATATCTATGTTTGGAAATTGATTGAAGAAAATTGCCTGGTCAACATTTTGACGTGATGACAGTTGTTTCCAAAGTTTGTCTCTTTTATATTTAAACCAGTTTGAACAATATTTCATTGTGACGTTCTATCCCGTCAATTTGGCTGATTTGACTGTCAGACTTTTCCGATAAGTTAATTGCAAAAAAATGCTAGTACCCATTAGAGGGTAATTTTAATCGTGCATTTATATTTTGAATGCCATGTTATTTTCTTGTTTTAGAAAAGAGAACGTTGACGACACTAAAATTTAAACATGTGCATGAAGGGGTAGTCAATTAAAGACTGTAATAAGGGTCACACCATGCATTTGGTCTTATATTCATAATTATGTAAAGTCATGCTGTTAGATCGATTTTTTTTCAAGTTTCAGATTTGAATAACCACATTTCAAAGCACCAAAGTTACACAAAACACAGAGCATGTCAGCCCATCGATGCAGGTTGAAATGTGAGTGTTCATCCTTGCTTATTTATTCTAGTCTCTGTTTCCCAGACCTATATTTAAACATAATGTTTGGACTATCAGATGCAGAATTATCAAATATATACTATCAAATCAATAATACTCACATGCTCTAATTCACTATGAATGTTAAGTTACAGACACGATATCAAATAAGGACTTAAGTGATTTCATTTGACGTATACTCTGATTGATAGACATATTATTTAAGAAATAATTCATGGAAGCCATAGATTGTTGGAAATTTACACATGGCCTGGGCCGTGATATTCGATTTAATCCTGAGCGTTAGCGAGGGATAAAATGAACAAATATCACGGCCAAGGCCATGTGTAAATTTCCAACAATGTATGGCTTCCATGAATTATTTCGATTCTAATAGGACAAATACGGTCATTAAAATACTGAAGCGAGGGTTGGTTTGGTGTGTGTGTGGCTGATCTTTTTTACTCCCTGTTAGATAAAGCTCAAATATCTTAATAAATCCATAGCTTGCATATTTCGTGAATAACCGCTAGAAAAAAAATGTTTAATTATTCTAATTCTCAAACCCAACATTTTCCATTTTAATTTACATGATTTTCTCGTAAGCTTCCGTCAAATCCAAAGTTGACATTTCGTAACTAAGGAGCCGCCATGTTGATTTGCTGAAATTAGTAAATATGCAAATAATGCAATAGAATAGAAAATAAAACAAAACCTATCTCAAAAATCAGTATTAATACAATATCATACGAATTTCTATGATTCACGTAACAGAAAACTTTCAACTTTAGCGGTTTCATTTGTATGACGTCATGGTTTGAAATGTCTTAAATGCGCCAAAAAAATTAATAAACTTTAGCTGAATTTTTTTGTTTGTTTGTTGATTTCTCCGAGCTCTTGTGCATTACTTCTTTTTATTATGCATCCGAATAAGAAAAACATTTATTTTGTCTTTTTTTTTAATTGCACTTTTTAAAACAATAACATCGGCAAAGGGTCTGCAAATATGTTCCAATACATGTAGATTTACGTGGGAAGTATATTGTAACAGCGATTATTATGTATATCTCTTAGTCTACGCTAAGTATAGATATATCGAGAATTTTATAACAGTGTTGTTTACAAAGCGAAAGAAGCACGTCATATTATAATAGGTTATCATATCTTCAGATAAATATGCACCTGTTATTCATTTACAAATGATTGTAGGACCAAACTTCACATTCAGCTTGAAAGAACGTTATAAATCGTGTGCATGGTGTATTTCTTTTGGCATTTTTCTTTAAAAGAATTTTTCTTTTTTAATAATTCTTAATCAGTTTTGCTGATTTAAAATGTCTACCAATGATACAATCATTAGCTCATGGTACACAAATATTGTCAATTGTGTTGTGTATTAATCTAAACATTCTAAGGAACATTTTACTTAATCGCACTTATTTTATAGACATATTGTTTTGTTCCCAAAATTTATCTCTGACATATTTTAACCAGTTTAACCTATATTAAAATGTGACTTTTTTCCTGTAAATGTGTACATCTTCCTTTTGAAAACAGAATGTGGCTGATTTGACAGGCACACGTTTCCATAAAGAACACAATTTTCTTGAAACATTAACGAACATATTTATATTTAGTGTCTTCTTTCAACGGTTAGGACAAATGGTATGTGGAAATATTTAGGCAGACATAGTACAACTGAACTCCATTTCGTTTTGCACCTATCAGTCTTTTCTGTTTTTCAATTTAAGCATTTGAATGAGTTACCATAAAAAATGTAGTTATTATTTTTTACACATCAATGCTTGATTTCTGCTTACTGAGTTCCAATTATCATAAGATAAAAAATATTTAATACAAAATACAACTAAGACGTTTTTCATTTTTGTTTTTGTTTTGTTTTTATTAAGATGCGCTACATTGTAAGTTCATAGTAAACGTCAGAAATCAAATTATGGCAATCTACTAAGACCTGGCATGAAAGTCAGTAATGTTTGTTTTCGTCTTAACTTGTTATTAAACACAAATAAAATAAATTTTAAACTAAAAATGAAACAAAGTCCATATGCATCTTATTTTGTTTTAAACTTTATTTTTCCACATGCTGCATTAAACAAACAAAAAATGCACCAAAAAGTAAAAAAGATAGTTTTGTACCCCATACAGGTCATATGATATACACTAGCTACGACATATTAAAAGAGAATAGCATATGATTTTGTTTGGTTCAATCATTAATATAAGTGAAATAATGAAATAATCCTTCGTTTTAGTAACTAATTTGGCTCAATTATGTCAAACAAAGCAAAGAAACTTTGCTGATGAATTATTCACTTGCAAGTGACCTCATTGAATCCGTATTCATATGACCTTCAATTCAACCAAATATCTAAAGATTGGTTACCCGTGTATAAATCGTGTATAAATCGTGTTCAGCCATTAAAAGGACAAGAATGTCAACATTGATAGCGAAACAAAGGTGAACCATTTTGTTGACTGATTTGATCTACATAAGAAAATCATTGTTATACAGGTAAAACGTAACTAACGTTTTACTTAACTTATAACGTGAAAAATCCAATTGCATGAGGTCGGTATTTATTTTATATTTATGTTTATATTTATGTCGGGTTATATGACAAAAGGCAGTCTCTAGTGGTCATCTCGAATGTTAATTAGATGGCGACTAGACTAAAATACACACGAAATTATTTCTATGTTGTGACGTTACATTTTTTTTCGGGTAAGGGTGAAGTTTGGTACCAATTAAAACGTGTAAACCCGCAACATTTGTTTGCAACTGTCCTAAGTCAGGAACCTGATGTTCAGTAGTTGTCGTTCGTTGATGTGGTTCATAAGTGTTTCTCGTTTTTTTATATAGATAATACATATGGTTTTCAAGTTTGAATGATTTTATATAGTCTTTTTAATGGCCCTTTATGGCTTACTGTTCGGTGTGAGCCAAGGTTCTATGTTGAATACCGTACTTTGAAAATGTAATGGTTTTTCTTTTAAAAATTGTGACTTGGATGGAGAGTTGTCTCATTGACACTCGTACCGAATCTTCTTATATCGTTATATTATCAAGTACGTAAAGTATTAACTGTATTTTTCAGACGGATCGTTATTTGAATATACGTTTTATATGATTTAACCGGCAGTGCCCCTTTAACGTCTAGTGAAAATTATTGCATGTATATTCAGTACTAGTTACAACTCACACCAACGAACAAATACTATAATGGGGAGGTTCTTCATGTTAGGTCTAAAATGATTAGATATATAAAGCGAGAAATAAGGAATACAACTACAATTGGAGAGTGTGTAATATGCTGGAAAGAAAGTACAATAACAACGTATTCCGACGTCAGAGAACATTCTAATTGAAAAGTTCCATATCAAATGGCAAAACTGAAAGCTAGCTAAAAAACCAGGTTTTAAACACCATTTACTTCATAAAATATCCTGTACCAAGTCAGAAATATGACAGTTGTTATCCATTCATTTGATGTGTTTGGGGTTTTGATTTTATCATTTGAATAGGGACTTTCCTATTTGAATTTTCCTCGGAGTTTGGCTTTTTTAAATTTTGTTTACTTGTTACACATCTAACAAATGCAAAACCTCTATCATACTTCTGACTTGGTTCACACATTTCCTTTTGTATAAACTGGGGGTTAAAACAGGATTGGATATCTAGCTTAACCTTTGGAACATAGATGTAATTTATTTCCGAGGTTCCCGACGACAAATCTTTGCTGTTTGAATGTCACTTGGGTATGCTTTTTGAAAATCTTACTTAAAAATTAATAAGATCTTTATACTTATGGTTGAAATTCTAGAAACAAACCATAGCGCATTTAACTATCTTTATTTAAAAAAAAAGTTACATACACAAAAGCTTCATGCGCATTACACTTCATAAAATGAATGCATCGTAAATATACATATGTATGATATATATGCTTGAAATCACAAAATGACAGCAACTTGATAATTCGTTTTCATAAAGAAGAATAATGACAAAAACTTGTCCATTCGTTTTGATAAAGAAGAAAAAAACACAACAAATATAATAGTACGAGTGATTTACTGTTTTGTGTTAAACACTATATTTATTTTGTTCAGTTACGTTTCAATATTTTAGTACAGTATATTATTTATGTTGCCAATAACAATAATATCCTACTACGATAACAGTAAAATTTAAGTATACAAAGTTAAATCACAAAATTACTTAACACCGATGAAAATTCAAAACGGAAAGTCCCTAAGCAAATGGCAAAATCAAAAGCTCAAAGGGATCAAACGAATGAATTACAACTGTCATATTCCTTACTTGGAACCGTTATTTCTCTATGTAGAAAATAGTGAATTGAACCTAGTTTTATAGCGCTGAACCTCCCATTTGTACGACAGTCGCATCACATTCCATGATATTGACAACGATGCGTGAACAAAACAAACTAACACAATGATGAAAATGTCATAGAGATGCAACAGTATCACGAATCCCACCAAAAACCTGTTAGTGATTTCAGGTGCCCCGGAAGGGTAAGCAGATCCTTCTCCATATGTGGCACCCGTTGTGTTGCTCATGTTATTACAAAGCCGGTAAATAGTCTAATTCGGGAAGTCACATTCGGGAAAAGGGAAGGGGATTGTAGTTACGACATAAGGAACATGTCCGATATCATCATTATAACAGATATTCCATAACGGTCAACCAACTCGTGGTGGCGTCCGTAAAATTTAGGAAGTTATGATTTCAACTTCAACATTTGGAAATATTGGTTTAAAAATGAAAAGGTCACAATTGGGAAGCTGAAATCATCACTGTTGTCGTACAGTTGTGGTTTTTACCGACCCTCATAGTCAATTTCTAGATATAGGTCTAAATCAAATGGCAAAATCAGAAGCTCAAACACATCAAACGAATTGATAAAAACTGTCATACAATGTATTCCTGACTTGGTACAGGCATTTTCTCATGAAGAAAATGGCGGATTGAATCTGGCTTTAAAGCGCTTAATCACTTCTACGACAGTCGCTTCAAATTCCATTATATTGACAACGATGCGTGAACAAAACAAACTCACATAATGGTTATAAATGTCAAAATTAGGGGTACAACAGTCAACATTGTGTTATAATCTTAATCACAATATCACGAACAAATAGTTAACAAAGAAGCACAAAAAGTCATTATATCAAATTTAACAACCTCATTCATTGCTTCCGTATTTTTTATATTTTATTTATGTATGTTAAATCAACCCACAAGCATAAAGGATTGAAAGATTTTAAGTACTTGGACCGAATGGTTTAGAATAACATTAACTCTGACGGTTAATCAGAATGTAAACGTCACAGGGGCACAGACATTAAATATTTTTGTCTTTCAAAGTATGAAAAGAATATAGTCTATAGTTTTCTAAGTAAATCCTCTGCAGACTGTAAATTCTAAGTTTACTTAGTCCTTTCTGCCGCTTTTCCATATGGTTAAAAGGAAGTAAATATAGATCGCTGGCGCCACCTAGATTTTACATCCAAGATAATAGGTAGAAGTAAATTTATTTTCTGCTGCCTTGGTAATTAGAAATTAAAATTGAAATAGTGAGAAATGAGTGTTGGCCATTGGTGTAGAAATAGCGAGAAATTTAGAGAAAACTCTCTAAGACTAGCAAGATTTTCTGTGCCAAATTAAGCAAGGGGTGTTCTTCATTCATACTATTTCGAAAATTCCGGAACCGTTGAGTACCCTTAAAAAATGCCATTTTTCTATCAAAAAAGCTGCGGCACCATATGTGTTTGACCATTGCAATTACACCCAAAAGTGTTGATAATTCAGAATTCGAAATTTTTTTTAATGGATCTTTGATAGTGAAAAGGCAGGACCAAATAAGGCTACCATTGTCGCCTATGTAAATAATTACTTCCTTGTAACCATATGCTTTGTTTGTATATCTTCTAAAAAAAAAGAGCAACGTAAAAATATGTATATATATATGTGTATCTAAGACAAACCATAGGACATATAGACAAATATTTAGCAAATATGAAGACTAGAAAGGATTATGTAATATTCTAATTCACCTGCAATGTGCAACAAACACACATGTTATCACTCACTAGTATAACAGGTATAATACCAAATTTGTTTCGTTTTTAAATACTTTGATATTTAATCAATTTGCTTCTACTATAAAGCACATTAATTTTGTTTCACCTGTAGCTTTTAAATATAGATTTTGTAACGTAAGTCCCCAACCTTGACACTATTACAATCGTCTATGTTTAAACATCTGTTCACGTTTGATAAATAGAAATTCCATAATTTTAATTATCAAGCGAGGCTTTGTTTGAAAATAATCAAAGATTTAAATTCCTTTGAATGTATTATTGCAGTACTTTAATATCATGAGGGAAACAACCCGGCTGTCATATTGTAAGGGTGGAAAACCCGGTCAATCAACCCGTTTCTTTTAATAGATTGACACATATCTGTTTCACCATTTTCTACGTTATAAATATTCAAACGTATTCTCGATAAAAACAAATACACGCTACTGGATTTGACAAATATAAGATATTAATCCGTTCACATTGATGAAGTGATATTATTCAAATGTTTATATTTTTATAATATTCCGCAGATAGTGTTCACTTTAAAGTACATAATTGAATTTCATTAATTATCTCGTAGTATAATGACAAGGTAAGTCACTTAGTATTTTGAATGGGGGTACGGTACGTATAGTATCAATTATTTGTAACACAAATGTGTGTCGTTTGCATCGAATGACAGCATTATTCAGCGTCACCTTCTTTTAAAACACAACCTTGCTAACACGGTTTTATTTACAGTAAGATATATTGTTTTACATTTGTGTTTCACTAATTAAACACAAATTTCTTTTAATTAATCCACATTTGAGAACAGCTTATTTCATTCAGACCTATCGAATCTATAGGCTCACTTATAAAGCATTGGTCAAGGAGAAATCAGGGGGGGTTACAATTAAATAGATTGAACTATCGGGATAAGTTCTACCGTATAACTATAAGACTCATATATTGGATAGAACTGTCCAAACCTGTTTTAAGGTAGAACTATCAGAATCAGTTTTACAGTAGAACGGTGAGAATCTGTAAAATGAAAAAAGATCGTTCAGGTCCAGTAACAAAGGGTAGAACTATTAAAATCAGTTTTTTTTTACAGCAAGACTATCAGAAACGTTTATAGGGTAGAACTGTTTGCGATATAAGGTGAACTGCATGCACCAATGCTTTGGTATGTTTGTTTTTTTTTTATCAATCTGAATTGTCTATCCCTTTTCAACTGTGTTTAATAGTTAACCGGTTCTTATAATCCACTTTTTCAGGAAAGTGAGATTTTCAAACAACGACTTATTCCTGATACATTTTGTTTTGTTCTGCCTCACTCAAATTGGTTTGCCTTAATGCAGTGTTTCTCGTTTGTCAATTTACATCATACTGGTTTTTGGTTGCTGTTTTATAAATACATCAGGCCGTTCATTTTCTTTTCATTTGAATTGCTTTATGAGGGTCGTAATGGGGTTACCTTCCTAACGAATATCGGTAAAACTTCTTGCCAAATGACAAACGGTAATTTTTGGTGTATAACGAAAAATATACACTTTTTTGGCGATAAAAACAGCGACTGATTTTAACGAATCACGTCAATTTTTTTCCAAAAAATGAAAGTAATGATATTTATTTGAGACCTCTGTGGAATCTCGATCAGGAAAATTTGACGAATCACGGTAAAATTCAACTAATTTGACGCTAACGGTAGCCAAAAATGACTGTTTGACGCCTGAAATTAAAGGGCATTACTACCCTCTTTTATATATTGTTATGTCTGGGCCATTTTAGAGTTTCCAATGTGGTGACGATTTTGTACATCACTGAAGGCATGATGAAGCGTTATTAGGTTGTCTTATTAGTGATCACAATTCTATATTTTATACTTGTATATTCATAAGCTCACACAAGTACAAATTAAACTGATTGCAGTATACACATTAAACTATTCAAAAGACATTTTTAAAAATCGGCTTTATATCCACTAAATTAAAAGCAACATTTTATCAAAGACAACACAAAATGCAACAGACCTGAGATGATCAAAGTCCTTTAAAATAAGTAAAATAGCAAATCTATAATGTAGAAAAGTTTAATGTGTGGTGTCTTACCAATATCATTCTGAAGATACTGTTTTCTTTGATATGTTCGAAGTATGTAAGTAAAACGTGCTGTTATCAAATTATGTATCAGTTGTATGGATACATAACATTGCAAACAGCTAATTTATACATGCATATCACTGAGAAACTAAATACAATACCGCAAAACTCATTTAACTAAAAACAATACATTTCGGAACACTTTAATTTAACTGGAAGGTGTGTGTGTGTGTGTGTGATGCAATGTGGTTGATATGTTGGCGAGTACACTAATTAATGAAACAAGTGAGACATAAGTTTGCATTTGAAATAAAAACAACACATTTTCTACGGATAAATGATAAAGTGGAGACTCCCTCGATAAGAAGTGATGAAACCCAATAATAGTGATGTATGTTAGCAATGCTAGCCTTTGAAAAAATAAATATTAGCGAATCAAAACAAATATTTAACTCATGCTCGTAGCCACGTTACATTATACATGTTATAGAACTTCTATCTAGAACTTATACGGCATTTGAACTTTTTTATTTGAGCATCTCTCATGAGTCTTGTTAGACGGAAAAAGCGTCTGACGTACACAATTATCAGATGGTATCGTTAACAGTGATGTTATTTCAGGACAGACTGACATGATATCAAGTTATTGTTTTCACTTGTAGTTTGGATGATAAATTTGGTATATGGCCACGGTTTATTCCTTCAATGCCAACATCCTTTGATCTACCGACAATTTACCTGTAAAATTATGTTGGCGTTCGAGGAATAGGTGGAAGTAGTTATCACAACAAAAGTGCATGCTTATCAAAACAATTTTACTAATTAAACAGAAACTTTAAGGTAAATTCTAGGTAGCTAAATCACATTCATATTTGTAAAGTTGTTGAAAATCATTTTTTGCTGTAACTGCTTAAACCAGTATATATGCTCTTCTCTAAAAATAAAACTTCGAAATTTATTGCATTACAATGTCTTTGGACTTGGATACTTTTTTCCAATATTTCTATAGTTGTGTTTGCTGTCATATCCTCATGTTGAATTTCTCGAAACTTTGTATGAATGTTAGATTACTATGTTTTATTTTGTTCAGTTGTTCAGGATATTTTTCTTGGGTATAATATTACACCTTTTTTTATTTATTGTAAGTCATTTATAATATATTGTTCAGGTGTTTGTTATGTTGGCAATTCATCAGAATTCTTGTTACCCTATTTTATGGACTTGAAATTTTGTAGAGTTATATGGAGGATATTCTCATACTTTTTCATAGCATAAAAAGAAGAAAATTTCGAACAGTATTTATTTGTTTGTAGACAGAGAACGATGACCTATAGTTGTTTATTTCTGTGTCATTTTGGTCTCTTGTGGAGAGTTGTCTCATTGGCAATCATACCACATCTTCTATTTTTTATATACAGAAAACAATACATATAACCTAAGTAAATATTGACAAAAAGCACAAATCTTCATATATATCTTGAATATTTCCACATTTAAGAGTAAAGTTTAACTTATAGTACATACTAACTAATAAAATATTTAAAATGATATGGATTTAAATAAATATTTAATATCCTTTTTAGTTTGAAATAATTGTATTTAACTCGATTTTTTTGATTTTTTATAAAACATGTCTTATGTTAATAAACCTTTCATTTCCTAAATGATTTTTTTTTTAATAAAAAGTAATAAAAAATGTTTTTATTTCTTTATTATTTTTTGAAAATTCATGATAATTTTAACCTCAAAATTTACTTTCTTCTTGTCAAAAAGTGATAAAATTTTATCAATTTCTCTAATTATTTTTTACATTTAAATACTTATAAAATGATTTAAATAGTTATGAAAACACCTATTGTTCTTATATAAACATCTATTAAAATATTTTTGTTGGCGTTCCAGGAATAGGTAACATATAAAATGTTGGCATTCGAGGAAGACACCATGGCCACTTATAGAGCACAATGATATGATATCATGTTATTGTTTTTACTTTTAGTTTGAATGATAAATTTGGTATATGGCCACTTATAGCAGTATAGAGCACAATGATATGAAATCAGGTTATTGTTTTCACTTGTAGTTTGGATGATAAATTTGGTATATGGCCACTTATAGAGTACAATGGATGGAGATATTTCCCTCTTCCTAGTATGGTTGGAGATGTTGGTAAAAGGTTACAGCAGATGAAAGATTTTAATTCAAGAGATGATGACGTCATCCTTGCTTCCTGTTATAAAGCAGGTTAAAAATCTTTAAGACTTAACAAACCGATGCATGGCATAATTAGATGTGTTCTTTAAAAGAAATAGCTAGATTGCTGTTAGCCTATCAAAATAACGTATAATAATGAAACATACATGCATTGTAATTATTATAATTTATAGAATTAAAGTAGAAAAAACTCACGTTTGCAATCACACAAACAATGTGGACTGATATAAAATTATACATAATAAGAAATGTCATGCATTACAATATCATAAAACCTGTAAGTATGTTAGTCAAATTTAATAGCTGAATACCGCCATGTGCCTGAACGGAGTCTCGAATCATGTCAATGGATATGTCAACATATATCTTAATGTGTAATGTCGTTGAGGACGGTTTTGTTGGTGCTTGCAAATTTTAAACGTTTTGAGTTTCAAATTTTGATATTCTGGAATGCTGCTAAGAAACAAAATGATAAAATTGTGGAATGATGATTAGAAGATATTTACCCTGTGATTTGAAAACTGTTAACATAGGTTATTGTAGCATTTATAATTGTTATACATTTATTTGCAGGAACACATTGGATACATGAAATAACTTCGATGCTTTTAAATCAGACAACAGAGTACAACACAAAGCACTGGACATCTCTAAATCTACAGTTAGAATGGCCAGAAGATTACAAATTCGCAGAAGCAATGTCGGAACAAAGACTTCTACAGACTCATCTACCATTTGAATGTCTGCCAACAGCACATATTAACAAAGGCGCCAAAATTATTTACGTGAGTCGAAACCCAAAAGACAGAGATGTGTCCATGTACAATTTTCTACATGGAAAAATAGGATGGCCTGACATGACATGGAATGAATACTTCGACAAATTTGTTTTAAATGGTATTTTGTTTTAAATATCTCTTTGTTATTTAATTTCCCTAAGTTTTAAACGGACAAATCATATTTTAGTATTTGCTATCACTGATTTTGGTCAGCATACAAACTATAAAAAAGTAACAGATGCAGCGAACATAACGAAGATTGGAGATTAAAAAAGGGATACTTTGTATATATCGACGGTAATAAAAACTGTCATTCCAGTTAAAAATTAACATGTTCAAAAACGCAAATCCATCATATTTTTAATGTTTATTTACATATATGAACATAACCAAATAAACACTAGGATAAATAGAGGCAACAATAGTAAAGAAAAGTCACAACTCGAAGGAACTCTAAAATAGTAAGGTAGTTTCCATGATAAGTTATTTATTTTCAGCTAAACTAGTTGGTCATGTCGTACCGTACATTGCAATATGTTTAATCTTATTTTCCAGATGATATATATGGAGGTTGGTTTAATCATGCTAAGCAATATATAGATGCAATTAAACATAAAAAAGCAAACATATGCCAAGTTCTTTACGAGGATATGTGGTTGGTAAGTATTTCTTTTTTTCTGTGTAAGATCTTAATTTGATAAACACAATAAAAGTAAACTCGCGTGCTTATTTAGTACACTAGTGGGTTTTTTCTTTAACACAATACTTACGAGTGTTTCACCAGCCCAGTAGCCAGTACTTCGGTACTGGCATGAAAATACGGATTTTTTTGTTTTATTAAATTTGCTGTTACAAAATGTTAAAAATTATTAAAAATTAAGGAATGTATCTTCCTCATGCAAAGCTCTGATTCCTTTCACGGATTTGGCTATAATTTTTGGAACTTTTGGATTATAGCTCTTCATCTTTTATATAAGCTTTGGATTTTACATATTTTGGCCACAAGCAACACTGAAGAGACATGTATTGTCGAAATGCGCATTTGGTGCAGAAAAATTGGTACCGTTAATGTTATTACAAAGTATAATCTTGTACATAAACGGGATTATCATTTATTACATAATACATGTATTGCAGCATTATTGCATAGAGTCAATTATACAAGATAGGTATACAACTTTTAAAATGATGTATTTGAGAACGTTTACCAATAATTATTTCGAAAACTAGAATAGATAGTTTAAACATATTTTAATGTTAAAAAATGACAAATGGATTAGAAACAAGTGTTTCGACTTGGTAAAGTCTTCTCCTATAATAGATAGACAAGTACATAGAAACTGTAAAAGCTATACATAAGGTCACAAATAACATGTTAGTTTAGAATATTCGTGAGTGGTTATTTTTGATTAACATAGATCAAAATGAGCAACACTGACCCTTTAAGAGCCTTTATTCGTTTCGTATTGACACTGATCTGCCGATACTCAGTCGTTTTCCTTCTTTCAAAATGTATATGTAGAAATATAGAAAACGAGTAATAAAACACTTGAAGTAAATCGTAACTGAGTGCAATAGACCACACGTCAATTATGCGCACCTTTCTGACGGCATTTATCAGATAGAGGGGATTGCCTGTATCCGTGCACCATGAACGTTCATCAAGCGTCTTAGTGATCGTCATTGTGCACAATAAACTAGAAATAATATTTGTTCTGTAGGTACCTAATCACAATTCCCTTATGAAAGCAGTGTTGAATATTAATTTCAAGAATTAAATTTGCCGAATAATTCGTGCAATATAGCATTCTCAATTTTCCAACCAATCGCTTAACAAAGGAACGGAAGTGACGCCACCCCTAAACGCACGAATGATGTTCACTAAAACCAACGTTTTCGGCGGATTTGCAACGAACTCGAAAGTTGTCTATTGTCATCGAGTGGCTTAAGAGTAGAGTGCAATTACGAACTCTACTTTTTACATTGATTCTTCAAGGTTCAAATATATAAGGCAGCAACCATTTGATTTTCTGGGGGGGGGGGGGGGGGGGGGGGGGGGGGCTATGGTTTTTTTTGGAAAAAAAGTTTGTTTCCAGGTTTTGGTGAAAAAAATAATTTGTTTTGGACCCTGAGTAAAAAAAATTGTTTGTTTCATCCTCAGCTGCCACTATATGTAATGCTAAAATTGAAAGAAAAAAATTGTCTTCGGTTTGTCGCTAAAAAAATAGATTGTTCATCGCCGAAGGCGAAAAAAAAAGTTTGCACAGAAAAAAAAAACCATAGCCCCCCCCAGAAAATCAAATGGTTGCTGCCTAACGTAACTTGTAATATATGTATTCCAGGATCCAATAAAACATACCACTAGACTGGCAGATTTTCTAGAGGTTCCATATGACGATACCTTCATAAAAGAAGTGGTAAAGAAATGTTCATTTCATGAATTGAAGAATAAGAAGATCGATATAACAGTTACAATACATCCAGAGGGAAAGTCTACATTGTTCCGAAAAGGTAATATACATCCAGAGGGAAAGTCTACATTGTTCCGAAAAGGTAATATACATCCAGAGGGAAAGTCTACATTGTTCCGAAAAGGTAATATACATCCAGAGGGAAAGTCTACATTGTTCCGAAAAGGTAATATACAATTACAATACATCCAGAGGGAAAGTCTACATTGTTCCGAAAAGGTAATATACAATTACAATGTATGTACTCGAGATTCCGCCAATGTAGACGCACCCCTTGATTGACTGCAAGGGTACAGCGGATCCATGTACACTCCCTAAGGATTAATGGAGATGTGTCCTTTACAATATTATCCCACCACCAGAACAATCCCCACCCAACACCGCCCAAGGGAGCGTGTAGGACACCGGGAAGTCTGTTATTATGGTGGAGGAAGCCGAAGTACTCGGAGAGAACCACCGGGCCACTCGGTGGAAACAGACAAACCAGAGAGATATCAGAAGATTGATCTCCTGGTCAAAGTAGGGGACAACTTTGACCAACCGAGGCCCCCAAAGTACCCATTCTAGTTTAAACTCCGGTGTGGGTACCAGAGATGTGTGTGAGAGGGTGAAAATTACCCTTCTGATGTACTGATATTTTTAGCACCCCGAGTGAGAATCGAACTCGGGACCTTCAGCACTGTAGCCATCGGTCTTAACCACTAGACCACGAACTCACATAAAGGTTACAATACATCCAGAGGGAAAGTCTACATTGTTCCGAAAAGGTAATATACAATTACAATACATCCAGAGGGAAAGTCTACATTGTTCCGAAAAGGTAATATACAAAAGTAGAATGTTAAGCAAGCTACATAAAAGTAGGTTTAATCCACATTTTTGTACTTAAGAAAATACCTGTAACAATAGTTATTAAAGGTACCAGGATTATAATTTAATACGCCAGACACGCATTTCGTCTACAAAAGACTCATCAGTGACACTCAGATCAAAATAGTTAAAAACCCAAACAAGTACAAATAATAAAGTTGAAGAGCATTGAGGATCAAAAATTTCAAAAAGTTGTGCCAAATAAGGCGAAAGTAATCTATTCATAGGATAAGAAAAACCTTAGTCTTTTTAGTTTTGTAACAGGAATAAGACAGTTGTTGTCCATACGTTTAATGTGTATGCGCTTTTGATTTTGCCATTTGATTAGAGACTTTCCGTTTTGAGTTTTCCTCGATGTTCAGTATTTTTGTGATTTTACTTTCTACAATGCTGCAGGAGTTTTTAAAATTGTATTTTCTATCAAATAAACTCATCATAGATACCAGAAATAAAATTACGCTAGACGCGCGTTTCGTCTACAAAAGACTCATCAGTGACGCTCAATCAAAAATGATATGAAAGGCCAAATAAAGTACGAAGTTGAAGAGCATTGAGGACCAAAAATTCCTAAAAGTTTTGCCAAATACAGCTGAGGCAATCTATTCCTGAGGAAGAAAAGCCTTAGTAAATGCATTTTGTATAAGTAAGTAATTTTATTGAAATAAAGTCCAAACATTGGACATGTCTTTATTTATTTACAATCTGATCAAAATACCGACCATTTGTTCACATTATCATTGTATATTTCCCATATGTCATTGAAGTTTATCATAATTCGTATACTTCATTCTTTTGGGATATACAACCTAACTTAAGAGTGCATTTCTTTCTAACACAAACGATGCAAACGGCTAAGCGCGCACATGTTTTGATCATTTCTTTCAAACATACGTTTGCAAAGTTTAAATAAACGTTGACCAACTATGCAAACGATAAAAGTGCGTCTGCAGTTTGTCGTTTGTCGTTTGTTAGTACGAACGCTATATTTGTTTCTTACTTCAACCTGATTAAACGAAGTATTTGTAAAAAGTCTGTTTACCAACAACATTTGCATGCATTATTGAAAGTTCAAACAGGGTTAGAAAAGACGTATTAAACGATGCATTTGTTTCTACTTTTGTAGAGTTTAGAAAACAACAACAAACGCGACACGACGTTTACAAAATTTTGGTTAGAAAGAAATGCGGCCTTATTCTAATTTAATTGAGTCGTTTTGAATGAGATGAATTAAAAGATACGTGTATTGTATTTGAAGCTTTGCGGACTACCTGTAGATTTACTGATGCGTATCGGATACCGGTAAATGGATATTGGCGACAGTAAAACTATCTATTTTCTATCATTCTATAACATCTTTTTTTCAGGAAAACTCGGTGACTGGAAAAACTGGTTTACGGTCTCGCAGAATGAACAATTTGATGCATTATATGAAAAAGAAATGAAGAACGTCGATGTTAACTTTGTTTTTGAACCTTCTGGTCAAATTTGATTTGTCTTAATTAAATATAACCAACATCATATATACGGTGGCCTATGGTTGTTAATTTCTGTGTCATTTTGGTCTCTTATGGACTGTTGTTTCATTGGCAATCGTACCAATCTTCTTTTTTTTATATCATATATATACTGGGGGGAGTTTATCCAAATAATCCTTTTTGTTATAATAAATCATATAGGTATAGCAATACTGTTTTTCTTGATTTGAATATTTAAGTCGTACATAGAAAATAGAATTGAAAGTTGAACCGTTGAATATGTCAAAGTGACAACAATCCGACCAAAGAGCAAGAAACATTGAAACTTCATTGTTAAAACTTAATTTTCGTTAGTTTGTGTTCTGTTTTGAAGCGTAAATTCATATGACGCCAGCATGAAAAATGTTGTAGTTGATTTTAATTTCACAAATGCGCCAACATAAACTTTGTTGTTTTATTGATTGTGTAGATAAACTCATCATAGATACCAGGACTAAATTTAGTATATATGCCAGACGCGCGTTTCGTCTACAAAAGACTCATCAGTGACGCTCGAATCCAAAAAAGTTAAAAAAAGCCAAATAAAATACGAAGTTGAAGGGCATTGAGAACCAAAATTCCTAAAAGTTTTGCCAAATACAGCTAAGGTGATCTATGCCTGAGGTAGAAAAGCCTTAGTATTTCAAAAAATTCTAATTTTTTTATAGTACATGCACTATATAGTGTGCAATTTTTTCGATCAAGTACAAATTAAAACTATAAATACAAAGGTAGTGAAATGAAACACCACTGTTAGGAATCGCAGGACCCACCTGCAACAGGAACGCCCAAGACCGAAAACCCTTTCACTGGATAATAAAATACTGAGTCATACCAGGTAGTACATCGCAAAAAGACGAGACGTTCTTTGATATAACCTTGGGTCAATTAAGACTTTGTACCTTTATTTGTGACATTTTTACCTATTATGTCTGTTTGTTTTGTTCACACATCATTATCAATATTATTAAATTTGATTCGACTGTCGTACAAGTGAGGGGTTTATCACTATAAAACCAGGTTCAATCCACCATTTTCTACATTTGAAAATGCCTGTACCAAGTTTAGGAATATGACAGTTCTTGTTCATTCGTTTTTGATGCGTTTTGTTATTTGATCTTGCCATGTGATTATGGACTTTCCGAAATGATTTTCCCCTACGTTCAGTATTTTTGTGATTTTACTTTTTTTCTGTTATCAGAAAGCGAGGACGTTAAATAAAAAAATTGGAAACAGCACGTGCACTGACGCTTCAATACCGTTACAGTTGAACAATAGACATTCAATATGCGGGACCTGTTGAAGCATTGTTGCTAGGTGATGAAATGTTGAATTTCAAATTGAAATCATCTCGTTTCAACTTATTACTGAACTTTTCTTATTCTTGTAACAGCAATGTTTCTTTAAATATATGTTAATACCAAACAGATCAAAGTAGCTAGATCGGTTAATTTCACATACTAGTACATATATATTGATCATGTTCTTTCCTTTACTAATTCTTTAAACCTTTCTGTTCCCATGTTATATCAGGAGACCTCAACATCGTTCGTGACCGAGAGATAAAATTATTTTTAGCGGTAGCACGAACGGACACCAAACGGATGAAAAAATAAGTTTTCCGTTGACAAAACTGTTATCTGTTAGGAGTCCGTTGATGTACTGACGAAATAAAACGGTTGCGAAACGAATAAATAACGGGCACACACAGGATATGCAAAGTACAAAAAACGGAAACGTAACGGACAGAACGGAGGCTGAACGTACATCCAACGGACAAGTACCGCATAAAACGGACATCTAACGGAGGCCTACCGGATGAAACGGATAAACAAGATGTGCGGAAAGATTAAAGGCAACAATGATTATACATGTAAATCGCAGAAATATTCAAAAAGTTTCCATGTAACTGGTTTTGGTTTGTTCTTCAAAATTCCGCCTATGGGTATGTTCTGGCCTGAATAAGAGCTGATTGATAGTGAAGACGTGTTCTTATTCTGAGATCAATAATGAATGATGAGCATTCATGACACTCAAAAATCTAACATGCCAATTAATTTTTGATTGGCATGTATCCGTTTCACATCCGTTCATCGTCTGTTTTATCCATTATACGTCCGGTAGAAGTCCGTTTCACAAACGGTTAAAACCCGTTTTATCCATTAAACGTACCGGATGTACAATGGACACTACATTCGTTGAACGTCCTTTCAAAATTTTTAACATGCTCAAAATTTTCCATCGGACAGAACAGACGTCAACGGATAAGATGGACACTGAACGGACATGAAACGGAAATTTATCCGTTCAGCGTCCGTTCGCGCTATACGTTAAGGTGTGACCGGGGCTTCAAGAACCTAAATATCGTCCTCAGTCAATTCTTAAATGGAATGAGTGTCGTAACATCATCCACGACTCACTCCATCCTTACTGCTTTAAATGGATACAACGAAAAAAAGCTGAATAGAAATCTTTAGATTCTTTCTTTTTTATTCGGTAAGGAACATGGATGATATAAGTATTATGTGTCCGGACTGATAAGGCTGCTAGAAATATCATTATTGTTTGACGTAAATTTTACATTGAGGTACTTAAAAAGGAGGTCACCAATCCACCAACATTCCAATCGACTCCATTTTAGGAAAATGACATCTGTTACAGTAACAAACATACACTTTTAGCTACCTCTTTACAAGCAGAACTAACTACAATGACAGTTCCAACTATATGTACTGGCTTCCGAAGCTGCACAGAACTCCTTACAAATATAGATTTATTTCGTCATCAAGAAATTGTTCCACTACTAAACTATCTATTATACTTATAGCTAGTATACTTGGTTCAATCACATACTTGGTAATATTTTTTTTCAAATATGGCCTTTGAAAATAGTGAAATTATTTACTTTAGGAGTGTAAAAGAAAAGTAATCGTTGGAAGTACTTGATAAATTGCATACTTATATAAGTGATTTCGAATCTGTTCAAATTTTGATTTCCCTACCCTATGGACCACTTTGCCTAAAATAATTCACACACCTGATTAAATGGGCATTTAAAAAGTCGAAATGCGAATACACATGTTCAATCTCTTTTAGATGATTTTTTAGTAACAACAAACAAAAGAACTATGTCAATTGGACCTGTTTTGACACTATAACTGCCTTTGAATTTTTATTATAAACATTTTTGTTCTCTATGGAGATTCCGTAAAATGTAAAATTATCGGAATTTTCGTGGGAACTAACTGTGCACCACTTATTGGGGATCTGTTTCTGTATTGTTACGAGTTACAATTTATGACTAAAATCAGCAAAGACCCATCGAAACAACATCTGATTTAAAATTTAATAACACTTTTTATTCAGATAATATATTGGCTTTCAATAATGACGACTTCAGTATGTACATGTACACTAAAGAGATTTGCCTACCGACTGAGGACCACCTCCGGGTGCGGGTTTTTTTTTCTCGCTGCGTTGAAGACCTTCGGTTGTTGTCTGCTCGTTGGTCGTTTTTTTTTTTGTCTCTTTGGCATGTTCCCCATTTCCAATCTCAATTTCATTTCTGATTTGGTCCCTTTAATATACCGGTATCCTCTTGAACTGGAAGCGTGACTGGAGCGGGCCCCCTCTTAGGTCAGTCAGTGGGCCCCCACTTATGAAAATTTCTGTATCCGCCACTGATCATTATGCAGAATAATGAAAACAATTGTAGAAATATGCACGTGAATTTGTTTTAGTTGATATTCATAGAAACAAAACTGTTTTGAATTAAACATTTGAATAAATTATGAATTCAAAGTAAGTTGTTGCAGAATTATGCAAACAATGGTAAAACTGTGCACTTGAATTAAAGCCTTAAATATTCGTGACCATGAAAAATCATGCAAGAAGTTGTAAAACTATGTACTTGAACTTAAGCCATGAATAATTATGCAAGGAGTTGTAAAACTGTGTACTTGAACTTAAGCCATGAATAATCATGCAAGGAGTTGTAAAACGGTGTACTTGAACTTAAGCCATGAATAATCATGCAAAGAGTTGTAAAACTGTGCACTTAATTAAAAGCCAGGCATAATCATGCAAGAAGTTGTAAAACTGTGTACTTGAATTTAGGCCATGCGTAATCATGCAAGAAGCTGTAAAACTATGCACTTAAATTAAAGCCATGCATAATCATGCAAGAAATTGTAAATTTATGCACTTGAATTTCAGCCTTGAATAATCATGCAAGAAGTTGTTAAACTATGCACTTGAATTTAGGCTATGAGTAATTGTAAAACTATGCACTTAAATTAAAGCCATGCATAATCATGCAATAAATTGTAAAACTGTGCACTTGAATTAAAGCCTTGAATAATCATGCAAGAAGTTGTAAAACTATGCACTTGAATTTAGGTTATCAGTAATCATGCAAGAAGTTGTAAAACTATGCACATGAATTAAAGCCATGCATAATCATACAAGAAGTTGTAAAACTATGCACTTGAATTTAAGCTACGAATAAGCATGCAATAAGTTGTGAAACTGTGCACTTGAATTTAAGCCTTGAATAATCATGCAAGAAGTTGTTAAACTATACACTTGAATTTAGGCTATGAGTAATTGTAAAACTATGCACTTAAATTAAAGCCATGCATAATCATGCAAGAAATTGTAAAACTGTGCACTTGAATTAAAGCCTTGAATAATCATGCAAGAAGTTGTAAAACTATGCACTTGAATTTAGGTTATCAGTAATCATGCAAGAAGTTGTAAAACTATGCACTTGAATTAAAGCCATGCATAATCATACAAGAAGTTGTAAAACTATGCACTTGAATTTAAGCTACGAATAAGCATGCAATAAGTTGTAAAACTGTGCACTTGAATTTAAGCCTTGAATAATCATGCAAGAAGTTGTTAAACTATACACTTGAATTTAGGCTATGAGTAATTGTAAAACTATGCACTTAAATTAAAGCCATGCATAATCATGCAAGAAATTGTAAAACTGTGCACTTGAATTAAAGCCTTGAATAATCATGCAAGAAGTTGTAAAACTATGAATTTAGGTTATCAGTAATCATGCAAGAAGTTGTAAAACTATGCACTTGAATTAAACCCATGCATAATCATACAAGAAGTTGTAAAACTATGCACTTGAATTTCAGCTACGAATAAGCATGCAATAAGTTGTAAAACTGTGCACTTGAATTTAAGCCATGAATGATCATGCAAGAAGTTGTAAAACTGTGCACTTAAAATAAAGCCAGGCATAATCATGCCAGAGGCTGTAAAACTGTGCACTTGAAATAAAGCCAGGCATAATCGTGCACGAACTTGTAAAACTGTGCACTTGAATTAAAGCCTTGAATAATCATGCAAGAAATTGTAAAACTATGCACTTGAATTTAGGTTATCAGTAATCATGCAAGAAGTTGTAAAACTATGCACATGAATTAAAGCCATGCATAATCATACAAGAAGTTGTAAAACTATGCACTTGAATTTAAGCTACGAATAAGCATGCAATAAGTTGTAAAACTGTGCACTTGAATTTAAGCCTTGAATAATCATGCAAGAAGTTGTTAAACTATACACTTGAATTAAAGCCAGGCATAATCATGCCAGAGGCTGTAAAACTGTGCACTTGAAATAAAGCCAGGCATAATCGTGCACGAACTTGTAAAACTGTGCACTTGAATTAAAGCCATGCATAATCAGGCAAGTAGTTGTAAAATTATGCATTTGAATTTCAATAATTTTGCCGTGTTTGCTAAAATTAATCTTGTATTACGATGCATGCAGCATTTTGCTAACAGTGCTCGGAACTTATAAAACTGGCTGAATTGTGCATTCCCGATTAATCGATACTTTGTCTTTTTGGGCATGCCCAGTTCTAAAAATATCTGTACGCATTCATACCTGTCCCTCTTTACAATAATAACACTTAACTTGTCCATTGCACAATATCTTCTTCCCTTTAACAAGGAAAACGTCAACCATTCAGCAAAAAAGAAAAAAATTGATAAATAGATATGATTTTAAGAACATACATGATGGGAGAAAGTCAGTACAAAGAGGAATAACTTCATCTTTAAATATTTTAACTTGTGGCTCATTTTTCCTGTGCCATCTAGAACATTTTATTTAGGTACAGACTAAAAACTGTATCACACTCATATCATCGGATCCGGATCAAGAGATATAGGCTGTTAATCTTTTAATAGTCTTCCTTAAAATTAAATGAGACCGTGGCAAAAACAAAAACTATTTCATAATTTTAAAGATCATATTCCAAAAATGTTAATAAACTGATTTTTAAAAGATCGTCAATTTTTAGTAAAACAAAATTCGAATCAGTTCAAAACAGAAATTGCTATTTTTTTAATAAGATAGGTCAAAAAAAGATTTGTTCTTGTAAATTCATATTCGCGATGTACATTGCCCCACCTAATTTTAAGATGTACATGTACCACTTTATAATCTTAAATTAGTAAAACTCCGTGTACTGGTGCTCCTACCTACTGGAGTTTAATACACAGAAAGAGAATAAACTACAAGGAGTTGTTTGATAGCTGTGAAAAATTCATGGAAAACATTGAAAACAAAACTAGAAACATGCTATTTCAAATGCACATAGAGAGACTGAAAATTTTAGACAACAAATAGAAACACATAATGTGCATATATATATATATAGTTATATAAAGATACATATATCATAAAGTGGAAGAACTGACAACCAAATGAGAACAATGATTATAATAAGTAACATATATATAGTACCAACACAGAGTCTGTCATTTAATTTAATAATAATTGTAAGAATCTTAAATATTTAAAGATCACTCCTATCCTCAACAGCCTTATACATCTATTATATGGTGCTTATCATTTATATAACCTTTTAAAATCTATTGATGGTGACAAAACAAGTTTTTATAACTTTTTAAAGATTTTAATATACAATTGATCATGAAGTACATATAACATTCCACTGAGAAAATCTGCCTTTTTAGATTTTATTAAATTCTTACATCTTAAACTATTATTATTTTAATACATAGATCTTATTAAATGAAACCTTTTAATGTACATTTTATGCATATTAAAAAGCAAATTCAAATGAAACATAAGTTTAAATATAAATAAAACTAAGTCACATACTTAAGTGAATATACTTGTATGGTAGAATAGTTTGTAATAAAAAGGTCCATGTAAATATGCCTTGCATGACATTTCTATTGTTTATTGTTTATTTATATGTGCTGTACATATGTTGGAAATTTTGTTTTATCATTTAAAAAAGAAATTTAAGTTAAGGGAAAACTCCATATATATTTGGAGGTGCTCCTAAATAAAGGAGGCTTATACCAAGAAGAAGAAGACTGACAACAATTCAATGGCTGCTGTTCCCTGTAGCCCGGGTGGCTTTTCGATCTCAGAGAAAAGCACGAATAGCGAGAGAGTCACAACATATATGGGTAGAAAGAGGAAGCATTTGGACTATGAATCAGATTCCTCCTCTGGAGATGAGGGCATACCCCACAACATTAGTAGGTGGCATATTTCTGATTTATATCCTTTAGGCATACACTTCAACAGAACATTTGAAGATGACACGACTGGTATGTTTGACGTTTTAGCCAAAAGTGAACAACCATTTGAAGCAAACCCACTGGTGCAGCAAACCCTAGATGAATTGAAAAGCAAACTGACTTTTGATTTACCTCCATTGGATGGACTTCCAAGATGGTCAATGAGTTACGCTAGTTCTCTCATCAACCAGCTATACAATAACACGGCTTTGTTGAGACAGTCACTGTCAACAACTGACAATATGCTGTAAGTATTTATAACAAAGCATTGGTGATAATAATCCACAAATATTAACAAAAGAAGAAATAATTGTTATTATTGCATAGCAATATAATATTTCCCACAGAAAGTAACCAAAACTTAGCGTGCAATAAATTCTAATATTGCACTAGTGCAATAAATCTTCAAAATTCATGACGTCATCAATGACAAAATCTTAGTTTAAACCAATTTTTACTTTCAAATATTATATTGCTATACAATAAAAGGGTTATTGCATGAATATTGGGGAATATTGTCCCTTGTAGAACATATATTGCACTCGCAAGCTCGTGCAATATAAAATTCTACTCGGGACAATATTCCCCAATATTCATGCAATAACACTATATTACAATGTATGTACTTCTGTCATCTGAAACTAATACACCTTAATGGCTTATCGCTATTTAAAGTAAAGTAAAAAGTAAAGTAATCTTTATTTAAAGTCGGGTTGCATATATATACATAATAACTGATATATACATAATAACTGCTATTACTGGATATCACACAGGTTCCCGTAAAATTTTGACGTCATAAAACAAAATATCTGACGCCACAATGGAAAATGATTGTTATATGCGTCAAAAAGTTCAAGCCGCCGGGTCAGCTGGGATTAGCGATAAGGTCTATTACAGAAGGCAGTATGTGTGGAAAAGTTAGCAAATTTGTATTTGTGCACTACATGTACAATGTACCTGCTTTGCGTTTGATAATTAGATGTCAGAGAATAGGCATTGTCTGTGCATTATTGCATGAAGTAACTCATAGCAAAATTGACTTACACGTATGTAGGCTATGCGTACCTGCATCTGATTTTATAACAAACTGTCAAAGGATTGGAAATGAAACATGAAATATAATGTAGTTTTAACATGGGTAGGCATTTTATTCGAGACTATTTTTGCCCTAGTGATAGTGAGGGCTAAAATAACACGAATATAATGCCTACCCATGATAAAACTACAATAAAGAATAGCTTGCATCAATTATTTTGATTCTGATTAGGACACTTAAGGTAATTTCTATGTCGGATATGTATAACATGTATAAGTATAGAGCAATTGTGTAAGGCTCTTCCATGAACCTGAGACCCTTTTTTGTTTGAAAAAAAAACAAAGACTGGCAATGTGATTTTTCAGAGGGATGAGTTTTGAACAGCCTACATGAACAGTTGTCGTATCTACATTAGGTCAAATATTTCAATTTTGAATTTCAGCACATGACATCCATAATAAATGAATTAGTAAGAACATGTGCATCATTTGAGAGTTTGGAAGTGTTTTAAGTTAATAAAATAATGTAAATGCATACCAATTTGATAAAATTCATTATTCTGCTGTCATGGCTGTAGTCAATATACACATGTACTAACAATTTTTTTTTGATTAACAGCATGAGTTTATTCACAAAGCGAAAGAAGCACGTCATATTAGAATTGCAAATTTATAGAAAATGGCAAATGATACTTTTTAAATTTGTTTTTAATTTATTAATTAAAAATACATGATCAACATTGCAAATTAGATGTGCACACTATATAAAAAAAACTGTACAGTCCCTGTAAAAGAAAACATGATAGAAAAATATAAATTAAATGTAAATGTACAAACAATGTACATTAAAAGAATAAAGTTATACATTGTTATAATGAATTGGGAATACATATGTTCTGTATTGTCAGTTTCTAATGGTTTTTAATTTGGTTGCCGTTTGGGCTTTGGTGAAGATTGTAGACACCCTATTGTTGTAATTTTTATTTCATTTTGACTCATGAGTTGTCTCGTCAGCAATCATATCTAATTTCCCTATTTTTATAGAAACATGGCAAAAACATTCAGCAAAGTAAAACTTACAGATAAATCAGTACGACTGAAATGTCAATTAATCTAGATCTCTTATCTATTATTTGAAAGATTTTCAAAATTTGTATTTATCCAATTTCAGGAATATATCTTTGAGTTATGCTGTTGATTTCACTCAGCGTATAGCGTTTATGTTAGAAAGACTGTACAGAAAGAAACCAACATCAAAACACTTATATACTGGGATGGTTGGAGCATTGGCAAGAATGTGTTATTTACAGGACGAGTAAGTAGCACATGTACAATACACCTTATCACTATTTTGTCTACAGGACGAGTAAGTAGCACATGTACAATACACCGTATCACTATTTTGTCCAATAGGGAATAAACAGTCATTAGCTTGTTTAGACAACTTTCTGTTTGGATCAACAGGCAAAAAAGAAAAGGTCATCAGTAACAAGCTGAGGGAAGACAAAAATTAGAAAGCAATCACTTAAAATCTTTGATAGATTAAAAAAAAATTATTAGAAGTATTTACATGATTTACAAGGGTTTAAACAAGTCTCATTGAATATCATGCATGGTGCATTGATTAAACAGGGTCCCAGATAGCTTCCACTACATACTAGTAAATTTAAAACCAGACTAGGAGAACATTATTCTAGTGTTGTCTGACTATCTGTTATAAGCTTTGTTCATACTATATATACTTGTAAAAATAAATAAAAAGTCATGATGTGGTATGAGTGCCAATGAGACAACTTTCCATCCAAGTCACAATTTGTAAAAGTAAAAACCATTGTATGGCCTTCAACAAGGAGCCATGGCTCACACCAAACAGCACTTTTACATGTTTAACAAAAGACCATAAAATATAAATTTATGTAGAGTTTCAAATCAATCATTGTAGTAATATAGTTGCATACATGTTTTTTTTTTTTACTGCTTGAGTGTACAATAGTGACTTACAAAAGTTTGTGATATGCTCTGGTAAACAGAATTATGGCAGAACTTTGGCCCCTGGACATGACAATTTCATGAAACATTTCTCTTGTCCTGACTCAATTCATTTAATGCCTATAGATCTAGTGAGATGTTCTTGCCTTTTACGGGGATTAAATAACTGGACAAGACATCATTACAAACACGTCTTTATTCTCCATAAGCACGTTCATACTAAAAACATCAAAAACAGCATTACGGGTCTGACCTTACACCCTTACCTGGAATAGCCCCGACCTCGAACAGAATTCAACCCTAATACATAACACTAGAGCTGATTTTGGTTACATGAGTCTATATACAATTGTGTTTTATTCAGGTTCATTCATGTCATGCATTTATATTACTTTTCACAAATATAAGTAGATGTGGTATAATCAGTCAGGGGACTTACTTAAATAAGTGATTTTCTAAATTACTGATTCAAGTAACATTATTTCCATAAAGGTTGGAAGTTAGAGTTGTCTTTCTTTAATGATCACCTATTTAAGTAACTGTGGCTAAGTATTCAGTAAAGTGCTGTTTCAATGGGTGTCCCAGAAAAATGCATTTTTTTCATATTTTAAATTATTTTGAGTTTTAATGCAGGTAGCTAATCAATTCACTGCATGATAAAGAGATAATATAAACAGTCTCATATGAAAAGTTTATTGTTGAATAAAGTATTTTATAAATGAAGTGTTGAATTCCCTATTTTTTGCATGCTTATTTTGTGACATGGTCGAATGACCCAAAATCAAAATTGTTTTATTAACCTTTTTGTATGAATGGCAACTAGGTAAAAAGGATTTTCAGGTAAAACAATAGGGTTGGCAAGGTTAAGGACACTAAAACATGAAAAATCATCGAAAAATAAGGATTAAAATCAATTTTAAATGGTCATGTTGTTGGACTAACATTTTCTGTCTTCTTCCTATGTGAAAATGAAATATAAGTTATGTAACAATAGAGGGCAATTAAATGCACAAAATATCTTGAGGCTTGAGCTTATTAACTAAAATGTGATAATTCATCATGAAGTTACAGCAGAAAGTTTTATTTTTTTCAGGAATTGTCATTAAAGTTTACTCTTGAAAAATCTGTCCAACCGTTACGGGCGAACATTTCAATTTTCATTTGCAAGTTGCCAACTCAGTTTAAGTTTTTTTTAATGTTTATGACAACAAATTTTACTACAATCGCGATGTGCATACGGTATTGCTGTCAACTGTTCCTTTTTACTTGAGGTCAACGACATTGAAGGGGTGAACACTCTTTCTGTCCAACCAAGAGATGGAAGTTACATCCAACATTTGTCCAAAAAAATGTTACGTCCAACATCCAAGATATTCTCTAAAATGGCAACCACAAGTCACAGAATCAATTTCGCTTCTACTTTGACAATTACTTAACCTTAAATACTACCATATAAATGAAAAATAAAGAGGTTTTAAACTGTTGACAGTCTAAATTTGACATAATTTTGAAAATTAGGACGTAACAAGAGTCCATTAATTTTCTGTTGGACGAACCGTAGGACAAAATCTTCTAATGTCGGACGTAACAGCTTTTTAAAAGTAAAAAGAACCTTGTTAACAACTAACAAGTCCACATAAACTAAAAAATAGTTCTCAGACCCTTCCTAGTCTCTTCTTAAGAGGTGCCCATTTTTAAATTCCCATTAGGACCAGTAAATTAATGAATTCTGTCCTATGTTTGTCCGACAGGGAATATAATCTGTCCTATGTTTGTCCGACAGGGAATATAATCTGTCCTATGTTTGTCCTACAGTTTTTTATGGTTTTGTTTTATCCATTTATTTAATAATGAACCATTTTACCTCTTGCTGAGGAACACCAGCTGTAGATATTAGTATAAACAGCATAGTTTTGATTTTGTTTTTGACTTTCAATGATGCAAATGGAACAAATTCTCATCCAAAAATGTCCCCGTTTGTCCGACATATTTTAAGATTTTTCCAACTTATAAGTTAGTTTTTGAAAAATTTAACAAAATGATATACTTTAATTGAAGATCTTATGAACTGTCAGAGAAAAATTGATATATTTATTAACTAGGCCTTCATATAAAAGGAAAATATTCAATTTTTCAATGTCCTGTTACGTCCAACATAACCTCTGTCCAACATGCTATTTAGGTCTAATTTTATGTTTTCTGACTAAATAACTATCTTTTTACATGTAAAACCCTAAACTAGAATCATTCTCCTTTCAGAAAATCATGTTATTAAGATTGAAACAGCTACTTTTAAAATCATACATGTTGTCACACACTAACAACACTATACTGAATACTTAGCCTAGTACAAATTAATCACTGGAAGAAGTGATTTAACTTTATTGTAGCTTTAAATATAGAATACTAATGATCCAGGGACTAATTATGTTTCTAAACTTATCAGAACCAACATCTGTGTTGTCTAGGATGACCAGGTCATTTCAGGTGATGACCTTGTACTGAATCTAGGATAATGACATAAAAATCACTTGTTTAAGTATCAGACCTCAATTTCCTTCCCAAAAATCACTTCTTTAAGTATCATTCTTTTAATAACCCCCACTAATTTCAACACCCCCGAACAGTGAAATTTTTATCACCGAACAGTAGAATTTTATTACATAATCTAAAAGATGAAACCTTGAACTTCACAGGAAAAATACCCCCACTGCTGGGAAAAATCTTTTAAGAAAGTATCAGTTCATTATGTAAAGCCATTATTATAGCATTTTTTCAACTAAAATAGAATTTTCAGCTAAATGATAGCATCAAAGTCTTAAACCTTGCTACTTAAAAGAAGCAAAAAGTTTTTTTTTTAATTTTACTAATTAAAAGAAATTATTTAAACCTATGTGTTTAAGATTTTGAAAAAAACTACAAAATCCCAATTTGTGACAAAACTTTGAATTTGCTACTCAAATAAGTGATTTAAAAATCACTTATTTCAGTAAGTCCCCTGACTGATAATGATCAATGAAGATTATAAAACACTCGACCAGAAACCAACTATGATAGAAAAGAGTCTAAGTGAAAGATACCAGAGGAACATTCAAAGGCATAGATCGAAAATAAATTGACAACACCATATATAAAATAGCTAAAAAAGAAAAAGACAAACAACAACAAAAAGTACACACAAGACACAACAAGGAAAATCTAAAGCCTTAGCAGCACAAACCCAACCAAAAACTGGGGGTTATATCAGGTGCTCCAGAAGGGTAAGCAGATCTTGCTCCACATGTGGCACCTGTCTTAATAATCAGTTCACAACTGTAGGTCATGAAAAGCCCTTAATAATGAGCAAAAGACATATGACTGAGTAAGCTAAAAAGTCCCTCTAAAGACAAATGTAAAACAGTTAAACAAGAAAACTGTCAACCTGATTTATAATTAATATTTTTGTGATATGGCTGCAGGGATTTATGTTGTTTCAACATATCTAGTTTTTCAAATTTTGTAAAAGGAGTATCCCCAAAATATAGCATTTTTACAAAGTTGTAAAATTATAAACTCCATTCTCAATTTTATCTTCTTTATTTATTGGAAAGTAGAAATAAAGGCCGTTTTTGACAATACAATTGACATGCATCAGGTACTAGCATCATTATTCCATGCAAAAATATTTCATAATTTGTCCATTTGTGCTAATTATAAGGACGGTTTTTGTCTAAAATGGAAGTGGCTGCACATGTGTTCAGTCTAAGTATTCAAATATATGTTGTATTTCATGATAATACATAACATATACATGATATATAAATGATGGTAGTGAATACAAATGAGGCTAATTCCATTTTCAACAATAACCATCTAAAAAGTGACGTTAAATGGCATATTTTATAGCTTTTTTAATATTTAAAGCTTGAATTTGAGCCTTTTTAACAATATTTTTAACCATGGATACCAATTGAATTGAATGAAGTAGATACTTGAGTGCTTAAAAAATGTTGAAATCTTTAATCAGATGTACTTTGAATTTTATGCCAAAGTTAGCCCCTACCATGCCTACACGACCTTTCGAGATCTCAAAGTCATTTTAAAAATTTTGAATCATATATATACTGATATACATGTCTGTGTATATAAAGGATGAATAACTTACATACAGTTCATGTAGATCTAGATTAAACATGTTAAATACTATTTATTATTTTGAGAATATTTTTTTTATGAAGTTCTGTATATTAATTTTTTTTTTTAAGATGACTTCATTATTAAGATCTTTGATCATGATTATTTTTTTTTAAGGTTAGGAAGTGTGTATGAAAGTGAGATTCGCATTAATAATGTTGATGTAATATCAAGTCCAGACATACGACTAAAAGGAACATTACTTAATACTGACGAAGAGGATTTATCACAACAGATATCCCATTTAGTCGTATCTGTTATTGAGGTAAATAAATATATTATTATACTTTACAATAAAATGCCAGATTTTGATTGGCTTATACAAGGAAGATAATTAGGGCCCCTCCTCACCCGATAGTGATTTATCAGTCTGTCATTCTACCCATAACAAATTGTTTCCCCGCTATATCTAGAAAGCCACTATGATTTTCAAAGTTTATACTTGACATGCATATTAAGCATCACCAGAGGGTGGGTCATAATGTATGTGCAACTTCCTAGGTTAACAGTCATGGTAAAAAAACTCAGTTGACAACCCCATGTCCTATGGAAAAGATCATGTCCACTCTATATCTTCTATTAGATAGCCTTCCTGTCACTAAACAAAATTAACAAAAAGTCTCCAAAAATTTATTGATTTAGGTAGTAGGGGGTTTAAATTCAAATCCATAGATTTTTGAAATAATATGCTTGTTATGGTTTTTAAAAAAAAATTAAAAAGTATTGGTCATCTAGTTATGTTATTCCCGTGACTGTCAATTGGACAACCCATGCACTGACTATGAAGATTGGACAATAGGTTAAGATTTAATAAGCTTAAGATTTGTTTTGTCACTGATTTTACTTTATTTTTTTTGCCTATGCATGAAAGCAGACATGGAGTACATGTAAATGAGTTAGCAACCAACAAAATTTTTTCGTTCATTTTTTTTACATAAATAGGGCCGTTAGTTTTCTCGTTTGAATTGTTTTACATTGTTTTATCGGGGCCTTTTTATAGCTGACTATTGGGAATGGGCTTTGCTCATTGTTAAAGGCCGTACAGTGACCTATAGTTGTTAATGTCTGTGTCATTTTGGTCTTTTGTGGACAGTTGTCTCATTGGTAATCATACCAAATCTTCTTTTTTATAAGCAGAAACAAAACAGACTACTGTGGATTCAGTTATTTTCGTTGGTACCAATTTTTGTGGATAAAGGAAAACTTGTGTGTTTACGGATATTTAATTTCCTGGTTTTGCTGAGGTCAACATACCAGCCTTTAGACTATATTTTATTCGTTAAACATATGATTTAGTGGTCACCTGCATTTTTACCTGTATAAATGAAAATTAGTATCCAACGAATAATAATGAACCCACAGTTATAGCCATTTAGAAGTAAAAAAATAGAAAATAGTGTTTAGGCTATCTTACAATATACTCTTGTATACACTTTTTAACATCTTCAACATGCCAGTATCATTTTGTACCTAAGTCGGAAGCCATTTATTTACAAACATGACAGATATGTTTTTCAAATCTTTCAGCTTAAACACAATTCTGACAGTAAGGAACCAGTATATAAACATAAGACAAGATCTGAAAATGGATGCTCAGATACAAATGAGGATATCGCCATTCATCAACTGTCCTTCCTAGATTCCGCAGCCTTAGGACAGCATGCAGGAGAACTACTTTTAGAGTGGCAAGATTCCTGTTTTAACCCATACATGCCAGGGATGATTGTCTCTGGAACAAAAGTAAGATTATATTACTTATTTTAGAAAACTTGGGATGATGTCATTATAAATAACAGTATACATGGACAGTGCAACCTGCCTATTTAGACACCTGAGTATTCTGGCACCCTGCTTAATCAGACATTTTTTCCAGATCTGCCAGTGTGTTGAATAACGCAGGTTACACTGTATATATAGCTATAATTACATGGCTAGTGGTGGCAGAACCTTGAATTTGCACCGGAGCAACAAGGCATAATTGATTTTCACCAGAAATTAAAATTTCTTTCAATGTGTCATATGCATATAAGTCACATCAACTTCTA
The DNA here is from genome assembly GCA_019925275.1 of Mytilus edulis. Taxonomy (NCBI): domain Eukaryota; kingdom Metazoa; phylum Mollusca; class Bivalvia; order Mytilida; family Mytilidae; genus Mytilus; species Mytilus edulis. The sequence continues at coordinate 94,170,692 of CM034354.1, forward strand.
ATGCATATGCTTGTTATGATGCAAACCTCTTACAGTATGATGTGAATATTTTACAGTGTAATTTTGACACCTATATCTTGATTCACTGAACATTTACATGTGATATTGTGTAACCAGTACATTCTCAGGTTAAAGTTAGTATAACCATGCATTTGTAGTTAATCAACTTATAACTAAGTATTCATACATGACATATGTATTATAAGTCTACCTTGGGTTCGTGTTGTTTATTCTTTAGTTTTCTATGTTGTGTCATGTGTGCTGTTGTTTGTTTGTCTTTTTCATTTTTAGCCATGGCGTTGTCAGTTTGTTTTAGATTTATGAATTTGACAGTCTTTTTAGTATCTTTCGTCCCTCTTTTTTAAAAGATAGGGCTTAAATTAAAATATTGTTTGTTTGCCCTTTACCTACTGACCCTGTAAATTCGTTCCGCCTGAAAATCTTTTATTTGTATTTACCAGCAAGATTTTATTTTATTTTATTTTTTCGTTCCTACCAAAAATCTTATATTTGTATTTCCCGCTCAAAACTTTTTTACCGGAATCCTCATGTTTTATCTTTCCCGCATAAGGTCTTGTCATTTGCTATCACGTTTGACATGAACACTTGCATTTCGAGTTTCAAAGCATTTGTTTGAAATCGATGTTGAAAGCTTGAAATCATAATATGACGAACGTTACTCTGTGTCTTTATACTCGAAGAGCAGGGTTCATTCAAACAAACTTCGTCCAATACAAAGTTTTCAACGTGTGTACAAAATATTTTGTAAATGGACGCTGTATCCTATGTAGGGATGGCCTTTTGTGATCCATAGATCAGGATGATTATGTTAACGATGCTTTCAACCAGCATTGATATATTGTTTATATCTGACATGAACCAAAGGTCTGTAAAGTGGAGAATATTTGGCAGTAAAATCGCCATTATTTTCCATACAGATCATTTATAAATGCGATGTAAAATACGTGACAATTGAGTTTCAAGTCTTGAAGCATTTTTATTGGAAACACAGGCAAACACGAAAAATTTGAACACTTTAGGGACTTTTTCTACTAGTAATGTATGTCTGCCCGGACATACTTTATCAGGACAAAGTTATCTCTTACAGAAAAACTTTAGGTCGAGGTGAGCGTACAATGTACATTGTACAGAATATAAGTGTAAGTTTAAACTCTGAAAAACATGAAAAGTTCCAGGCATATAAAAGTTGAAAATATACTGCACAACCCTATATTTTGATATTTGTTTTCAAAATAGTAGTTGATATAAATTAACTTCACATTCTTCATGATAAATTTTTTCAAATTTCCTGGGAATGTTATACTAATAGTCCCAGAAACTTATTAGTATATAAGTAAAAGCATGTATACTTACATAAAAAGAATACAAAAATAAAAATAAATGCAGATTTAGTATCTATAAAATAAAATATAATACCTACCTGCCTACCCATGACAAAAAATGTTCCGAGCTAAGTTATTTTTTGGGAAAGAAAAATAAAATATTTTACCTACCCTGTTTCAAAACATAGGGCCGGAAAAGGGCAAACAAACAATATTTTAATTTAGGCCTAGGCATAAATACGATTCTTGGCTGATTTCATGGTTCACTTCATATTCTACATGGTAATTTGAACACAAGGTATATGTTTTTTAGTGTGTCTTATTATGTAGTGATGTTACACTATTGTATCAGATAAGGATGAAGGTTGGTACCTATTAAAGAGTTCAAATCCACTGCATTTGAATGCATCTCTCCTAATTGTCAGGAATTTGATATTTAGTAGTTGTCGTTTGTTGATGTGATTCATAATAATTTTTGTTTCTTTTTTTTTTATATAGATTAGACAGTTGGTTATCCCGATTGAATGGTTTTGCACTAATCATTTTCGGGGACATTTATAGCTTGCTGTGAGATCAAGGACACAGTGTTGAAGATCGTACTTAGACAATCTATTTTACCTTTACAAATTGTGACTTGGATTGAGAGTTGTCATCATCTCCTTGCAGAATAAAATATTCATTTTTTATGCTCCATCTAGGGGTATTTTTTTTTTGGTCTATGGGTCCATTTGTTTAATTGTTCATTTGTTCATTTGTTGTTTGTCCATCTTTCTTTTGTCTGTCTGTCCATAGTTTTGATAAAGTTAAACTCCAATCAAGATGTTGAAACTGAGTCCACATGTTGATATTTCTAAGAGATGTAACTCCAATTTTCATGGTCCACATAGTCCAGGGAACATTGAAAATGACAGTGCGGGTGAAGCATCTGTGTAGTATGGACACATTCTTGTTTGGTTTTTGTTTGATTTACTATTTACTTGTGTAACTATTTCTTGATATTTTGTAGGTTGTTATGACACTACTTCATATAACACAAGATCATGTTAATAGACTTAAGAATGGTTGGGATCTTGTGCCAGATGAAGACAAAGCAACAATATATTACGGGAAACCATTAGATCTGTTGGTAAAGGAAGATAGGGATATCTTACTGGAGACATTGTTTAAGCTTAGTCTCATGAATAGAAATATAGGTAAGATAAATCCTGATATTGTATATATATAAAAAAAGAAGGTGTTTGATTGCCAATGAAACAACTATCCACATGAGACCAAAATTACACAGAAATTAACAACTATAGGTCAACGTACGACCTTCATCAATGAGCAAAGCCCATACCGTAAAGTCAAATCAACAATAAATGGACCCGAAATGACCATGTGAAAAATATCAAAAATGAAAAGTAAAGACCTAGTTTATTTACAAAAATGAATGAAAAACAAATATGTTGCATGTAACATTTAAATGTTATATTTTAAAATTTTAAAATGTTAAAACATGGGCATAAAAATAAGGAGGTTTGGCATGCCACAAAACCAGGTTCAACCCACCATTTTTTTCTTTTAAATATTTTTATATTATAGTTCGTTTCTGTATGTGTTACATTTTAACGTTGTGTATCTTTTGTGTCATTTGTTTTCTCATATATTTGAGTATGAATTCACATTATTATAAGACGTGTCACAGTACTTTTCTATCCCAAATTCATGTATTTAGTTTTGATGTTATATTTGTTATTCTCATCGGATTTTTTCTAATGCTTAGTTCATTTCTTTGTGTGTTACATTTTAATGTTATGTCGTCATTCTCTTATATTTAATGCCTTTTCTTTCGGTTTTGGTTTGTGACCCGGATTTGTTTTTCTTTCTATCGATTTATGAGTTTTGAACATCGGTATACTGCTGTTGCCTTCATAACACATAAACAAATGACTAAATTACAGGCTTCTGACTTAGGAGAGGCACATACATAGAGAATGTGGCGGGGTTAAACATTTTATCGAGATCCCAACCCTTCCTCTAACTTGGGACAATGGTGTAACAGTACAACATAAGAACACACTTATTTCTTGTGATATTGTTTAAAAGTTTGATGAACATGAAGAAATAGACTTTAGAAGAGGTGACTACTTGGACTTTGTCCCTGGTCAATATTGTCAACATAAAAGTCAATCTTGATAAAATACATATACATACGAAATACTTAAAAGAAGAACTTTTGCTCAGTCAGAAATATATGAACCTGACAATAGTAAATAAAAACTCTATCCTTCAACATTACAGTCCTACAGCATTAAAATCATTTAAAATTACAATGTTAGATTACTTTTTTTAGTTGACATTAAATTTTAAAATTTAAATTACTTGTTTTTCATTTTAGATTGGTTTCCAGGCTGAGTGGATTTCCAAGAAAAAAAGAAATGGAAGAGTAAGATGTTGAATAGGAAATGTTAAACTCACATCAAGCTTGGACTAGAAATTGATGTATTCACCACAGGGGATATAATTGCCTTCGTTTCTATATTAACGCCAAGTGTAGACATGCCAACTTTTGAAATCCTACATGGGGGATTTTAACCTTGATGTGAAAACCAAAATATTGTCACTTCATCCTATGACTTAATAAATAGTGAAAAACATTACATGACAAAAATATGTTGTTAACTTGACACTTTTTTGTTGATGCATGTATAAAGATGTTAGTTTGATGCATTTGTATTGTCACAGCATTTATCATATTTATACAAAATACATTGAAGAACGTTTGATATGAGTGTTTTTATATGCCCGTCTAAGACGGGACATATTATGGTATTCTGTTGTCCATCCGTCCGTCTAAGACAGGACTTATTATGGTATTCTGTTGTCCGTCCGTCCATCTTAGACAGGATGTATTATGGTATACTGTTGTCTGTCCATCCATCGGTCCGTCTGTCCATCAATCCATGCTCCACAATTCGGACATTTACTTTAAAACACATCCACCAACTTTTATGAAGCTTTGTTGAATTGTTTATATCTATTATAATAAGTTTTTTCCTTAAAAAAGGGGTATTTTCCAGTTTTCAAACAATGAATCAAATATGCTTTCATCAACTTTAATGAAACTTTGGTGAATTGTTTATATCTATTGATGTATGCTCCTTTTCGATTTTTGTAAATTTAAGATTTTATTATTATGTGTTATGAATTTTTATGCTTAAAAAAGTGGTGATTTTACAGTCTTCGGAAAATCACTTATAAACACTTTCACAAAATTTTATAAAACTTTTGTGAATTGTTTATATCTGTTGACCTCAGCTACTTTCAAATATTAAAAAAAAAAAAAAAATGGGTCACCGTTTAGGCCTTCAACAATGAGCAAAACCCATACCGCACAGTCAGCTATAAAAGACCCTGAAATGACAAATGTAAAACAATTCAAATGAGAAAACTAACAGCCTAATTAATGCACAAAAAAAATCATTTAATGCTTAAAGACAAGGTAAAAGGGAAACACCGTATCATGCTCTTATAACGCAGCTCTTTATTATGTTTATGTTGCCTCAACATACTCAAAAACATTTGAGCTATGTACATGATGCAATGAAAAGATACACAAGGTAAAAAGAGAAATCACAAAAAATAGTGAACTCCCGAGAAATATTCAAAAAGTAAAGTCCGTAATCAAATGGCAAAATCAAAAGCTTTTAAAACACATCAAACGAATGGATAACACCTGTCATTTTCTTGACTTGGTACAGGTATTTTTTCTAAATTGGTGGATTGAACCTGGTTTTATTATATCTAGCTAAACTATCTAGCTAAACCTCTCACTTGTATGAAAGTTGCATCAAATTCCAATTTGTTGACAACAATGCATGAAAAAAAAACCAACAGAAACAATAGGTAAAAATGTCAAACATAGGGGTACAGCAGTGAACACTGTGTTATAATCGTATTCACTATAAAAAGAACAAAATTTAATGTAACAAAGAAGCAAAGGAAGGCATGCATCAAATTTAACGACCTCATTCATTGCTTTTTTTATTATACTATTTTATTTATCTATGTAAAATCCACCTTTAAAGGATTGAAAGAAACCCGACCTAACAAAAATACATGACAAAAAAAGAAAGACCAAAAGACAAGGAACATCATACACAACACAACATTAGAAACTAAAGAATGAAACATTGATTATCATTTAACAGAATATATAACCAATGCGTAATAATAATACACTAGCAGGATTAATACATAAATGATATATTAATACATGTAAAATTATGTCATTTTGCACTGAATGGAAAGAACTAAGTTCGGTTCAACCCTCAAGATTGTAATCAGCAAAAATAATGTCAATTGCACTAATATCACCGTATTTGTTGTATGTAATGTGTAGTTCTTGACAGCGGTCTTCAACAATAAAATTGAGAATGGATACGGGGATAACAACCCAACCAAAGGACACTAAACTGACCAAGTCTACCAATTGGTTAAAAAATTCTCTAACTGGAGGTTAAAATGTGCCAAGTCATCGTCTAGTTTGAGCTGGTAGCATGCATAGTCTGAATTACTCTTTATGGTGAGTAAATATAATAGTGTTGAGGTGTAACGTAATCGATGACATGTGTTTCTTAACCCTAGTGGAGACTCAACTATCTGTATTGAAGTATGTGTACAGCATATTTCTCTAGTAATTGGTTAGTAGAGGAAATAGTACTGTTTTTGTAATCGTATTGGTCATTGCTGTACATGTAACTGCAGACCATATGTGTCTTCTCTGTTATCTGAGTCAAACTTTGAAAGTTGAAAGATATTATGTTGTATTAAACTATTCATTTTAATCAGTCTTAAGCTTGAAAAATTGTTTTGAAGTTTTTGAGTGGTCACAAGATAAGGCTGCGTCAGTAGAAGTAGAGGTGGAACTCGTAATTATTTGAGTGGCGAGTCTCTGAATACATCATGGTTTCTCTACATCACAGCGGGAGTTGGAGCTAGTTATGGCTGGGAAATGTTGAAGGTTGTGGTCATATATATGTCTATAAACTGGAACAGCAATCAGTGCATATGATCTCGTAAAAAAGTTATGGCTGGGAAATGTTGAAGGTTGTGGTCTTATATATGTATATAAACTGGAACAGCAATCAATGCATATGATCTCGTAAAAAACGAGTTTGATTTTTTAAGTTAACACATAAGCATGGAATCTGATGTTTAGTAGTTGTCGTTTGTTTATGTGGTTCATAAGTTTTTCTCGTTTCTCGTGTTTTACATACATGTAGAGTAGATCGTTCAATAGTGTTACACTAGAATTTTTGGGGCCATTCCGGTCTTGGTTTTCGGTGTGAGCCAAGGCTCTGTGTTGAGACCGTACTTTAACCTATAATGGTATTCTTTTATAAATTGTGACCTGGATGGAGAGTTGTCACATTGACATTCATACCACATCTTCTTATATCTATTGTTTTCTTTTCTTTCAATTTAAATTTCGATATTCTTAGAATCATTGGATTTGATGTATGTGTCTTACACAGGACTATAACCTAGCTATATCAACAAAGAGTTAATATATGTAATATATGCGGATCCAAGGGTGGCTTGCCCCCCCCCCTTTTCGTGGGAAAAATTTGGTTGATTATATAGGGAATCACTGGAACGCCCCTTCCCTTTAGGTCAGTCAGCGCCCTCCCCCTTTAGAAACACTTCTGGATCCGCCACTGTACAGTAAGGAAAGTAGTGCTAAATACATTTCAGAGTAAACAAGAGAAGAAAAATATGACAACTGACCAATTCAAGTATTTATATAGATAAAAAAATATATTTAAATATTTTTCCTGTCTATGAAGAAATAACATAAAAAATTTGGTGCGTGACACTGAATAACGCGCGTAGCGGGTTATTTAACAGTGTGGACCACATTTTTAATGTTATTTCGAATAGACAGAAAAAATATTACAGTCATTTCTTATAATTTAATTATAAATTCCATTTTAAACCGTAGAAAACCATGAAAAAACGTTGATGACGTCACGGTCACGTGACTAAATTATGTCTATGGGCTCATAACAAAATAACGTCAGCCAATCAGAAGACGCTTTACATCCAAAATTAAATTATTCATATATAACAATAATTTCTTGATTCATTTAAAATCCTACTCCAGACTATAAGTTCGAGGTTCGAAGAAACAAACCTTAGCATTTTATCCATACTTCAATAATGTACATGTAGTAACCGCCATTCAAGGCAGCCATGATGATAGTTTAAAGGTCTCATTATTATTAGAGTACACACTTTTGTAATTGTGTACCTTTACTTCCTAATGTACGTTTGATCACACCAATAAAACACAATTATACCAGTATCAATATCATCATTTTATAAATGATACCGAACTAATATATTTGATCGCTAAATGAATAAAACCACCAGATGTCATGTTTACCTACATGTACTTAAATGATTTTTCAAAGACATGTAATTTATTTTTTTCTTTCAAAATAGAATTATTGAAACGATATTTATTATCGTTATTGTTTTCATTATTGTTTTCATTACTAGTATCAATATTATCTAATTATTTATTACTGCAAAACACATGTCAGGAGCCTCTGGCCTTTTTTTAATCTTGGTTTTTTTGAATTTTAATTCATTAATATTTTTTTAGAGTTGAGTATGACGACCATTTTCACTAAATTGCTATTCATTTTTATTGAGTGGACATTTGAATCCCACCCAATGTCTTAGTGGTATAAGAATCCTTAAAAGTTACATCGAATACTCATATAAAATTGATAATCATTGTATCATTTGGCACCAAGATTCCATAAAACTGTGTTCCCTACCTAGCTACTCGGTCCTATAAAAAACGATATTCCAGCTGTTTCTTGAATTGCTACTTTGTCCTATAAACAACGATATTCCAGCTGTGTCTTGCCTTACTACTTTGTCCTATGAACAACGATATTCCAGTTGTTTCTTGCCTTACTACTTTGTCCTATAAAACACTATTAACTCCACAGAGTGTAACAGGAGGGATGGATAGCTATACGTTACAGTCCCTCGTGTTGATTAATAGTCGGACAAAGGTTCGTCCCACTGGGACTGAACTATGGCAAATGAGACCAAAAACAGACACTTCATTAAATATGCTATACTTATTAATGAATGAATAATGAAACCAAAACATTAATAAAGACAAGTGACGTTAATAGTCAATGAGCACGGAACTATTTCAGCTCCACCGGTCTTTTTGAGACCAAGTACACAATGTTTCTTTAATAAGCCTATTCTTTTCACAAGTTCATTTTAGAAGATAAAATTCCTCCATAAGAATGGCAAAATCTTCTATAAAATATCCAGTAAGTTGGATGAAACGTCTGACACATCATCACGTCAATATAATTTGATTTATATATACACTTTGTTGATCCTTTCTTGCACAGTGATATGGTTTATTTTGGAAACTTACGGAAGATTATTTCAGCATCTCCGTTACATTAGAGTAGACTATTGATTTAATATCAGCAGGACAAGCACACTAATCTGACTTTCAGTTACTGTTTGTTTTGTTTTTTTTAATACACCTTTGTGATTAATAATTTGTTTTTTTTTAGTACCTGTGTTTGTTTGATATGCCATTACGTGTTGACCTTTAAATATGTATGTTCTATAGTAACTAAGTTTGGCAAACTGATTTAAAATAAACATTAGGGGTTCGTATCTGAGAAGATTTTTTTTATTTTATTCATTTGGCTGTCCCTAGATTATCGCTAGCACAGGGTAACGATCAAGTCTCCTGCTCTTTAAACTTGGTAGGTTAAACCATCATTTGTGATGACAATGCTGCGTTATTTACTTGTAGATTAAAATCACGCCCATTCCGACTAAATATATTTTACCAATGGCAGCACATAACCTCTCTTCAGGAAGGAGGTGTAATAATAGTTTATTTTCATATTTACAAATTTCATGAAGCAGAAACCGTGAATGTACGTTGATTTTCCAACATTTGCATTAAAAAGTAAAATCACAAAAATACTGAACTTCAATTCGGAAAGTCCATAATCAGATGGCAAAATCAAATAACAAAAAGCATCAAAAACGAACGGACAAGAACTGAACATGACTTGGTACAGGCATTTTCAAATGTAGAAAATGGTGGATTAAACCATTTTCTAGATCTATAGCGCTAACCCTCTCACTTTGATGACAGTCTCGTCAAATTCCGTTATATTTACATTGATGCGTTAACTAAACAGACACAATAAATAAAATAGTCAACATATGGGTACATCAGTCATCATCGTATAACAATTTTAAAAGGAACAATTTAACAGAACACAAAAACATCTATCTACATACAAACAATTTAAAAAAAAAATACATACCCAGTAACTCCTATGATTTGATTAAGAACTTTAAAATTGACACTAAATATTGATCTCTGTTTTAGGGGTAAATCCTTGTTGCACAATCAGCACGTGGAAATAATTATAGTTGCGACCAGAAATACTAGTTCCTCGTGGATGCGAAAATCTATCTAAATCCTCCAAGGATGGAGAGGAATGATCGGAAAGTAACACTTGGCTATCGAAGATGCATTCTTATTGATGGTTGTATAAATTTAACCTAATAATGCATTTTCAGTGGCGGATTCAGAAATGTTCTTGAAAATATATAAAGATAGAGAATTTATTTTAATAGCAAACTTTATCGGAAAGAAAAGATCTACAAATAAGTAAGGACATCATTCGTAAATATAGCTCAACATGCAGACTTCTTATACGTTCAGGTATTTCACATCCAATTTTTTATGGAAATATTCTTTATAAAGCACAAAGGTGTCAGTATTCACCTCAAAAACTAACAAAACCTTTGAATAGACTTATTAAGAAGGGATATAGTTACGATACTGTTGTCAGGTCATTAAAGATTGCATATTTTGACGTTAATATTGATTCACTTATAGGGTCTTTGCATCGGAACTAAACACATTTATTCAAAAACCAGTTGTTGGCATGACACGGGTTATGTTCTTCTCATATATGTTATGATGGTATGGTACTAAACCCCTAACGGGAAGGATTGTGCCTGGTGTTCATATGATGAAATCATAATCTTTCAGTCAGTTTAATTGAAGTCTGGAGCTGGCATGTCAGTTAACTGCTAGTAGTCTGTTGTTATTTATGTATTATTGTCATTTTGTTTATTTTCTTTGGTTACATCTTCTGACATCAGACTCTGACTTCTCTTGAACTGAATTTTAATGTGCGTATTGTTATGCGTTTACTTTTCTACATTGTCTAGAGGTATAGGGGGAGGGTTGAGATCTCACAAACATGTTTAACCCCGCCGCATTTTTGCGCCTGTCCCAAGTCAGGAGCCTCTGGCCTCTGTTAGTCTTGTATTATTTTAATTTTAGTTTCTTGTGTACAATTTGGAAATTAGTATGGCGTTCATTATCACTGAACTAGTATATATTTGTTTAGGGGCCAGTTGAAGGACGCCTCAGGGTGCGGGAATTTCTCGCTACATTGAAGACCTGTTGGTGACCTTCTGCTACCTGTTGGTGACCTTCTGCTGTTGTTTTTTTTTCTATGGTCGGGTTGTTGTCTCTTTGGCACATTCCCCATTTCCATTCTCAATTTTATTATAAGAATGGTTGAATTCGTCGGACGAACCTAAATTGAGTTGCCACCCGACTAATTACGATTTTTATTCAGTTTTGACATTTGACACGATCTTTAAATTAGTCAAAATTTGTCAAAATAGTTAGACTGGACAATAAAAAGGAGTCATTGCTCTTAAATGATTTTTTTATCCTGATTTTGGGGTTTTTGGACAATCTGTAAACGATTTTGATTAGTTGGTGTTAGTTGATTGATTTTGTAGAAGAGTTTGTGACTCATCATTGCATTTGCAATCGTATATATGGAGCAGATATTGTTTCTTGTACAATTATTTGTTATTGAGTTGTCTTCTTTATATGTTTATAACTGCGGAGGAGTCGGTTGTCTCAGGTAGATGTGGTCTAATGTACTCTTATATATAACTGCAGAGGAGTCGTTTGTCTCAGGTAGATGTGGTCTAATGTACTCTTATATATAACTGCAGAGGAGTCGTTTGTCTCAGGTAGATGTGGTCTAATGTACACTTATATTTATGTTTATAACTGCGGATAAGTCGTTTGTCTCAGGTAGATTTGGTCTAATGTACTCTTATATTTAGGAACAATGTGCTGTCTATTTTGTATTTAATTATTTTTTTTATTATTTTAATCAATTCCTAAAAAAAACCAGAATGTTCAGTATCTTGTAAGAATTTGTAAATGAGAAATTCGTCTGTAAACGAGATATCAAATACCATTTAAGGGATAAAGTAATATTCGGAATGGCAGATGTTTTGTTTTCGTTAAACGCAGAACTAATGCATCATTTGATTGTTTTTTTCATAAATGATTTTTGATTTTACGTCATTATTCTTGCATCACGCGCAATGTCAGTGTTATGAGGGGTCTATCGAAAAAAGTATAGTTTTAAGTCATATTAAAAAAAAGAACCGTCATAATATCACCAACACCATAAGTGACGTCACTATGTTTTTTACGTCTATACTTACGCGGACCATCGTCGTTTTTCCTCATTTGTTGATTCCGCAGAAATTGCAATTTCAGAACTGCCACTCGTATGGGTCCTGATTTTTATCGCAAAAAATTACTTGAACTATCGGTATTTCTTTTCCAGTAGGCTCTTCAGTGTCGGCGTCATATGGTTTATGATATTTGTCGCAAAATATTACTTGAATTAAAGGTATTTACTTTCCATTATGGACCCGGGCATCGACCCCAATATCTCTCGCAAATCGTGTACTTGGCTGGGGGACTATGGTAAAAACTAAGTAACGAGTCGAATAGTAAACTGTATTCCACACTTTTATTAATTACTTCAATCAATTCTTATTACAAGGCCATGCTACTGCACTGACAGACGAAAACTGACGTAATAGTAAATAGCTAAAAAATGTACCACATTTTCAGAAGTAAGAGATACATTTTGTGAGGCAGTCCCGATAACCAGAAGGTCCAAAATTTATATTAAGTCGTGCGTTAGGCTTCTTCCTGATGTATTTAAAAGCATAAAATCAAGTATTCTCCTGGAGATACAAACAATTTTCTCCCAGGCTACACCCATGTGGAACGCATGTTGTGGATCTGTAAATCATCGATTGCACCAATTGAGGTCAGAGTTTTTAGTGGACCTGTTCCCTGGTCATGGACATTAAGAGAAGAATTTTGCAATGTTCCTCTTTTGGTGAAATGCTTTGAACCTCTGAGTTCTTTTAAATGAGGGTGATGCATTGTGACTCCAGGTCTGGGGTAGGAATTTCGTCCCTGTTATTAGAAATATGATTACATTCATTATGTACAGGCAGGTCAAATTTGTCATTATCATCTACTGATTCAATGACAAAACCTCTACCGTGAAAAGTTGATAATGTATAGGTTTATCTTTTCTGTCGAGAACATTGAGAAATTCGGGCGATGCAAGTGACCAGTTGCTTTGGTCATCCATGACGGCGTGCATACGGGTGACTTTAATCTTGTGATAAAAATTCACAAGTAGTATCTTAGCACAATATTTCCCGTTATATGTATCCCATATCTCGGTGCAGGTGGAAATAACTGAGGTTGACTTAGTTTCAGTCGATTCTGTTGGTCCCACTTCTAAAGATTTGTATTGTCAAGCTAGACTAGGAACTTGCACGTTGTTGTTTTCTAGTTATATGAAGTGTGCGATTGTATGTTGTGTACTTCCACATCTTTTAATATTTACAACTTGTGCATGCGTTGCATTCCCGACCTTTGTGTGACGCAAAATCGCAATACTTGTAACAGACATTGTTTTGTTTCAAAGGACCTTTACGTTCCTCTATTGAACGCTCGACATTCATTTAAAGAATGCTTTGTATTGTGCCAAATACAAAGACCTTGTTTACTGTCATCTTCAGATTGCTGCACAACCGTTGTTTTCTTTTACTTTAATTTTCAATATTAATCAATTAAATTAAAATGTGTCATATTATGTACTTTGTTTACCCTATTTCAATTTTACTTTAAGTTATATAATGTTTGAAAAATATATCGTAATTATTCTACTCATTTTTGGCGTCGTGATTGGCAAATAAAAAGTGTGTTTGTGTGTCTGTTTGTTTGTTTGTTTGTTTTTTTATTCAAAAAAATATTAAATTTCAAAACAGAATTGTGATTATTTTGACTAGTCATTTTTTAGTCCTTGACTTATTGAATGTGATATTTTGTTATTATTTGGGTTTCTGCTTGTTCATCTACTGATCACAATGAAAAAGGGGAGTGTTGAGATCTATGAAGAATAATTATGTAATTTCATCAGTGATTGTCTAAAGTTTACGGTTGCTTTTGGACGCATGCACCATTAAATGAAGAAAACTATATGAAGATTTGTGTTAGCTTTGGGTTATTTATGTCGTCGTGTTTCTAGTTCATTGATATATCGGTTTGTCTATGTTTACGCTATACGACAAAAATTCGTTATTTGTTGTATGTGTACTCTTATACTTATGTTTTACAAGTGAATGGTAGTTTCTTTTATATTACTGCATTCAAATTGTTCAATGCAGTAATCATGGTAATGTGCAATTCATTAATAAACAATATATGAAATATTCATTTCCATTAAAATGTCATACTCGGAACGGCATATGGTGTATTTTTCTTCTTTTTCATCGGGCACTAAATTATCTTTGATCAGGTTTATTCATAAAATATTTCTAATATAACGTCAATATTATTGCATGTATAGTATAAAAGCACGGCGTTGTTATAATTTTTTTATTGCGATAAGCTTTTTTTTCCAAAAGTAATCTTACCCAAATACTGCACCAGAAAACTGTAGTTGACAAAATGATTCGAATACCGATATTTCTCTTGATACTTCTATTGGTTGTTGGTGGTAAGTAGAACTAATATGTTTTTGATATATTTCTGTACTTGTTTAACAAAGACTCGTAGAAAAATAAAAATGATACACGACAACAAAATGACATTTTTCCCCGCTTAAATCGTCACGGTTTTGAATAGAATATAATCAACGATTGTTTTATAAGCTATCTTCATGCAATGCATACTAAAGAAATTTCATACAAGAAAACAAGTTATACCCTGCAGAGGGATCCTCGTGTTGTGAAGATGTTTCGAACTATTGATATGCTAATATACTATTTCATTCCCCATTTTTACTAGATAGTTAACTATTAAGAAATTAATTTGCAAAAGTTCAATTCTCAGAAAATTAGATTTGCAATGACAAAGATTTAAATCAAGAAACATTTTAAGAAAGCATATGAATGTCAATGTTTGCTTTTACAAGAAACAGAATTTCAAGAGCCAATGCTTGTTTACTTAACTAAGTAAATACTGTATAGGTTTGAAATCTCTAAAAGAAAACTCACTTAAGCTAACAATCCAGTGCGACAGACGCGTGTTTTGTCTACAACAGACTCATCTAAGACGCTCGAATAAGAGGTAAATAGGCCAAACAAGATTTGAATTTGCAAATGCATATTTGCAAAGTTTTACTGGTTATATAGATATATTTGTTGCCTTTTAGTTTTAAACATGTTATACTTATCGCATGTGTGTGTGTTCCATTTGCGCTTTGGTACACGCTGAATAAAATGTTGATAGAAGTTAGAAACAACAATTAAATAACATCGACAAGAATCTGACAAAGGACTCTAATTTATAAAGCAATATATATATGAAACGGACCCTAAATGTTAAGCTACTACTTGTGCTTATTTTTTTTTTTATTTTTTTTTTTTAGATCTTCAAACAAGTCTAATTGACGGCAGTGAATTGCAGGTAATATCATTGTTATTGTAGATAATTGCAACCAAATCGTTAAATTGTAAAAAGAAATGCGTTTAAGTTTCTTACAAAATTGTTATATAGATATAGGAAGATGTGGTGTGGGTGCCAATGAGACAACTCTCCATCCAAATAACAATTTATGAAAGTAAACCATTTTAGTCTAATGTACGGCCTTCAACACGGAGCCTTGGCTCAAATCGAACAACAAGCTCTAAAGGGCCCCAAAATTACTTGTGTAAAACCATTTAAACGGGAAAACCAACCGTCTAATCTATATAAAAAACGAGAAGAGAAAAACACGTATAAATTACATAAACAAACGACAACTACTGTACATTAGATTCCTGACTTAGGACATGTATAGGTGCAATACAAAAGATACAGATTTCATTTTGTTTCAATTGAATTCTAAACTAACTGTAATTATTCCTACATATGTCCTAAATACTTGTATATGATTCTAGCTAACAAGCTTACATATAACGAAAGAGTAAACTAAATTCCGTGGATTTCTGCATGGTAATTTCGGAGGGTAACGAAGAGTATTTGTATTGTTCTTCTTTTAGAAAAATCTTCTTCGATTAAAACGCTATGGTAGGAAATATAAGATGCCGAGTTACAGTGGTAGTCAAAGTGGTACGTATTAGTTAAATATATAATGGAAGTTGTAAGGTCTTTCATAGGGATACATTAGTAAAACTATATTCGTCATCAACGACTTGCAGAATTGAAAAAAGTAATGAAAAATCAATTTAAACGAATTGACATTTTCTTTTGCTAAATGTATCCTTCTATCTATTCCACACATGTCGACATATTTATATACTTATTGCTGTTACCATTATTCCGTAAATTTCTAATCCTACCGATGAAAACAGTGTTTTGAACGCACATAATCAACACAACGGGTACCACATGTTGAACAGTATGTTCTTACCATATATTGTGTTTGTAAAGAGACAATAACAATCAAAACCAAAGAGTAAACAAAGACTCACAAAACCATAGGACATTTACATAAACAGTTATAAATCATCAAGAAACAGCACGAACTCCACTAAAAACCAGGAGTGAAATCAGGTGCTCCGGAAGGGTAAGCATTTCCTGCACCGTATACGGCACCGTCGTATTATTTCTTTGTTCAGTTCGGTGATGATGGAAGGTTATTATGAGTGAGGAAGAATATCAGATATGATTTCTGACACACTTTTGTCAAAATGGCTAATCAGCTCATGATGGCGACCGTAAAATTTCTTGAGTGATGACCTTAATTTGATTGATTCAAAGCCCTGTCTTATCAACTTATAAGAAAGCAGTATTCCTCGTTCAACAACTGTTGTTCGTCAGGTCGTTATTTGTATGTTTGACAGTTATGTCAGTTCAATTTTGTAACTTATGAGATTGAGTATCACTTTGGTATCTGATACATCTGTCTTATTACATAGTATCCAGTTTATAAAAAATGTACAATTTGATAGATAATTGATTATGTATTTTTTATCTGCTGTCATTATTTGAATGTACAATGTGGTGTTTCGTTTTAATAAATTTGTTTACTTTTATTTTAACAGTCTAGACATGCTAGAGATATTCAAATGTATATCATTTAAAAAATATTAACTGTGTTGTGATTTACTATAACATGTGTCTAATTGATGTATATATTGTTGGCACATACTTGCATTATTGTCGGCCTAAATTAATGACCAAAACACATCTCTAATAATAAGTTAAACAAGTCCCCGACATGCAAAAAAGAGCAACAGTTCAACCGCTATGTTGGTTTATGCTCAATTAATGAACGAAAACAAACATATCAGACAACAATCAACACCAACTACTGAATTACAAACTGCTAACGTTTATCGTTCCAAGAGTTCGAATAATAACATAAAAAAAATTGAAAGCCACTGACCTCTCATAAATAAATTATATATGTTTCCGCTTAAAATCATAATGTACAAATAAATCTATTTTTTATTATCCTTAATATATCATGTATATTCAGAGCAATTACTTCAGAATATTTTGTATATAAATTTGATCATAGCAATCTAATTTTAAACATTTCTTTCTATATGTTACTGAAAGTTCAAAATATTTTGTATCAACAGTTGACGTCAATCTGTGTGTCAACTGCAATAACAAATATTACAAGTCGCAGCCAGGTTAGTTTCTTAATATCATTGTTGGTATACTATACATGTCATGTGACATAGAGATGTAAATATATTAGTTTCAAGAACGACAGGGGAGGAAAATAGCTACAAAAAAGTAACATCACAAAAATACTGAACTCCGAGGACAATTAAAAACAGAAAGTCCCTTATCGAATGGCAAAATAAATGATAAAACACATCAGACGAATAGACAACAACTGTCATATTCCTGACTTAGTACAGGCATTTTCTTGTGTAGAAAATGGTAGAAAAACAGTTGAACATCACTTGTCAACAATTAACTCATCATGTTAATGGCAAATAGTTGTAAATGGTCTTTGTTGATTAGGAACAAAATATGGAACTTTGTATGACACCCGTTTCTGTATAAGGCGGGAACATTTTATAAATACACTATGTGATTTATCAGACACAACTTTAACCTTCATTTGACGATTTTAAAACTTCTCATCACCAGCTCAATTGCCAGTGGTTGTGAACTAGCAAGTTTTTTTTTAATTCTTGATAGTGAAATCATTGGTTGTCATCTAAAAATGTATTATATACAGTTTCAATGAAGCAATATTTCTACTATTTTTATTAAATGTCCTACATCGATCATATCCTAAAGTAACTTTATTTTTTATTATACTCCTTCAAACAAATATTGTAACACCGAGTAAAGGAATACAACTCTAATTTCAAATATAGTTGTATATTGCATGTGTCAAATTAAGGATCATTATACAACTGGTAATAATTTAATTGTGGATGTAACGCGTCTTCCGATTGCCTGACGTTATTTTGTTATCAGCCCATAAACATAATTTAGTCATGTGACCGTGACGTCATCAACGTTTTTTCATAGTTTTCTACGGTTTAAAATGGAATTTAGAATTAAATTATAAGAAATGACTGTAAATAAAGGCAACAGTAGTATATTGCTGTTCAAAATTCATAAATCGATAGAGAAAAAAACAAATCCGGGTTACAAACTAAAACTGAGGGTAACGAGAACTACGACACAACAGAGACACAACACCGAAACGTAACACACAGAAAACGATGTATAATAAACAATGGCCATTTGCCTGACTTGGTACAGGGCATTTTATGAAAAAATGGTGGTTGAACCTAGTTTTGTGGCATGCCAAACCTCCCGCCCTAACATTAAAAATGTGGTGATCACTGTTAAATAACTCGCTACGTGCGTTTTCAGTGTGCTCCAATTTTTTTATGATATTTCTTCATAAACAGAAAAAATATTACAGTCATTCCTTAAATAATTTTGAATATATGACAGATATTAATACATAAGTGGGTATGGTATACTCCAATGAGACAAACACAAAACGACATATAAAGAGCAGCAAAACACCATTATAACTTTCAATTGTTGACATTCGACACGAAAGTATGTTTTAGTTTTTTTCTTTCTATTTGACTTTAATTAACATATAAAACTCATAGACTAGTTTTATATTATTTACATTTTTTTTATGACGAAAATACATGTTCAAAATAGTAATAGTATTTCATTTCTAGAATTTTACGTCATTTTAAATTCACATACAATTAATGATATCCAGATTGAAAGTCATAAATTAGTTTGTTAAAGAAAATATTTTACTATTATTAACCTTATTTATGAATTTATATGATTATTATCATAGTTATTCCTGACACTACCACACCAACAACACCACCACCAGGTAAGTTAATCGAATGATGTGTAAGTTAGATAAAATTATATAAGTTGTTAACTGTTATTTTCATTTACAAATAAGAAGATAAGCATGATAAGTATAATTGACAATGAGACAACTCTGCCACCAGTGTTTACATGTTATGTTAATTGAAGATTCTAGTGCTAGCAATGTTATATTGATATCATTCACAAAGTTTAACATTCGTAAATAAATGTTTAAAAACTGATAGTATATTTGTGTTATATTTATGTTATATTGTATTTAGTTTTAAATCTTCTGTTAATTAGAAAACTGTAAAAATAAACCATTCATAAAATAAAGCGTCTTGTTTATGTATGTTGTGAATATACCATTCGTCTCAACTCGGCCGATTCCGTTACCCTCATCGGAGGGGTAGCGGATTCTACCGAGATTGCCGAATGGTGAATATACATTACTGTGGATTCATCTGCATATCATTCATAATTAACAAATAAGACATATTCGAACTTATTTCTAAGAAAATATAATAAGCATGCTTCCGTAAATGCATCTAGAAGCATAATCTTTGGATATTACAATTTACTCGTATGAGGTTTTACACGTTTGCGAAGATATGTGTTAAAAGAGATAAAACATAGTTTATTAATGATCTAATAATTGAGAAAAAGAAATTAATAAGGATAAAATTGAGAATGGAAATAGGAAATGTGTCAAGAGACAACAACCCGACCATAAAGCAGACACAGCCGAAGGACACCAATGGGTTTTCAATGCAGCGAGAAACTCCCGCACCCGGAGGCGTCCTTCAGCTGGCCCCTGTACAAATATGTTTACTATTTCAGTGATTATGGACGTCATACTAAACTCCGAACTATACTCAAGACACAAAAATAAAAAAAAAACATACAAGACTAACAAAGGCCAGAGGCTCCTGACTTGGGACAAGATAACATATTTTAAATATTGTTCAAGGAAAGGTACCAGTGCAGGAATATAAAAAATAAAAAAAACCAAAGATAAGTTTTAAATAAGTTCCAATAATGAGTAGAAATCAGGCAATTGACTAATTGAAACTTAGTGAAACTAAGCACACATAGAAAAAAACCTGTGTATAATATGGTCAGCCCATTTTGGGGACCGTTGTTTGAAGCGTTAATGCTTAGAAAAAATCCCCGGTAAATGAATAGGTTGACATCACAACAATGGTTTAAATGAAATGGCACCATATACATAACAAAGCTTTCTTTTTTCAAACTGTACATTTTTCAAAACCTTTTACTATTTCAACATTATGCTCCTAGAATGCTGTATTCTAGTCATTAATATCCCTATTCCTTCTTTTTTTTACATTTAGCACCACCTTGACGTTGGTGGATTTCCAACATAAAAAATAATTGGACGACAAACAAGAGTTTAGTGGTAAACGGACAAGAAGCTCATGCTACAGATTCTTTAATTTAGAATAAAAATGTTTTCATAACTTGTCTGCATTAACCCCTAGTCAGTTGCATTTCAGAGTTTTAAGGTATTCATTTAGGTTTTTTTCATCAGTCATTAGCAATTTCATAAGCACAAGCCATTGTGATTAAATTTGAAGTTTTACAGTTTTGTTTATAAAGACAGATCGAGAAAACGGTGGTAGTTTCTGAATAAAATGGCAAAAAAAGAAACAAATAAATATAACATACACATCTACTTCAATATCAGTTGGATTTATCGTTGGGAAGTTCAATTTCCACAATTCTCAGCTATTATTGTTCCTCTGATCTCGTGGAAAGTTGCAGGCAGCTGGTGCGTGAGCTATTAAATTCAATACTGGCGAGGCCATTGAGCCGAGCAAATTTTTTTTGATTCTACTGTAGTCTTAACTAGTTAATGTATAGATTTATCAAACGAAAAATTCATCGTTCTTTAACAGATCATGTTTAAAAAATACTTTTGTTGTGATGTACTTTTACTTCGTGTTATTTCTTCAGTCTAACCGATAGAATGTAATTATATTAGCATTAATATTATTGCTTGATAAGTTCGACATATATCATGTTGTATTTGATTGCTGAATAGATAAAACAGCGGAGGTGTTTGCATGTACGGCGTTTAGGTAAACAATTACCGACAGATATATATTCAATTCCTTTTCTTATTATTGGTAAACGATATTCTTTTATAATCATTATTCAATAACCATCAAACTTGAAATAGACAAAATGATCGTTGTGTTGTTAAGCTTTGATCGTTCTCCGAATTATGAGGAATCAAGTGCTAATTATTGTAATACAACAACATGTTCATTCAGTTTTGCTTCAACCTTTTACCATAAGTGTACGTTACCCCAACTGTATCTTGTGTAACGATTTCTGCCTGAACAACACTCTACGTATACAAGTGTCTATCTAACGCACCCATTAATACAACAACACTCTTTTTGTATCGTGTCTAACTACTGGGCCCATTAAATTCAATGACACTCTGCGTTTTTATATCTCAACTCCACCAATATAAACAAAGACACTGTATGTGTATCATGTCTAATCACTTGACCATTTAAAACAAGCACAAATTATGAGTATATTGTTTTACTACTTGATAGTTATCAAAGGTACCAGGATTATAATTTAGTACGCCAGACGCGCGTTTCGTCTACATAAGACTCATCAGTGACGCTTGAACTTTTTAAACAAAGACACTCTGTATCATGTCTAACTGGTTGCTTTTTAACACAGCTACACTTTAGTCTTATAAATCATTTCTAGTCTTTTATAATTAAGTAAAACATAAAGGAGTAGGTTCAGTAAGACCCCTTTTTGGCCCCAAAATATAGCAGTTTTACAAAATTGGTAAAATGTAAACCTTTAGTTATTTATTGGACAGTAGAATGCTTCTGCTACATAAATATGGGCTGTTTTTGACAATACAATGCACATATATAGCACCATTAAGTCATGCTAAATTACTAAAATCCTCATACTTCTAGCATTTTAGTTAAATTTAAGACGGTTTTCGTGTAAAACGAAAGTGGCCGCATTCGTGTTCATCCTTAATATTGAAATGTAAGTTGTATTTTATGATAATACATAACATATATAAAGGTTGAGGATGAACACGGATGCGGCCACTTTCATTTTTACCAAAAACCATCTGAAAAGTGACATTTTTTGGCATATTAGGTAGATTTTTCATATTTGAGCTTGAATCGGATCGTTTTAATGACTAAATCTGTTAAAATCTTTCACATAAACTAATTAATTCAAATAAAATAGACACTTAAGTGTTTAAAAAAGGGGTCAAAATCTTTCGTCAGATGAACCTGAAATTTGAGGCCAAAATCGGTCCTTACCGGACCTACTCCTTTATAAGACGTCATAGTTACGTAGATGCAGATTAATCAGAAATATCTATAGAAGTTGAAAATATCCAAAATTGTCAACACCAGAAGTTTATTTCAATGAGGGCACAGCCCGAAGTGAAATAACTTTTAAGGGTTGAAAATTTTGGAGTTTCATCGATTCGAATTATTTCATTATACCGAACTGACAGTGAGATGGCCTTTTGAACACTTAGTATATTCTTTACATAACAAACATAATATCAGTGACGTTTAAAAATACATTTGTGTTCTAGAATTTCTCGAATGTACAACAAAGGTAGGATCTTTTTGTAAAATATTGATGGCCCTGAAAAGAATCGCTGATAAGAGATGTCATAGGCTGCTGGCACTCTATATATGTCCAACGCCTTATCTCCTCGTCTCTCGATGGACTGCCAGTGTAACGTAAACGCTGCCATTTTGTTTATTGACGTCTGTGACGTCATTTTCATAGGTGATAACTTGAGTACAAATCTAGACACTCAAAAGGTTATTCGCCGGTGAATTAAGGGGTTATTAACCGCTGGTGGACATTCTTATGGTTATTCGTCCTCCCTTGCAATTAAATGAAATATATGTAAGGTATACTAATACTCATCAATAACTTGATGATATTTTTTTATTAAAAAACACGAATTTTCTAAATATACAGCCGAAATTAAACAGTTTCGATTTTAAATTGTCATGAATCCTTATAATCTTTTAACATTTCAAATTAACACGATAGTAGACCTAGTCGAAGGATTTTCTTATTAAACCTGGGGTCTGTTGTTCAACTTGTGATTAAACTAATAATATGATTAATTTTAATCAGTCGTTAAAAGTTAATCGGATGATTAGTAAATGCAATGATTAAATTGCGTTGTTCAACTTATTTTAATCATTGTATTTACTAATCATGCGAATAATTTTTAATCATATGATTAAATTTGGGTAGTTAGCAAGTGTTTCCCACAATGCATTGTAAATCAGGGCCTACAAAACTTCCTTTGATGCATTAAATTATAACATTCTTCTTTTAAACAGGTTTTGGGTGCCAATAATTATTGAATAAATATCTTATAACATGTTCATGGTTTTTTTTATGGAAACATAAAAATATTTTAGATATGTTTCCAGTTCAAAATGAAATATGCTTGAATGAACTGATTAAGTAATCTCAAATTCAAAAGTAATATGCATTTATTTACCATGAAAATGGTTTAGGGTGCATTTTGTAATAATCAGCATTTGCATTCCACTTCAAATTATGACTAGGGCCAGAGTTTTTCATGTTATTGCTCATAAATCTTGGTATCTGAAATGATGAGGTCATGCAGGTGGTCGAAAAACCAACATTCAATGAGTAACTTGAAATCAGTTTGTTTCTTAATTATATTAAAAAATTTCAATCGTTGTTGAAATAGTCTTATCATGCAACATGTGACTGTTCTAACTCAGAAGCAATGTCAGAGATTGTTAATTAAGTCATACCTTCTACACATGCGAAAGATACGCTTTTGTTTTATAAATGACGAAATAATTTGGAATAACGATCTCCATTGACGTGTATGTGAAGGGTGCTTTCTTTCACGTCCGCATTTTATCAAGTATGGCATGCCAAGTTAACATTTCAGATTATTTTTACGGATGGTGTAGATCGTAATAAATAACAGAACTGTAATCGATTGCAGTTCACACGGCATAAGAAGATACAGCGTGACAATTTTAATTCTAATGCAACAACGTTTGTAACGTTCATTTTGATTGGATAACGTCACTTATCTACATGGCATCAATTGACAAGCGCAGACGGCATATGCCAGTTTTTAAATACATGTTTAACGTTGTTTTCTGTCAGTTTCATTAGAATGGAGATAACAATATTGTAACGCGTCGCCAGTAAACTGAATTTGCGACCATCAAATCCCCAATTGATGCCGTCGGAGCTTAAAATACAATACAGTTATCTCCTAAATATTCACTAGTGCAAGTGTAATGGCACAGTCCGAGAACCTTTTCAATGATTTTTTAAAACTGAAATAACAAATTGTTAGTTCTAGAAATTTTCATAAAGGGGGAGGGGCACTGACTGCCTAAGAGGGGGCCCGCTCCAATCATGCTTCAGTGATTCCCTTTATATAATCAACCAAATGTTTTCCACAAAAGGGGGAGGGGGCCTGGGCCCCTGAAAACACCTCTGAAATAGTTCGTTCTGATGTTGTACTGTTATACCACTGTCCCAGGTTAGGGGGAGATTTGCGATCCCGCTAACATGTTTAACCCCGCCACATTATTTATGTATGTGCCTGTCCCCAGTCAGGAGCCTGTAATTCAGTGGTTGTCGTTTGTTTATGTGTTCCATATTTGTTTTTCGGTCATTTTTATATATATACAACTCGTCTAAACATCAACCCAACAATGTTAGATCTGTAAATTTGCTTTCGCAAATTTTTGGTTCTTCCCTCGCCGGGATTCGAACCCATGCATATATAAATAAGGCCGTTAGTTTTCTCGTTTGAATTGTCTACATTGTCTTATCGGGGCCTTTTATAGCTGACTATGCGGTATGGGCTTTGCTAATAGTAAATATAAAGACAAGAAGATGTGGCATGATTGTCAAAGAGACAATTCCCTATCGGGAACCACAAGATGTAGTAGTTAACAGATATAATATAGGTCACCGTATGGCCTTCAAAAACAAGCAAAACTCACATCGAAGCATAAGCTATAAAAGACTTGTAGATATGACCATGGAATGACCATGGAATGACCATGGAAGTAATATTTAGATTCAGCACCCAAATTTTTATAACATGTAATAACAGCCTCCTACTTAATATTTCATGCATTAGATATCAAGAAATAAATTGTGAAAGTGTATCAAATACAAATGCAAGTTATACACTGTTCACAGTAGGGACTAACTAACGAAAACCAAAGGACGATAACTGTGTCCTTGAACCTATTGTGTGGTCTTTTTTACCATTTGATGAGATTGTGCTACAATCGACCAACAACGATGGCTGCTCACTGTGAATAAAATAACTATGAATTATGATTAATATGTATCTATTTTTGTGGCAAAAAGTTTAGCTTCTTGTTTGAAATACATTCTCTTAATTGTTCTCCGTTATATAAAGGCATGAAGTATTTGCCACAGGATTTTTAACATGATAATTCACAAGATAACAAAAGAAAGGAAGAAAGACCAATCACAATTTGTCTAATTTTTTTATTTTTAAATTAAACTGAAAAAAGATAAACTTTTCAAATAAAAAGTTCTTTATATAAAAATATTCCCTGGATGTGGAACTTTTGCTCCCTCTATTTTCAACACTAGAAATGAGGTTTTCCAGTGTACTTAAACTTCAAACCTTGCTTTCTAACTGATCTATTCAAGGACGTCATGACTGACAACAACTGTCTTTATTAAAAAAAAAAAAAGAAAATCTTCAGTGTCTTTATACGCATGCATGTTGTCTGCTTGAAGTTGATCCCCACCCGGACAGAAAGAAATAGCCTAACTCCAAGATGTTTATTATTAATATATTTCTGCATCAAGTTATTTTTCACCTTGGGCTTACATAAGAATAAATACAGAATATAGAAAGTGAAACTAAAATTGAAAACATAAAGTCTGAAGTCCCATAGAAGAGAAATATATTTATGTTTTTTTGGGGGGGAAACAGCCGGTGCCAGGGGTACCCTCTGTGTGTTCAAATATGCACTGCCCCATGTCTGTTTTATGAATTCTGACCCTAAATTTTCCATCTGTTACATGCCAAGAATTCCTCTCTCACTGAAACTCCGGTGGACCTCCTACTGCACCCAGTGGCGGATCCAGAACTTTTCCTAAGGGGGGCCCGCTGACTGACCTAAGGGGGGGGGGCCGCTCCAGTCATGCTTCAATGATTCCCTATATAATCAACCACATTTTTTCCACGAAAGGGGGGGCCCGGGCCCCCAGCCCCCCCCCCCCCCTGGATCCGCCTATGGCACCCATTACCTGGATCCATTCGTAGATTTGATCCATTGTAAAGTGAATTTAATTGATGAAAGAGTAACGAAAGATACCAAAGGGACAGTCAAACTCATAAATCGAAAATAAACTGACAACGCCATGGCCAAAAATGAAAAAGACAAACAGACAAAAATAGCACACACAACATAGAAAACTGAAGAATAAGCAACACGAACCCCATCAAAAACTAGGGGTTATCTCAGGTGCTCCGGAACATGACCTGCATGTACGTGTCGCCACTGAAGACCACAACCATATAACAAATGGTCAATATGAATTATCCGTGTTATTTGCTCTATGAGATATTTGCATGCTCTTTATTTTTTAATATTGATGCAATTTATGATCATTTATACTTATCATTTCTTACTCGGACTAACCAGAGAAGCATCTATAGATGAGTTGGAAGTTAAAAAAATCAAAGATATATTCTGTGATGATCTGGAAAAACAAGCACTATAGTCACATAAATCATACATTGTTGTACCTCACTCCCAACGGTGGTATAATACTTCTTTTGAAATATATCTGACACTCGAATATGAGATTTCCTAGATTCTTAATAACAGGTGTATGTTTTTGTATATTGTGTCAGATAAAAAATATGAGACATTTTATTGACTCAGTCTCTTAATACCTAATCAGTAATATTAAACACTGATGGCAGTATATTTTCATTATAAATATTTGCAGTTGCGGATCCTAGGCCTAAGGGGAGTCCGGGGTTGAAATCCCCCTTTTATTTGACAATCAAAGTTTTTGAAAGGCGACGTGAGGTTTGAAACAACCCTTTTAATCTGGGCTACGTTGGAACCCCCCAAAATGGATGGATCCACCCATGATTTGGATCCTCATAGCTCATAGGCTTTACTAAATGGGAAAACAATATACACTGTTTAAAAACTCCGTGTAAAGATAAAAATCGTAAGGTCCGAGATATACGGGGACGATCATAATTTACCTGCGTAAACAGTTAGGACTAGGTCAAGGGCGCTACTGAAACTGAAAGTGCTAATATTTGAACTTCGAAAATGGGGAAATTAGCAAAGACTTGCTCTGAAAATCAATTATGGCCTGTACATTAATGCTATGGTAACATTATTTATTTATGAATGGTTCCGCACAATAACATGTGGCCCGTCTCAACGTACGTCTAGTTTTTTTTGCAATCAACATGGTCACTGAGTGGTAAAATACAAACGAAAAACTGCCGAAATGTGCAATTTCTCTCTGTTATCAAATGCCCATTGTATGAGTGCGTCCGATCCTTCGCCCCATCTTGTCAAATCTCTTTCCACTTTATGTTTCAACTCAACTCCTAGCAACTATATTGTGTTTCTTTCAAATATTAAGGTATTTTATGGCTGAAATCTCTTTCCAGGAGCTAAATATCTCTTAAACGCCTCATATTTCGAGGATAAACTAATTTTTGCATTGATACAGCAGCCATTTTGGATGCTTTAATCATATGATTAAAATTTAATTCACCTCAAAGAGGTGGATTAAGTTTAACGACAGTTTTAGCCTTTTTAACGCAGCGTTAAAATTAACGACAAGTTGAACAACACACTAATCATATGATTAATTTTAATCGAATGATTAAGAAATTTTAACGACGCGTTAGCCCTAACGACAAGTTGAACAACAGACCCCATATGTTCAATTAAAAACGTCAGTATCTGTCTACGATTCGGTATGTCTTATTTATTCACACAACTTTAACAATAACGAAACAAGTCATTTATTTACCTTAGTCTGGAACAGTCAAAGTCAAAGATTTGAAATCCACAGAAGTATAACATCCGAGAATATTAAAAATATATATTGGAGATATGAACAAAATGTACATTAATATAATAGAGGGAGTAGGAACTTTATGTCCATTATAATTTTTTAATTTTTAACAACCAATTAATAAATGTTATTAATGATTTCGACAATGCTTTGAACTTGTCTGAATATTGAATAAGGGATGGTTTTTAAGAGTATTACATTTGATCATAATGTCTCGTTTCTTCTCGTATGTTTTTGCAATTTGCAGATTTTTGCAGGAATTTGATTTATATTTGTTTTTTTTTTTCTATTTCAACATCATATTAGGTTGTTTGCTATCTAACTGTAAGATACCCATCTCTGAGTTTGACCATAGTTGTTTTATATCTGAATTCGCATTTGATTATTCAATACATTTAAACTAAATTTAAATTATAATTGTATTGGTATTTGACAAACTATGATTTCTATTGCAATGTAAATAAATTCCAGTTTAATCATGACGGAAATTTGTTTCTATTTAAAGTTTTAAAAAACCCACATTTTTCTTTGAGCTCTAATTTAAAAATAGATCCTCGCAAGAAACACCTATTAGGGTTTTTGTTAAATGGTCAATTTAAAAATATAGGATTAGGACTTTTTAGATGATTTGTAGATTGAATCCAACAGATGGTCCAAATAAACAAGGAATTTAGAATCCCTGATAACATTTGGTAAGCTTAAAATAAACAAAATAGAGCAGTCTGCTATTAAATCGGTATAGCGTTTTAAGGCGGTTTCTGATTTATGTGCAGTTGGGTTTTATCGGCTTAGTATTTCAATGGTCAATTTATTTCCAATTGATTCTTAACAGTTTGTCCTTCATGTGTATATTGGCCCGGGTTAGAAGATAGCAAGACAATCACATATTTTACTCGCTTCATTATCCAAGTGTCTGTCCCATTTAAGGAGACTGCAAATTTAGGGGTTGTCGGTGTTTTCTGTCTACAATATTTGTTTGGTTTTATTTTCCTTCAGCATTTATCTTTTTTTTTATTATTTTCTCCTAGTATTTTACCATTTTATAGGAAAGAAAATGTGTGTAATGGTTCTTAGATACATTTGGTTTTTATATTTTTGTCAACAGTCACTCATTTGTCTTTTGGGGACAAAACGAGTTTCTAACGTACACAATTGTAAGCTTGGTATTTACAAACAATAAATCTTTTGGAGTGTCTAATCAACAAATATTTACTTTTCACTATATTTTATTTTCTAAGTTAGGTTTGATAGTTACATGACAACAGTTAATATGTTTAATGTATTTCATTGTCTCAGAAATCAACCACTTGCAAATACTCCAGTCTTTGAATGTATTGGCTTTGGAAAAAGACATGAATCAAATTAAAATAAATTGAAGTAGATGATTTGATGTGCATTGACATGACCTTTTTTATCCCCTTTTTTAGCCACAAATAGCACAAAAATCATCTTAAAGTCATAAAATGGAAGCAATAAAATAAAATAAAAAATATATAAAAAAATTTATTTTACCAACAATTCATGTCTTCAATGTACAATTTACAAACTTTCTATTTCTGCTTACCTTGAGTTACTAAATTACTAAATTAATTGACTTATGACATTCTTAATCGATCACCCATTGTACAGTAAAAAATTAAATATGACAGTTAGAAAAGGACAGACCAAATCACATGTCGCCGTAGAGAAAGTGGATCGATCTCTTTGTAAATAAAGGCAACAGTAGTATGCCGCTGTTCAAAATTCATAAATCGATTGAGAACAAAACAATCCGGATTACAAACTAAAACTGAGGGATACATATCAAATATAAGAGGAAAACTACGACACAACAGAAACACAACACTAAAATGTTACACACAAAAAACGAACTAAAATATAACAATGGCCATTTTCCTGACTTGGTACAGGACAATTTAAGAAAGAAATGGTGGGTTGAACTTGGTTTCGCAGCTATCAAAACCTCGCGCTTATATGGCAATGTTAAATATAACCTTAGAATGACAACATTACATGACATAACTACAGTACAAATAAATGCAAGAACATTCCGGACAAAGAAATGGATAAATAAACATTACAACAGGACATTTCGACATGCTAATAGTCATCAAAGGTACCAGGCCTATAATCCAATACACCATACGTGCGTTTCGTCTACAAAAGACTCACCAGTTACGCTCAGATCAAAATAGTAAAGAAAGCAAAACAAGTACAAAGTTGAAATCATTAGTAACCCAAAATTCTAAAAAAAAAAGTGCCAAATACCGCTAAGGTTATCCATGCCTAGGATAAGAAAATCCTTAGAATTTAGAGTAATTCTTACTTTTGCAAACAGTAAATTTATAGAAATGACCGTATAATTGATGTTCATGTCAACAGTCAAAATGGTGACTTACACAGAATAAAATACAAATGCAAAACAAAAACAAGGAAGCACATACAATAGTACAAAAAAAACCTGCATTGTCACTTACAGAATAACGATACGCTACAAAATGATGTCACAGGTAAAAGTGACTTCACGACAATATTCAAAAAGTTTGATATAGTTCAAAATCAAGTTTGTATTTATGGCATTTAATGTAGATAACAACAATTACAATTTATTTAATATAGAATTGTTTTAGCAACCAGATAATTATTTGTATTATCTAGCTACTTACACAGCTACTTTTGCATAGGTACTATTTCTGTACTTAAAATCTTTAGTACTGGAAATTTACTTGAAATATGTAGTACTATTTTTTTACTTTAAAATTATTGTAATATTTAGGTACTTGTATTTTCCAGTACTTGATTTGTACTCAAAATATTGGTACAAAAGTGATACCAACAATGTCCACAGTAATCCATGTTTGAACATCATAACTTCATGAGATTTGAAAATCTTATAAATGAACTGGATGATCAATTATCTTTACTTTTAAATATGAATAGAATATTAAAAAACTGGAACCACCACTACAAACAACAAAACAATTAACAATATTTGATCAGAATTACAAATACAACATCAAACTAAATACATTAGTTTTGGGGAGCAAAGTACCCTGACACGTCTTCTATATTATGCAAAATCACACTCATCAGAACAGTCAAATTCGGGAATATGTCACGTTCGGTACTTAAGAGACAAAACGACGTTAATGGTAAACAGCAATCAAAAACGTGGTAAAAATGTCCTTAGTTTGTTTAGACAGAGACACATCGTATGTATCAACCAATTCGTGATGGTGTCCATGAAATTTACGGAGTGTCATTTTTAATCGTTCCTCCTCAGCGTTTTGAAAAAGAAAAAAAACCCTTTGGTTTTAATACATAATCTGTCAATATTTAATTTGATTTGAAATTGTAGATTAATCAGAATCACAATGACTGTTTGAATTCACTGTACACATTTAATTTATTTATTGGTATCATGTTAATCAATTTGTTTTAAAATTGTCTACTTAAGTGGCTATCTTTACGTAACGGAACTTTTACCTATTCTGTGTTGTATGTATAACACTGTAAATAAAACACACATTCATATAGAATGAAATCAGGAGACATTTAATTTTATCGATTTCGGACAGAATTCGACCTTTCAATTATTTCATTTATAAGTCGACTTCATAATTGCATACGTTTTATAAAGCTTTGATTGATAAAGTTTTTTTTCTCAGAACTGGTATTTAAAAATAGATCCTCGAAAAATACCCACATTAGTCATCCTAGGCCTGTTAAATAGTCAATCTAGAACGAAAAGTAAGGACTTAAGGATGTTTTGAAAATTGTGAACGGCAGTTAATCCATATAAATGTTCAAGGACTTGAAAAGCCCTGGTATGATTTGGTAAGCTTTACAATGTCAAATATAGTAGTCTGCTATAAGATCTGTATAGCGTTTTAGGGTGAATTTAATTCTGTACAGTGGTGGTTTATCGGCTAAGTGTGAAGTCCATGGTAAATTTTTCCAAACTATGCTTAAAAATTTTTGTTGTTGTTCTTTTACTCTATTAGACAGATTGTAAGAGCGCAATTATGTGTAATGCATTTTCCATAGCACCTCGGTGGTATTCAATAATTAATTTCTTTATAATAAACAAACAAGAAAAAACTATTTAGAAGTTCCTGTGACTTTAGATGTCAGACTTTTATTACAGCAAAAAAAAGTATATGGTCATGCTGCAAAAAGTGCTCTTAAAATGCAGTTGATACGGAAGCTTCCTAATTCCGCACTAAATCGGAAAGGCTAATTTTAATGACTCCTCAGTTAGTAATAAAAAGATATCATCTACACATTGTGAATTATGAATTTCACTTTCACCTATTTTCAAACCTAAAGGAATAAGCTTCAAAAAATATTCAAACTTGCATCATCTAATCAGGTGCCTCAAGTTTTTTATTCTGAGAAACATCTTGGGGTAAACATTGTGCAGGTTAAATGTAAACAAATAACTGCGCTCTTGTAACCAAGAGGGTTAATATTATGCGTGATATTTAGGATCAATGTATCTTTCAGGGGATGCAATCATCCAACACTTTCCTATCACTATAGTTCATTGTAATCATTTATTTTGACTCTAAGCGTCCTAACATATCACAGATAAACTGATAACTGAATGAATCAATTATCAAATCAAATATTTTTCAAACTTTTTGGATCACATGACCCCCTTGTTGAGAATCATGTTGGTGCAAAAATAGATCAACTAAGGGAATACACAAGTCTACCAATAAAATTAAAGCTTTCGAGAAAGACTTGAAACACATTTGAATTGTATGGATGAATATGATATGATTGAATATTTATGTATTTGACCTCTTTTATTATATTCTCATAACTCGCAAATTAAAAAAAATACACATATTATGAATAAAAAAAGAGGAAAGGAAAACTACCTTATTAATGATTCATGTGTTCTATCTACCTATTTCAGGGGGAAATGCCTCGAGTTACAACATATTCGTTCAACTGAGCAACTCCCGACATCCAAAATTAATAAATTATTTGACTTCTATCATTATTTCAAATAAAAATGCAATCAATCACCTCAGCCGATCATACTGTCAAAATCTTAAAATGACAAATTAACATAACAGATAAAACCACTTATCTTGTACATAAAGTCAATTGGTTTTATTGTAATCCGGCCATTCAAAAAACAAAAAATAAGAAAATTTTTTTTTAAATTTAGCTTGTCAACGTTTGATTAAATTTGATTTGCGGATTAGACCAGAATTACAAGGATTGTTTGAATTCACAGTGCATTTTTATTGTATTTGTTTGTCTCGTGTAACACAATCTTTGCGAACCGTGTGTACCTTAGTGGCTATCTATACATAACGGAACGTCAACTTATTGTGTGTTTCAGATATATCATTGTAAAAAACTAACAAACCATTTAATGATATATACAATGAAATCAGGAGACGTTCAAAACGTATAGTCACGATTTTGTATCTATTATTAACATTAGTTCATTGATTAATAAATATGACAATATCAAGGTATTGGTAGTGATAGTTTCTAAAGTGACTTTTTCAATGTCCAGGTAAAACTAATACGCCTAATATAGCATGCTTATCTATTGTCATAAAATTTCATAATATCTAATTAAATTAGTTGATTTAAAAGTCCTTATATTTGAATAAAGTAACATTCACTTTTAGAGGAAAATTATTTTAACGTTATTACGCTATATCTGATCTATGTAAGATAACTCTGGAGACAATTTTCCAATAAAATTGAGAATGGAAATCGGGAATGTGCCAAAGAGACAACAATTCGACCATAGAGCAGACACCAGCAGAAGGTCCCCAACAGGTCTTCAATGCAAAGAGAAATTCTCGCACCCGGAGGCGTCCTTCAGCTGGCCCCTAAACAAATATATACTACTTCAGTGATAATGAACACCATACAAACATTCTAGCATTATGGGCAGGTAATATAATTCGGTTTTCATTTATAGAATTTTTCAAAAAAAGTAAAAAAAAGTTTTGCATGTAGGTTCTAATGTTAATTTTTCAATAAAGCATTTGGCATAATTTTGAAGTTTCTGGAATTAAGTGGTTGCTCTTGCAAACAAATGGCACATCAACAGAATTAATTATTGCAGAACTCGCTTTGTCCATAGATTTACGAGTTTTGAACAGCGGTATACTACTGTTGCCTTTATTTCCATCTTCAATGACAATGTTGAATTTACAGTATAACCAGCAGTTGTAAATCTATAGGATAGAGACATCTAATGAATGATAACCCACAGTGACATATATTTGTTTGAAATTGTTTCAAACCTACTCGGAAAAATGATTTTCATTGCTCATAATTAGCGACTTTACACATTGATATAAAATGGTTGTTAAACATTATATACCTCTAACAGTATAAGAAACAAACACCTATTATGCTTGTATCAACTTAACCAAATAAATATTTATGTAAAGCCTAAAGATGTTGACACTGTTTACTTAATGTTCATGTTATCTTATCACAATTCTGGTTAAAATTTGACTAAATACCAGTATTCCAAAACCGTCAGGTAAATATGCTACCTAATATATTTATTTTGTCTTTTGTGTATACTTTGATATAAACGCTTTTCATATCTTTCAAAATCATCCTCCAAATTGGTATTGAGCATAGTTGATGTTAAAGCGTACATCATTTATTCAAATTGTCCATATTTTTTTAAGATAACGTGATTAACGACTTTTACCCTTCCGGAGCACCTGAGATCTCCCCCAGATTTCGGTGGGGTTCGTGTTGCTTAGTCATTTGTTTTCTATGTTGTGTCTTTTGTACTATCATTTGTCTGTTTGTCTTTTTATTATTTCAGCCATTGCGTTGTCAGTTTATTTTTTGATTTATGAGTTTGACTGTCTCTCTGGTATCTTTCACCCCTCATTTACATTACTAAAAAAAACTAATCAAAATACCATTTTGGCAATGCTGTTGATTTAATTTTTATTCAGTAGCACAGTTTTTTTCAGCACCCGGTTTGACTGTTTTAGTTGAATTATTCAAGAACAATCAGCTTAAATATAAAGGATTACTATGTATATGATGTAGGTAAACTTTCGTGTTGTCAACTGAGTTCAATTCTTATTGTTATACTGCGAATTGAATATTTTGATTTAGGATGAAATCATGAATACATTTGAACTTTGGCAAGAAATTTTAAAGCTGATATTTTGCGACATATTCAAAATCAATAATTTTATGCACATATTACAGGATAGAATATCATCTTAAAAGTATCACTATTACGAGCGTAAGCTTGTTTTGCAATCTTTCCAAACTGTTACTTTTTTTATTTAACATCTATTCGTGTATTTCAGACGAATCGTTTTGATTATAGTTGTTTCTCAGTCTGATATATAGTGACACATGATAAAACATTAAATGATTCTTTCTTTTACTCTTATTTTAGAATCCGGTCGCTATTTTATGCAGCTAACTAGGGATACTCAATGGAAATTCTAAAAGTTGTGTGCTTAGGAGACCCCACTGTTAAAAAGACAGATCTTCTGAGTGCTCTTTCAGAAAAACAGTGTGAATGTGATGAAGTTTCGTGTATCCACAATTTAGTGAAAGATTACTTCACTTGCAATCGATTGATTTCTGACAAATTAACGGTGGAAATCCGATTATTCAATACTGTGGATTCCGTAAGTAGTTATTTTGTATATAATATTATGTGTATGTTAAAAAAGAGGAACGAAAGATACCAGAGGGACAGTCAAACTCATAGATCGAAAATAAACTGACAACGCCATGGCAAAGAATAAAAAGACAAACAGACAAATAATAGTACAGAAAACACAACATAGAAAACTAAAGACTAAGCAACACATATCCAGAAATCAACGCCACTTTGCTTATTTGAATATCATACTAAAGAAATCGGATACGGGTCACAGAAATTACATTAAAATGATAGGGAATTTTGAAAAAAATTTCTGTTTTAATTTTAATTTAAGTGATAGACAGGTTGCCGGGGCAGAAAATGAATATACACAACAATATACACCATTTAAACGAAACATAATGACTGTTGTTGCAAAAATACAGGTTCCTGAGCTATTTTAAAAATCGAAGCGAGAGGCTTTTAATATTGCAGTGTAAAATACAGGCTAAAATGGCTGAAACGTCAAATTTGCAGACTTCGTGTTGAAAATTGGCTACTAAGGTCATTACAAAAACAGGTCGCCGGGGTGAAATTTGAAACTTGAATTTCCAAAGAATAAGCAAGTCCAAACCTTGTATGTGTAGTCGTTGAACTCTAGGTTCCCACGTAAAGTTAAAATGTCACTATTTCAAGAAGAATAAACTCACGAAAGCACGAAAAATTCACTTAATTCGCGTTCATTGTTTTGATTTTGACCGCCTGACAACTTTACGGAAATATCAAAGTGATTGTAAATAAGGACTCTGTGACGGGCAACTTATAATATCCGTGTTTTAAAGATTTTAATGATTTTAATGATATCAAGCAAGTCCAGTTCAAACTACTATCACGTGGTACAATTCTCATTTACATATTATGAATATTAATTAGAAAAACCACTACTAATTTCTGGCTATGACGAGCCCAACCAAATATCTAGGGGTGATCTCAGGTGCTCCGGAAAGGTAGCTCCAACTGTGGCACCAGTCTTCTTAATTAATGTTTGTATTGATTATTTTATAATTAATTTCGTTTAAAAATATAAATTGTTACACTCCACAATATTTTAAAATATCTACAAAATGTTCATTCTTCATTTATCGTAAAGAGAGGTCAAAGATATCAAGGGGACATGAAATTAATCTGTCAAAAAGAAAGTGAAAACACAATGGAAAAAAGACAATAAGACAAACAAAATAAAAATTAAAGACTAAAAAACACGAACAACACACAAAGCCGAAGTACAAACTTGATATGTCTTATTATATAGGCCAACCAAAAAAACTCCGCGTAAAATTCAAAAAGGAAAGTTCCTAATCAACTGGCAATATCAAAAGCTCAAACTGGTCAAATGAGAGGATAACAACTGTCATATTCCTGACTTGGTACAGGCATTTACTTCCGAAGAAAATGGTAGATGAAACCCGGTGTTATAGCTGGTTTTTTAATAACTTCGAAGGCAACACAAATTTCTATTTTAAATCATATGTTAACTTCCAATACATATAAGAAATCAGTCTTCCTTGAAAGTGTAGAATTTTCAGTTTTGTTTATAAATATATGAAGGGACATTCAAAGAAAAGAAGCTCTTTTAGTTTTGTTGATTATCAATGAAGTATTACTGAACTTTTAGTTATATGGTGTGTCAGTGACTTTTAAAAATACGATAT
Organism: Mytilus edulis; assembly: GCA_019925275.1. Lineage (NCBI taxonomy): Eukaryota > Metazoa > Mollusca > Bivalvia > Mytilida > Mytilidae > Mytilus > Mytilus edulis. Next base: position 94,208,270 of record CM034354.1, read on the forward strand.
ATATGGGGTCGGTAAATCCCCATACGAAATTTACTGACCCAATATATATCGTATTAGGTCAATAGCCGTCTAACGAATTTATCTTACCAACTGTCTCCACTTCTGGTATTTAGACTATCAGTCTATCACAATGATTAAATATTCAATTCTCAGTTTTTAACATGTTTAAGAACCTACTTTCATTTGTCTATACAAAAAACAATAACAACTTATTAGCATTAAATTTGTTTTATGAATGTATTTCAATCGTTCATTATCAGTTTCTTCATTTGTTTTAACCTTTCAGATTTTTTTTTTTTTTAAAGGGAAGTAACTCCTTATTAACCCCGTATGGTTGCTTACCCGTTATGGTAACTAACCATGTATGTTTTAGGGCACCTATATCATATACATATAGTCAGCACGTGTAGTCCGTTAACCAATCATATCCCCATAAATCTATAGAAGGTAAGGTAAATGTATATATGCGGTTAAGTAAGGGTTAATTTTTGAACATCATTTAATTAATGTATCAATTCAAAAAATCAGGTATGCATATACAAGGAGTTCGTTTTAAAGACATGTAACAAAATGCTATAAAGTAAGTAAGGCACAAAAGCATAGTACATTAATTTTAATTATATAAAACAGCCACTAGAAGTCAATGTCTCATGGCAATTAAGGTTTTTTGAAAAAAGTAAATGCACACACATGGACGTAAACATTCAGTCGTCTTTAAGTAAACATATATTGTACTTTCAGGATTTTATAGAAGTAGATAACTTGAGACGACTGCAGTATGCAAATGCAGATGTTATGCTTCTTGCATTTGATTTTAATAATCCTGCTACGTTTTACAGTATAGAAGATAAATGGGTTGGTGAATGTTTGAAATATTCAAAAAATGCCAAACTTCTTCTTGTAGGAATTCAATTAGGTAAGTACATATAAAATATTTTTTTTGTATTACTCTACAAGATACATTGTATTGAGTTTATCCTTCGTTGTATTGTAAGTGAGTATTTTATCTACGATTGTTTGTGTCCTTATCGTTCAATATATGAGCCGCAGGGGCGGATGCAGGAATTTTCGAAAGGGGGGGTGCTAACCCAGGGCACCCAGGGCAAAGGGGTGGTGCAAAACATATGTCCCGATAAAAATGCATTGATCGGCAAAAATAAAGGGGGGTGCGCACCCCGGAACCCCCCCCCCCCCCCCTGGATCCGCCACTGAGCCGCGTCGGATAGAAATCGACCGTATGCAAATCGACGTCAAACCGAGTAACGTTACGATAAAGTTTCACAAGTTTTCATACAGGTAGTTTCTGACGTTATAAAAAAAAAACATGTCGCTTTCTGACAAAACTACGTTTTTTCAAAAAAAATTATTGTGGGGACATTTCTGGTCGGATTTTAAAATGTACTAGGTACTAATAGAAGCATAATTGTCACAGTTATATTTGTTATTTGGATAGATTTTTGTTGTAAAACGTTTTCAATTTCAACGAAATTAAATTGTAAAAACTGTTATACATGTTCATAACATGTGAAACAAAAGTTATAGTCGACAAAACTATGACAAATTAAACTAGTATACTTTAGACGATTCTGCGTCTTTTAACTCTGTATTTGTGAAAATCCAACATAATATATGCCTTAACAATTTTTTAGTGGGGTTTTATATGAAATTTGTAAAAAAAAAATATACGGGGAAACCATACAATTTTAATCTGATTAAATCGGGCCTTTAGCTAACGTATTCCATACATATAGGACAAAACTAGTATATTATTTCTGATAAGTTTAGTAAAAAATGCCGATAATCATTCACGGAAACCGCTCTATCCGGTTTGACATGAACATTTTCAAATTATCTGATAAAAAAATTCTTCCTGAATCCTGTCCTTTTCTAAATAACACATTTCTCAACCTTAGTATCAGTTTTGCTAAGGGATGTATTTCCTAATACGTTCTACATATTGAACTATTTTTACGTTCACGATTTATTTTTACATTTTATACAAAGTGAAAGTAACACCTGTCTTAAAAAAATAATTGTATGCAATTCTTCAGCTTAACTAAACTAAAGTAATATTCTGAAAACTATTTCTGGTAGTTTAAAACGAAATTTGTGCTGTATTGCAAAACTTCGCTACACACAGTGAGAAACGCAAAAACAAAATTAAGTCAAAAGTTATTCATATCATTGTACCGTTGCATTTTGGAAAATCTAAAAAGAAACAACAACACAAATATACAATATTTAACCAAGACCAAGACGTGCTCTAGGTGGATTTTGTACTATGTGCGTGCAATTTATCTGTTCATATCTATTCAGAAATTCAGAAATGTGTTGCGTGACAATTTATGTTCCATAACATTTCTATTTAGAAATTGAAAGAAAGAGGGAAACATTTGCATAATACATGTGTACATGTATTTCGAAAACTAATAACTTTCAAAATAAAACCTTTTAAACCCCCTTTTCCATATCCCGACAACTTTAAAATTAGTATTCGGGCAATAAAATTCCCGATCTATGCATCGGTGGGTCTTACAATTTTACGTCCGTCCGTCCGTCTGCGTGATTACGGTAACAATTTTGAAAGATGTAAGCTGTGATGTCGGATTAATAAATAATAAACCCAAATTTTATCTAAAAAAACCCGTTTATTTTGAAATTTGAACTACTATAATTTAAATCGATAGTATTTGGGATTTTGATCTACCTGTCACAAATCACTGTTGAACTATTAAATGTATTATGGCAAAACACGCGACAACCAGTCGTATCGAAATATTCTCTTGGTTCAATTTGTCTTTAATTCCATTCCATTTTAATGTTGTGGTACATTTCTACCTTGTAGCGAGAGCAATAAATATGTACACTCCAAATATGTTAGTTCATTCGTTAACTCAGAACATCAATATATGTTCAACTAACCGTATTTAAAGAAGTTTGGAATGCATGTGTCCCTCATATTTAATTTATAAAACCAAAGACGGATCTGTGTAAAACGTGCTTTCAGTTGAGGGATGATATTTCCGGATCTATTTCAGAAGACGCGAAATAAGTGACAAATCAAAAATTAATTGACCATATACAGTCTGCTCGGACGCAGCGTGAATATTATAAATTATGTACACAAAGATCACGTGATGAATTAAAGTTGGCTGAGTCTCCAATAGGAAAGTATAACACTCCATGTTCACAAATTTTTGAAAATGTTCATTACACTATTGACTTTTCACAATATGTAAATTTGCCACATTCGTCCCAACAGGTTGGAGCTCTTTAATTTTTAACGCCTCGAAAGGTTCAAATATTTGGAGTTTGCGATGAAAACTTTCCAATGCAAACGAATTATTTAATTGATGAGCAACAAACAATCGGGGAAAATGGAAGTCGGATACATGGACCCAATGCTGTTTTAAGTATGCTGCACCATTATCTGCATGGTAATACTTACGGTGAAAAGGCGTGTCATTTTCATGCTGATAATTCCGTGGGACAGAACAAAAATAAAACTTCTTTACATCATCTGTTGTGGAGGTGTGCAAAGGGTTTACACAAAACTATTAATTTGCATTTTATGATTGCTGGGCACACAAAATGTTTATGTGACGCATGTTTTGGCATGTTGAAAAAGAAATTTAGAAAGTCGGACGTAAACCCTGTATCACAACAGGTTAACATTGTTGACACAATTCTGCCAAATGCAATAGGTCAGAAGTTTAAAATGAAAATGACGATGACGAACACAGCTTAAAGATGGGATAATTTCTTCATTAATTATTTCAAACCACTCAGAGGTTTAAGAAAATTCCATCACTTCTGATTTACCAGTGACAAAGTAGGAGTCGTATTTGCGAGATAAACTTTTGATCAACCGGAGAAAAGACTGGCTTTGGTAAGGAAAGCACAAACGTACCGGAGATGCTCACGACACTTCCAGAAGTTATTCAGCCAGCAGGGCTGACAGAGGAGAGAATGCGTTATCTGTACAATGAAGTCCGTCCTTTTGTCCAGTATAATTTCCGTGACGAATTTTGTCCTCGTTCTTCAGAGGAGTAACATTTCACATGTACTGGTAACAGTTGGATTGAAAACTAGAGAATCATTTATGTTTTCATTGTAACAATCTTATAAAATAAATTAAATATTGTATACAAATGCATGTTTTCTTGTCTCTCTCTCAATTGCTTAATTGCAATGTAAACAGTGAAATTAAATTGAATTATGTGCATGTACAAAATAAGTGTCGAACATCGTCCACGTTTGAAAATTATTTGCATATCCAACTATCTTCGTCATCACGTGACTTTTACACTTAAGTTGTATATCATTAATGGCCGATTGATTATCAATGAAAGTGAACGGGGTACATAGATGAAACGGTCATAACTTTTTTTGTTATAATGTATATGATCCCTACCAACCCCGCGTTTTACAGTAATATTTTTTTACAATTAAATATGTTTTAAGTTTCAGTTCAGAAATATGATTTCGTGCTTCGAAATAAGTTTGTAAATTGAGGTGACATAGCCACACAGCCTCCGTTGACATCTTCGTTAAAACTCGATAAAATTGCAATGGGACCTTTTTATAAAATAAATTTTCTCAACTAATTTATTGTTACTTATCTCCTACCAACCCCTAAAAAGATCGACAACATATTCATTTAAATAAAATCGCAAACCATATCAGTTCAGGTATTAAACTTTTTGCTTCGAAATTTGGTTGAAAAGTTCAAATTTTGGCAGTTTTCAGTAATATTTTCAAAATGACGGCCACTGTTGAGGATTCACAACGATACGACATGCCGGTATTAATTTAGTTATAAATCAAAAAGTAATATTTCAAGAATTTATCAAAGTGTGTCTTTTTGTACTTGAGAAATTTCTTTTTTCACATGTTCTTCAATATATTTATTAGAAACAGTCTCTCACACTAAAATTAAAGATTTACATGCACCGACCATGCAGTTTACATGTACATTGTTAGCTTGGACCGACATGGGAATATATATTTTTGAAGATTTGTACGATGAAAATCAAAAAAATGTTAGATGCATGTTTCAATTATTGTCTTACCATAATGTAGCGTAGACTTAAATATTGTTTCCCTCTGTTAAAGTGGATACATGCTATTTGTTTTGATAAAATTTCGAAGTTACATATAACAAAATGGCGACCAAATAATTTTCAAACGTAGACGATGTTCGACACTTATTTTGCACATGCAAATAATTCAATAAGATTTAACTGTTTGTATTACAATTAAATATGACACGTTATTGTAACTCGTATGATAATCAAGATTAAAGCTAGATTGTAGAGATATTAATTAAGTCATCAACGTGATCAAAGAAAACAATCATGGCAACGTGGCCTAATCACGATGAAGTTTTAATAGGACCTTGTATATGTATATATTAGTATTATACGATTGTTTATGAAATCATATTTTATATTAACAAAAGGAAACCACGGATAGATGGTAACAAAGATGAAATATCTATTTATATATATGTTGAAATCATTACACGGGTAACCAGTACATTTTACATAATCCTAATTAAACAAGTCACATACAGAGTTATCGAACCTAATCAGTCAGGGGCATTACTTAAACAAGTAACAATTAAAATTACCTATACAAGTAATGTTGAAAACGAGGCTAATTTAAATATAACTTATATAAGTTATTTTTCTTAATATTATTTTTATAGGTGTCCAAGAATACAGATTTTACTAGCTTTAGATAATTTTCACAGTTATCTGGTTATTTTTCCCTTGATATATAAAAACTAATTCTTCAGAAACACTAATTAACTTTCCGACGCACTTATCTTTCATACCGACGCTTCTGGGTCAAAGATTGGTCTCTTGGGACTATTAAATTATCATTTTCCTCTAAAATCTTGAAGGTAGACTGATATAAATAGATAGATACTTGTGAATTAATTAAGACCTGAAGTTTTTTATAATTTGTAACCTAAATCAATTACATATGTGCCTTAGATAAGTGTAATTGCTATTTTTTTCAAAAATGTATAAAATAACTTATTCAAGTAATATTTTTGTCATTATTTTCAAAGTAACCCTTTATCTCTATACTCCTCTCAAATCTGATAAATTCTTTATTTTGTGATATAAAATGTTGTTTAAAATCATGAAGACTACATTTAGTCTATGTTTCTATTGAAAATTAAAATAACTCTATTAAGTAATTTTATTATTTTTAAAATAAAAAATTACTTATATAAGTAATTAAAAAAAATAACTTGTTTAAGTAACGCCCCTGACTGCTAATTATGACTGGAATAGTTGCATATTGTCGCCATTTTTTTTCAAAATTTTATAAAATAAACAGCATGTAACAGCTTTATCAAAAGGAACCAATGTTTGATGCTATGCTGCTTTAAGGTAAGACAATAACTGAAAACGCGAACATCCAACGGTTATTTGATTTTCAATGAAACAATCTTACAAAATTTATTTTTACTAAATCGTCCCACGCTGTCAAATGAGGTCGCCATCTTGAAAAATTAAAAACTATTGCATTTACGATATTTCAAATATTTATGAATATAGTAATAAGCACATATTCCCACAATTATTCCATCTGTTTTGTTTAAATCGCAATTTTAGGTTTAACACGACAGAAAATCCAATATTTATCGGAGTTATCGAGGCAACAAGACAAATTTTTAAAAGCATTTGGAAGGGAGAAGACCAAAATTTAAACCTTTTCAAAAGACATAAATATATTTCTTAATATATGAGGAATATTATATATTCCCACACTTTTTGTAGCATGAACTTAAAGTACTTTATTTTATCGATTCGAATTTCGGGGGGGGAGGCACTTCCTATATACAAGTTGATAGGACTTGCCACTGAAATAGGTCCTTTTTTCAACTTGAAAATATGGGAATAGGTCTGAAAATATATCAGAAATATATGATAATGTCGATAAAGTTCCAGTTACATGTATATGAATCAGAATCTAAGCTTTAAATATTTCACTTTTCTAACACACCCCATGAAACCCAACCGAATGCGGGCATAGGTTACAATTTTAATTTTACCTACGCAATATATGAAAAGGTATACATCTTTAAGATCTATAGTATACATTTATGAAAAGGTTGGGGTACCAGAACGCCAGCGACACCCCATATAAATTTAAGTACTGAAGTGTCCCCCCTGAGGTTGAAATGACAAAATGTTGTATGATTAGTCATATAATTGTGATTATCATTACAGAAAATTTATTTTCCAAACCATAATTGTTGGTTTCATACTGCATGTATTGTCATTCTAGAGGAACCACATCAATTGGAATCCTAATATATGTTTTTTTCAAAATGACCATATCGCATTATCCATTTTTTGTTACGCCCTTTTTGTTATCTGCATGAACATTTTGTACGAAGTAGCCAGAAAACTTTTATATGTACAGTGTATAACTAGTAATAATAGTATTCAAATGTAAAGGTTGTTATCCTGATTTGGACATTAACATTGTCTCCAAATCGAGATACATCTGACTATATTCATGATTTTCGGTGTGTTTTGTATCAATTTATCTCCAGATCGGGAGATTGTCTCCAGGTATGGACACTGTCTCCCGATCGGGGAATATTGCCTAGCTGTCTCTATAACGAGAAAAGGACCGATTAAGAATAAAATTAATGCACGATAAAGCTAATTTGAAGACGTTGTCGTGAGATTCTGAAATTAAATATATATAGCCGTCACAACTTTGAAATAGCGAAACTTTTGAAAGAAGAAAGCTAGAATTACACGGTTTTTTTGCATTCAAATTGTATGACTATAAGCAAAATTAATATGAACAAAACTCAAATTGAGATTTTTTTTGGCATAAGGTCGATTTCTATCCGACGCGGCTCATATTGTATCTAATGAACTATTCCAAACAATTCATTCAATTCAGAATGTTCTCTCCAAAGATATCATCTTAAAATAACTTAATTTGCCTTTTGAACAACTTGCCAGAACTACTTATGATTCATAAAAACTTTATCATGGAAAGACAACACCTGCTTTAATGAACATTTTTTGAGAATAAATAATTTGTCAGCCGAAAAACCTTTGCTCCTTTCAATTCATTCTTTATAAACCATTTTTAAGATATTAAAACAATAACCTTTTTCGTATTGTTTGTTCCGTTAGACCGTTCCGTCTTTATTCCCGCTTTTACATAACTTGTATCACGTGACACCCGACATCGTTTGTTAATTGACAACAAGATGGACGGCGCCAAATTCAATGCCTTTAAAGTTCCTCAGTTGCAGAATATCCAAAGAACGGGGTATAAGTGTTACTAATATTAACAAACTGAAACAAACCCATAGTTATGTGAGGCCGTGGATAAGCTAAATTTACCTTTGGATCCAGATATGAGAAAAAATGAATCAGTAACCATTGCCAAGCATAATTTAGAACAATGTACGGGTTTTGTGATCCTTTTAGCCTTGACGGTATACGTCAGACCTGTCGTTCATTCCAAGCTTTAGCTTGTATGACCTTTTTAACTACTTGATTCACAGTACTGCTAGCTATGACCGACGAAAATTAAAGGCCTACAAATCCAGTGAGGACTACAGACTTTATTTTGATCGGTATGTAGAGGAGTTACAATATACAGAAGTGCCAAGTCGGGATATATGTGTTTTCAAGTCCAAAGTAAAACCTACACAGAAAAATAAGACATATCTAGACAAGGCAACATATGATGTGTGAGTCATCATGGACAAGAAAATGGAGAGGTTAAAACTGCTTACTGACATGCATTGGCGGGTAACTATACATATATATTATTAGGAGAAAAATATAGCATTTGTTCCGGAAGCTGATTGTTTGTAAAAAGTTGACAACTTAATATTTATAATTGTTGATCTCTCCCTAATTAATGATTGACTCTAGCATGTTTAGGGTTTAAACAGAAAAAAAATGACAAATTTTAATGTACTTGCATAACTCAGTTATTTTGTACATGTACAATGTATGTACATAACAATAATACAGACAACCATGAACATGCAGCGATACAGAAATCTATCACAACCTGATTTTTAAGACTGGAACTTATAAATTCTTGCAAACTTTTCATTAATGCACATATTGTGTGAACAAAAAAAGAAAAGGAATAGCAAGTGCTATGAAATTACAACGACAATATTTGGAAATCTTCTTACTTATCTAGGCTTAACTTTGACTCTTAAATATTACAAAGTGACCTCATTACTAGTTGGACAGAGAGAAGCTGGACTTTGCTAATGTAATTTTTCTGTTTAATGTATATATGCTAGACATGAACTAAGGAACATGTACAAGAAATCACAAATTAAAAAAAAAAAAAAATAAATAAGACTTAAAATTACCTTTTAAACAATTGAATACTTATAATACACATGTACAATGTATACATAATCATTGCAAGAAAATTAACATGTTTCAATATTACATTATGATTAATCATTATAATAACTTTCAGGGCAGATGGTGCTTGTAGGCATTTGGAGCCACTTTGTATGAAATAGAAGCATTTGAGGTTAAATCTGTAACAGATGGAGAAAACCAATGGAAGAAAAGGCCAAGAAGCCATGACTGTCCAGTCCCAATTATACAGATGAAAATAATGAAGCAAGGTATGCGTCATTAATTGTAGGGTTGAAGCTAGACAAATATTATATGATTTTTCATTTCATGAATCCATTTTACCGGAATTTATATATTGATTCCTAAAAAACATAACATTGAAATAGTGAACCATTGTGAAGGACAAAAGACCCAAATAATTAATAATGTCCATTATTTATTAAATCTTTTCTGTATTATCATCAGTTTTATGTTAAAAATGATAAGAAATGTAACCTCAATTACTAAATGAGTTTAATATTGTGGCTTTGATGGACAATTTTCTCTTTGATTCATACCGCATCTTATTTATATTGATCAACGTATTTTCAGTATCAAATTCTTAACTAGAATTGTTTATAGTTTGCTTTTTTTTAATTACAGGTACAATGAAGAACCTACCATGGATTTCAGGGCCTACAAAACTTTGACCCCAGAAGTGTGGATCAGAGGGCAAGTTACAACTTGGAAAGAATTCAAGCTACCAAGAGACTAAAAAGGTATACACATTACTATGTTCTTTTTAGTTTGGTATTAATGTCAGAAAGACAAAATTACATGTATAAAAGCCTCACATGCAAACTTTCACTTGACTTTGTTCAAATGAATTTTAATACTGAGTCTATTAACTTAGTTATTCTATAACCCTTACATGCCTTCGGTAATTAATTACTATGCCAAAAGAAAATATTTCAAAGGAAACACATATTTACATCAAACTATGAAACATGTGATCTACATAAATTTGCTTTTCTAGGAGTTGTGCCCTTTGACCTTATAATTTTGGCCTTAAAATATTACTTCAAGTTTGTCAATTGAACCTTTCTGAAACTACACAGCATAATTACATAAAACTTTTTACATAATAGGATATGCTATGTATACATTTGTATATAATAATGACAGGAAATTGTGATTAAACTAGAGTTATATCATTTAGAATTTAGTTTGTAAGTCCTTGTATACACTTTCAATTAATTTAAAAAGTTTGTTCATATATTTTGCATTGATGTTTATTGTAACTTTAGATATAGGAAGATGTGGTGTGAGTGCCAATGAGACAACTCTCCATCCAAATAACAATTTAAAAAAGTGAACCATTATAGGTCAATGTACGGTCTTCAACACGGAGCCTTGGCTCACACCGAACAACAAGCTATAAAGGGCCCTAAAAATTACTAGTGTAAAACCAAAAGGGGAAACCAACAGTCTAATCTATATAAAAAAAACGATTTGCATATTTATGATTACCCACAGAATTAAATGTGAACTTTTGAAACTTAAATCATCTTCTGTACTTATTTATTTGTTCTTACAAAAAATGTAAATATTGTATAAATGTATTTTCTATATACTGTATTTCAGATATCTCCAAATTTGCAGGCACTTGACATTTTAGGAGACCCTAATGATCATGTAGAGGAAGAGAATAAGATTGATTTAAATTGTGATAACTTGAAAGTACATAAAAGAGTAATGGACCAATTGAACAACAATGGTGACATAGGTTCTATTGCAGATACGTTAAAATACAGTTCTGGTGATATTGATTTGATAGAAATGAACACACGTGGACAATCAAATAACGATTTGTGGTTTGCAATGAGAAAAGGTATTATTACAGCATCAAATTTTGAGAAAGTTTTAAATGCTGTTCAAAGAGACCGATGCTCCCCTTCACTTTTGAAACAGTTGATGGGGGAATACAGTAATGCTTCTTCAGCTTCTTTAGATTGGGGTCGAAAAAAGGAAGAAACAGCTTTCACTTGTATATGAAAGTAAACAGGAAAAGCACATCAAAAAGCTTGTATGCAGAGAAAGGGATTACTGCTGTATGAGAACATGCCATACATTGGGTGTTCGGTAGATGGCATTTTCACATGCAAATGTCACACTTCAAAAGTTATTGAAGTGAAATGTCCATATTCAGCACGCTTTGACAACCCAAAGGATGTGGCAGAAGATAAATCTCATAAGAATAATTATTACCACCAAATACAAGGACAGATGGGTATTTATAGACTTGACAAATGTGACCTAGTGATTTACACTTCCAAAGGAATATTTGTAACAACTGTAGACTTTGACCCAATTTTTTTCAATAACATGGTGACAAAACTAGATAAATTTTATAGAGAACACTTACTTCCATTTGCTATCAGTATTTGGAGAACATGTGACAACGAATTATAAATACAAATACTCATCACATTAGTCAAACATGAACAATTCTTCTTATTTATTTATGTAGACTTACTCAATAGATGGTGATTAACTAGTGTTATGCTGTCTGTCTGTCCGTCATTCTATATCTTGGCAAGTCTAACAAAGGACACAGCATGAATAATGATCTTTGATAACAGTAAAACCAGAAGCCAATGAATGAACTCAAGTTATATTGATTGAGGATAAGGAATTCTTTCTTCTTAAGACAACATACTACATACAATAAATGTATGTTGTTTTCTTTTGTGTGGGTTTTTTGTATCATTAGTATTGGGAAAGCAGAAATAGGTGATAAGACATACAAATGCACAGCTTGGATAATTGTCCCATTAGCAATCAAAACATTTCATATTTTTATGTAAAAAAGTAAACCATTTAGATAAAACAATTAACATGATTGATTTATTCATTTTACAAGATGTTCATCCAAGTTGCATAACATTGCAAATACTTTTACTACCTTACTGTAGATGGGCTTCATACGCGAAGGAATTATTCCCTGTAAAACTAGCAAAAATTTTAACCTTCCAATGGCTCTCTCAACATAAATTTTCTTCCTTGCTATTCTGCGAGTCTTAGTTGTTGCATTACTGCACATCTGTTTCCCAAAAGAGAAAGGTGGTATGTTCAGTGTTGCACCTTTTAAAGCTAATTCACCCCTTATTAAAAAACCTCTGTCTGCCATAATATCATCGCCAAGTTGTATGGTATCTGAAAATCCTGAACCTTGAACAATTATTTTGTCAGAAATACTGCCAGTGAATAAATCAGATACGAAATTAAAAGTACCACTTGGAGTTATTCCCACTAGGCATTTGAATGTGTTGTGGTGTTTGTATTGTGAATAGGTTATTCGTTGTGCTGAAGGAAGACTTGGTCGTTGTGTGAAGAACTCTGTTCAGTCAATGATACATCTGATTTTAGGGAAATACTTAAAACATTTGGGTAGTTTATTTCTTATTTGCTCCATAGATGGCCATCTAATAAGAATATTTAACTCATGGCTAACTAAGTTGATCCAGGTGTTAAATATTCTACTGACACTACTTTCTGACATCCCAAACATATTCCCAAGTGACTTGGTATCGAAACCCCTTCTTTAACGTATAAGTGTGATTGCTAGTTCCTCTTTGATAGTCAATATTCTCTTTGGGCCAGGCTTCAATGTCTACAGAAAAGAAAAAAAAACATGTCAATATGTATATGTTATGAATATATACTGGCATCTTCTAATATATATATGAAAAGTGCTAAATCAATGAAATAAATCATGTTTTTTTTTGTCAGTTTGCTGTCTGTACAAATTTGATTATTAAAAACAGAGTAGGTTACAGTGACCTCAATCAGTAACGTTTTATGACACGTCAAGCAAATACGTAATCAGCAGCTCTAAATGAATACATATGTTGTATTAATTTTAAGCATATATCGCTGGAATTTAAGGTACAGTATGTTGTTTGTATCTGAGAAAAGCAGTAACTTTTTTTAGACTATTAAAAAGACCAGATGATTGCAAATAACATCAACCTGGTTATAATAATATTATTTGATTATTTAATATCCAATGTCACAACTATTTTCCTTCAATTTGAACGGTTTTTAAAAACATTGAAAAATGTAGTATCAAAGATTAAACAGGTATACATAAAAAATAAGATGTGGTATTATTGCGAATGAGACAACTCTCCACAAGAGACCAAAATGACACAGACATTAACAACTATAGGTTATCGTACAGCCCTCAACAATGAGTGAAGTCCATACAGCATAGTATGGTGGTCACTTAAATTATTGTTTGAAATACAATATTAGCTACAATTAACAAATTAAGTGAGACAACTCTGTCAGAAAACCAAATGAAGTATAGGGAAGCTAAGCCTTATGTCAGTAACATGGTACTTCACGTAGAGCTGCGAAGTGGAAATAATATGGCTGTTTTAACACAAATAAATCCATAGATATTTACCTCACTACTTTCCCTTTCATTTGTGTTAACACTGTTCCAGTAAACCATGTTTTTAGCTTTGTCCTGAAGAAAACTAAATAACCATGTGAACATGGCTAAAGACAATCCTGTAAAAAAATCTGCTTTTGTAACTACCATATTGTAAATGAATATTGTTTTTTCACATTGTCCTAGGAAAAATCTTAAACTTACTTACTAAGCTCTCTAGTAGATAGTGTTTATATCTTATATTTAAACATATTAAAATATAGGTAATCTAAATCTCATTAACTGTTTCGTCCCTGCCAAGGGTACTCGTCAGGTGGTTTTATATATAAATGTACAAATTGATAATTGGACATATATATATGTTGGCTGCCACAACAGTTATTAATATATTCATAGTACAGTGGTTCACTTTATATTAATTAAAAATGTTACAAATACAGAACTACTGATATAAGCTAAGACTCTGTTATGATCTAATATCTATTATTTTTTGTCTCAAACGTAATGTCATGAAGATCAAGTCAGTACTTGTTATTAACCTAACAAACTTAGTACCTTGAAATTTTATTTACCTGTATAAAATTTGCACGTCTGTCACTTTTGAATATATCGTCAATGATGAACTGCCTCTTCAACTCTCCCATCTTTAAAGCAACCATCACTGTATGGTGACATATCATCAAATGAAATCTCTGTCTGCACTGACACACTGTTTGTCTGTATTTTGACTTTTTGTTCCACAGGCTTTGTATAACAAATGATCACCTACAGGAAATGAAAGGCGAAAATATCTTAGTCTCAAGTAGTTTAAATTTTCATATGTTTTACGTATTGTAAATATTCTATGCACTCACTAAACTGTACTCGTGTCAGACCCAAACAAGTAAATCAATTGAGAAAAGCATGCAACTTGGAATTCAGTCAATCCACCTCCTCCCCTTTTTCTTCCTTCAGTTTGGTGTGATGACTTACAACATGTATAAATCATTCAATGCCTTGCTATTTCAAAATATAAATATATATATATATATATATTTATACCAGTCATTACCTTTCAATTCTTCACAGGAATGCGCTGTTGCCTGAAGAAGTTGGTTTGTTGGTGTGTTATTATCGACAGTAACATATGCCTGAACATCCATCCATACTTCAGTTTGAATTTTTTTTGGGCGTGGTCATGATGGTTTTGGTCATAGCTCTGTCAAAGGGAAGTTTCCGCGGCTTGTGCACTACTTGATTTGATAGAGTTGCTATGATTCGGTACGGAAGCATGGCTGTAGGTCTTCCGTCAATAAAATGTGTGCTGCATACATAGGCATGTTTGTTGACATTAGCAACAGTGTAATTTTTCCTGCCACAAGCTTTTACCCACTGCAGAGTTTCTTGCATTCTTGTTTTTGGCTTCGGTATAGGGAAGAATTCGACTCCTGACATATGCGGTTTATCTTTGTACCGGTCATCGCTGTTGCATGTTCCCCAAACACAACGTTTTACCATATTGTTTGTAACTTTGTTTATGTTTTCGCGGTTTAGGGACTTGTCGGGTATCACGTGACGTTGGCCGCTTACGTTGCGCATAACCGCTTACATCAAATATGATATGAAAGTCGACTATTATGTAAGAGATACACCTAGAGTATTAGAGATAACATTACAAACGTAATGGGAATAATTTGTCCTTTTATGCCTAGCAAAAATTCAAATGCGATCAAGCATTTGTGTTGTTTAAATTATGTCGGAGAATGATGCTTAAACAACAAGGGATGTTAAACTAGTCTGCTGTATGAAGCATTAGATTTTGAAATTACTAGTTAAACCTTCGCCATAGCTAACAGGGGAATCAAGTTTTTACCCTTGACCGTCTTTCTTTCCTTCCGTATTTCCGCACTTTTGCTTATGTTTTACACTTCAAATTGGTATGAAACTCATTCAAAATGATAAGCAAGGTGCATATTTTCCGATTAAGTAAAACAACGTGAAAAAGCACAGAGAAAATCGAATTGTTTTCTAAGTACCAACATAATCTGTCCTATGCCTGCCTCATTGTGTGTTTTTAAGCATGTAACTATATGTATGTCATTTTGTTTGACTTAAGCCATATCAATTGATATTCTAAAGTGTATATTTTTAAGATTGTATTTGTTCACTACTGTCTCGGGTGCTGATATTTCATTTGTATGTACCTTTCCTGTGTCAAGAACTTGCAAAGGTTTCTCATTTATCGTATTTGTATAGATTAAGCGGTTTGTTTTCCTGTTTAAGTTATTAACACAAGTCATTTTGTGCCCTTTATAACTTGCTATTTGGAATGAACCAATCTATGTGTTAACAGCCGTACATTGACCTTTAATTGTTACCTCATTATACATTGTGACTTTGATGGGAAGTTTACATATTAGCACTCATACCACATCTACATATTTATATGTTTGTAGGGATGGATAATGGATGGATGTTTCAATATATTCTAATGTAAAAAAATAATGCACTAAATCAAACTGTTTGTAAATGAGTTCTTTTAGTTATGTCAACAAAAAGTTCTTGAACAGTGTTGTTTTTTAGATATAAACATACGAGATAAGGTCGAAGAGAAAAATATCACATTGTGTGGTACTCAACAAAAACTACCATGCTGTGAAATTTCACTTGACACAAAAAAGGGTGTCGAGCAGTGCATTACAACATTAGTAAGTACGAGTATTTATTTTGTCTGGGTTTTTTTTATTGACTTTAGTTTTTTTGTTTTTTGTATCTTGACTTTGAATATACTCTTTTTGAATATATTTAAATGAAGATATTTGAACTCCGAATTTGGCCATAGCAAAAAAAAAATGCACCAATATGATGTTTTTTCAACAGTTACGTTCTTACAGTCATATAAACCCCATAATCAGCTTAAGAAAATATTTGGCTCCCACGAGGTGTACATTCTTATCGTTGTTTTTTTTTCTATCAATAGCTTACTGCTTCTTGTTTAGCTCGTTGGTGTTTAAAAGGGGCTTCAAAATATTGGCTTCATTTTTTTTAAAGAGAGAAGAGATCTAATTCTTTGGTTGCCATTTATACCATTTGATTATTACGATACAAACAAGACATGTGTTATGACTTTAATTGAGACGGTTATGTAATTATTAACTTAAAGTAGAACAGAAAAACTGATATAAATAATCGTTCTGCCTTCGTCACTGATCAAAACATGCGATAGTTAATCGCTGCATTGAAGACCCATTGGTAGCCTTCGGCTGTTGTCAGCTCTATCGTCGGGTTGTTGTTTCTTTGACACATTCCCCAGATTCATTCTAAATTTTACCATATAATTAGCAATAAAACTAGCACTACATATTATGGTGCAATTCTAAAGACAAAAAATGTTAATTCATAAAACAACAATGACAATGAAAAAACGTAATGGATATGAATATTTAACACAAAAGTAGAATATGTTAGCAATTGTTAATCTTATGTACTATCAATCATCAGATAAGTTTTTTTGAATGAAACATTTGGTTGTGATTGATTGATTGTTGGTTGCTTAACGTCCAGTTGCAAATATTTCATGCATATTCAGGACGAGAACAAGTTCACAATAAATACAAAAGGTAGGTTGATACGATAGAGACCATCCGGGATGATGGTCGGGGAAATTTGGACTACCACTGGAAAATGAGGCTATTTTGGATAGGGACAGAAATTTTGCCTTGCAACAGGCCACCTACGGAACCCTCAAAAGAGTTGTTGAAAGGGTTCTTAGCGTGCAAAGAGCGTGACACTCTCTTTACACGAGGCATCGGACATTTAGTTGTGTTATTGTGATAAATTATAAAAAAAATGTAATGATATGCTTATACATACATGAATTCAAACTCTTTTATTTTATTTTACATTACACATTCTTTTTTTAGATAGAGGTAGCTTTTGGTAAAGAAAATACGAAAAAGAAAAGAACAAGTTTTGGTAACTGATACCATAACATGTATTAAGTATGATGTTTTTGGATTTGAAATTTGATATGATATACTATAATAAAAAAAAGGGTAGCATTTGTATATTGCTATTGTTACTGTTTCTTTTCTATTGTTCATTTCACTGAACAATATCAAACTAAAATCCAAACATCATAATTTCAAATTTATTAATATAATGTAAAGGACGAGCATGTGGACACCAATTAAAGAGTACTGTTGTGTTGTCATATCGACAAACAGATCAGACATTCTCATTTAACACATCTATTTTCCCTTCTTTTAAAACTGAAATATTATTTTTTTTTCTGGATAATACATCATTCGAGGTGTTGTTTAACCTTAGCACAGAAAAGCAAATTAATCTGTATTTGCAGATGGTGCTCTATTGTACAACTTCTAATATTTCAATAAATGATGTTTTCAGACCCGCACGCTTTAATATCACTTACAAGTTATGAAATATGCATTTGTCGGAAATGTACACTGAATGTATCTTTTTCATATCAATGATTTGTGTTTTACATATTGATCCCCAAACATCATGTTTTGAAATCATTGTTTTCCTTACTGCTAGGGGATTCATTTAGACGTGTAATTTTCGTTTAATATTACGCTATAAAGCTCTTAAACTGTGTTGTATATTGAAATTATTGTACAGTGATGTAAAAGAGTCATATGTTTAGTTTTGGATCATGGAACCATTTAAATCCTCTCCTAAGAGTAGTTTTGAAAATGTACAATAAATAAAGCAGAGGATATGAATTGTAGGTGATGGTTTTTCCAGTTTTATCAGGAAAGGGACACGGTTACTGCGGAAAAAAACACCAGAAAAGCAAAAAGAAAATGTAAGATGACAATGATTATTGTTATTTCAAAATCAATGGTTTTACACATAAAGAACAGAAACAATTCATATGTTACCACTGCACCTTTTATGAATTGTAATTACTTTGCAGACACTGTAAAATATTTTCAATTGCTAGATTATGCATTTGTTTTGATAAAGTTTCTAGAGTCTACGATATGAAATCAAATTTTGATAGAACTTATATTTCCTATCGCATGGACGACCGCGACAAAATATGTTAAAATTAAGATTTTGAATACACATCTTAATGTTTTGTTTTAAGTAATCTGAACTTTACATTTGTCAGTTGATCTGTGCTAACTTTCAATCTTTCAAATCATAAACACGGTTTTCATATCCTTAGAACAGGAAAAAAACAAACATCAACAAATAAATATTGTACAATTTAACAAGTATCAGTAAAACAATTTTTTAAATAATGTATTTGGAATTAAACTACGATACATAAACATAGAAAAGGGAAACTTTTTTAAAAACTATTTCATTCATGTATTTCATTACATTTATCGATCTTTGTAAAAAAAAAGTTGTGAACAACAAATGGAAGTTTTTAACTACCTTGACTGGTTATTGCCCTTGCACGGTGGGTTGTTTGTGAATGCAACCGATAATCATTTTTATATGTGAAAATATTCAGAATGTTCTCATTTTTATCAGAACACAGATGTGGTCAAAACGGAGGATACGGAAAGCATATCAGAACCATCAGAATTATATGCAATAGTTAATAAACATGGTAATTAAATGTCAGAGTATTTATAAAAAAAAAAATGTGGTATGATTGCCAACGAAACAACTTTTCACAAGTGACCAATTAATACAGAAATTAATAACCATACATAGCTGTACGACCTTCAACAATGAGTAAAGTCCATACCACAAAGTCAGCTATAAAAGGCAACAAATGACAAATGTAAAACAATTCAAACGAGAAAAATGTTTGTTATGTAGTGAAAATGTATATTGTTTAAACAAATCATATGACTGAAAACGTGGTTAAATAATCATAATAAAAAAACAAAAGTAAAAGTCACTGACGTATAAGAGAAAACATTAATTCATGCTTAACTCATAGGAATGAACCTACCCTTTTCATGATTTTATGGCGGCTTAATTACCCCAAATTGTAGAATACTATATTGTGTATCAAATTGTTTTTTACGACTTCGAATGTTTTGAATGGACGATATATCGTCAATTAAAAAAAACTCTTATAGATAACAGGCTTAAAATTGTTTCGCAACAGACGTTTTGTCTACAGACGACTCGTCAGTGACACTTGAATAAAAAAAGTTACAAAGCCAAAGAAATGATCCCAAACATATTTAAGTTATAATGATTCATTTATGTCATAACAAAAGATATTTCGTGCCTTGTTAGTTGATAAAGTCCTACATGTTGTGTCTTTTCTATCTACAAATTGTATGTTTGCAAAATATATTAGAAAAAAACATGGACCCGTCATTTACGCCTGTTTTTCTTTATAAGGCTTCAAACATTTCCTGAATAGCTTCCGACAGACAATAACAAGTGTACAAACTAACATAATTGAATACCGAGCAACCAAACCATGGTAATAACTAAAAGAGGAGACCCTAGAGAGGTTATTCAAGACTTTCAGCATTAGAGTGTAAAATCAAATTTTATATGCAATTGCTGCCTTCATTTTTTGGTATAATGAAAAGTTAACAAATGTGTTAATGCCACTGACAGCAACTCAAGAAACACGTTTGTCAACATATTCTAAAAAAACAACTGACAGCGAATGGCTAGTTCACACTAGCTGAATGTATTTATTCCGGACGATAAGAGTATTTGAACCATATGTGTAAATACTCATATGGTCCCACCATACGTCTATGGTCCTGGTAATTAACTTATGATTGTTAACGCTGAAAAGGTGTCGCATAATTATGAGTTACTCAAAATGAAATTTTGACGTATTCAATCATATGGTAGTCATTGTTACATAAATTATCAAACAAAGTGAGTTTGACTCTAAAGTAAGAATTATTGTGTTAATTTTATCAGAATGTCTTAAATATTTCAAATTCATTTTAGATATTTGATATGTTCTTGCTCCTACTTATAAGAGCTAACAATAACATTAAGATCGTACATATTTAGTTGAAAGAAGATATGATCATTGAAGTATGAAATTCAAAGACATTTGTTCATGGAATAGTAATAAGAATACAATTCAAAAGTCAATTGTTCATAAACAATTGAAAGGTCTTTCCTTCTTTAGTTAGTAAAAAAAATATATGGACTTTTATGTTCATAACAAGTGGTTGTTAAGGACAAAAATCATTCCTAAGGATACAAATATTACTACCAGTATTAAAAATGTCATATGTTCTATTCATAGTATTTAAAGTTAAAAAAATAAGTGATTGCTAAGGACTTAAATGTCGTTGTTAGGGACAAAAATGTCATTTCCAGTATTAAAAATTTCACATATCTATATTATTCATAGCCTTCTAAGTTCAAAAATATATGGTTGCTAAGGTGATTTATGTAGGGACCTTGACCTTTGACCTTGACCTAATTTTATAATCTTATTATGCTGAACATTTTTGCATTTCAATTTCTATCTCTAACCTCTTTTGAGTTATAAGCGAAAAATCATCATTTCGGACCCGAAAAACAGTTTTCGTGCCCTAGGTCCATAATAGTTGGTCCAATAATTTTAAACCCATATAACAAATGTCGATCTGGACAAGACACACATTTTCTCCGTTATATTTTATCAGCCATCTGTTACGGTTATTGAGTAAATCCGATAACAAGCTAAGGTCAAAATCTAGGTCATGACCTTGACCTTTGACTTTTAGTCAGTTTTCGTAGTCACGTATATTTGTAGGACTCTAAAGTGCGATGGTACTCTAAAGTGCGATGGTCACGCTAAAGTGCGATGGTCACGCTAAAGTGCGATGGTCACGCTAAAGTGCGATGGTGTAAGCTAAAGTACGATGGTGTATCACGCTAAAGTGCGATGGCTGTTTGTTCGCTTAAGTACGATGGTTTATCACGCTAAAGTGCGATGGACTAAAAGGGTAATGTTAAAGGGCTTAAAGTATTAAAGAACACGGATTTAAAAAATAGTCTTCTTGCGAAAGCTAGTACAAGGTTTTATGACATATTTGATAGGCTTTACAATTACCGGTAGGCTTAAGTGATCATTGTTTTAAATTAAGAAGAACGACCACGTAATAATTGCCAAAATGGTAATTTAGGTGTGACAAAAATCTATATATTCTGTATATCTTTTTTTTAAATTCAAGCCGGTATCACATATTTGGATAATTGGTGTAGCTTGCCGTTCACACAGTCTGTCACTTATGTGAACATCTCCTCTCAAAGTCGTCTTTGTAAATTACAAATACAAAATTCGTTCTAATTTTTTAACAGACAATTTATGATTAACGCATGGAAACATATGACGTACCTTTATTTTATCGAGTTTACTTTTCATTAAAATCGACAATATTTGAACGGGGACGGCAAAGTAAACTGCAATATAAACAATGATTTCAATGTATCCGTTAGCTTCAAATAGAAACATGATAAAGGATACTTATGCGTATACTTTTGTATCTATATAGTAAGATGGTCGACTTCAGGACAAAAGTCCTTCTTCTAGCACCGAAATAACCCACATTTGCTTCAGCCGACAAAACACGGTTGTCATGTTTAAATTGAGTAAGTTATGGACATTTGCTTTAAAGTTGTTCATCAAATATTCTACATTTATCTTTCGGCATGTTCATTTTTTGTTTGTATATAAGACTGTTCACGTCATAATCCATAGTACGTTTATTACGTCTATACTTTCGCGGACCATCGCACTTTAGCGTGTGAAGGCATCGTACTTTAGCGTAGACCATCGCACTTTAGCGTGACCATCGTACTTTAGCGTCCCCATCGCACTTTAGAGTCCTACATATTTATGATCATTGGTGAAGATCCTAGGTGGCTACAACTTATGGTTTCTGAGTTTTAGTGGCCAACCGACATCGGTTAATTTTTGAAGGGGCATAACCCTACCAATGAGTCGTTGAATCTTTTCGATCCATATATAACGAAGAACCAAGGTCTGTTCCTGAACAAATTCCACCCTTTGTTTTTTTTTTCTTCCTGTTATAGTTACGGAGTTAGAATGATAACAAAGTTTTCGGTGTTAGGGGAGATAACCCCTATAAAAGAAATGTAACAAGGTCATGTCCTCACAACAAGATAGCTTTTGGTCAACCGATACTAGATACCTAATATCATTTTAACATGTCGCGTACTTTTTTTTGGGAAATGTCGTTAAAGTTTGGCGAAAAGAATTATAATAATAATTAAAAATCAATTCTTCAGAGAACAATTGAAGGTCTTTCCACCTCGATAATAAGAATGAAATTTAAAAATCGATGTTAGAAAATGTCACTTCTTGTTGATGTAATTTGGTTCTTCAAATCGATATAAAAAAATCAGATTAATAGGTATATGCAGAAGACTTAATTGTTTTATTATGAACAGAAAATCATTTTTAGCAAAGGTCAAAATCCAGAACGTCAAATTGATCTTTGACCTTGACCTCAATTTCAAGGTCATAGGTCAGTGATATCAAATCAAAAGATCCCAGGTCAATCATTTGTATGGTTGTGGAGAAATACTGATTTAAAATACATAAGGGGAGAAAACTCCTATAAGGGTTAACCAAAACACTTCGACTGAAATAGGTTGAAAAAATAAAAAACAACACGTTTAATAATTTATTGCGTCCGAAGCGCTTTTCTGGATTTACCTTTATCAGGAACGCTCAAAGCCAAACATTTGAAATCCGAAGATGTATAAGTACCGAAAATCGTTGAAGAGCTATATGTTAAAAATACCTAAAATAAATAGCCAAATTCATCTAAATCCAACTTCGCCTGAGGGAGTTGAAACCTTAGTTTGAAGTTGCGCCTAATTGTAAACAGTTATTTAGCAAACATATCATGTCATTTACTGTCACAGTTTCTGTGGAATAACGATAACAAGCAAAATTCAAAATTTAGAACATGACCTTGACCTTTGACCTTGACCTTAATTTCCTTCAAATGGACCAAGGACTTCATATCAAAAGACTGTAAGCCTCTACAACTTAAACCGTATCAATTTATCCAACAAATCGTCTATCTTAAATTTTCAAATGGAAATAACTCCCATAAGATGTCTTCCGATCACTTAAGTCAAATTAAACCAAATCATTCTCAAGAGTAGACGAACAATTTGGTGAAAATAGTTTGCTAAAAACTTTTACGGTTTTAGAGATATAGTGATAACAAGAAAAAAGGGATGCGGGGAGAAAACTCCTATAAGAATAAGTGTTCGGTCACACAGGGTGAGTTTTGAAACCTCCATTACTGTACAACATCATTGGCCAAAATATCCGTTCGATATGTTGTAAGACAAAAAAGCAAAACAAAAGGTCTTTCCACGAAAAGTGGAAAGACCTAATAATAATAATCAGAAGAAGAAGAAATACAGTAAGGTCTTTCCTTATAGAAAAAGGAAAGACCTTAACAAAAGAACAAAAAAACAGTACATCGGTCTCTAACGCCTGTGGTTTCACTTACAGGCGAAAAAGTCGAGTCAGAAGGAAGGCGCTTAAAATTGACGCTAGCAAAGATGAAATAACAAATACACCAAAATTTAGACAATATGTAGAATGTATATGTAAAAGATACAGAAATTCATTAAGTAATTTGTGCCGTTTTTGGTTCGGAGGGTGTTCCCTGCGAAAGTTAGAATTAATTAAAAAATACTTATATGGTCAATGCATTGTTATCTGTTTTTTGTCATTCAGATTCAACAATCAAGACAGTACCTTTGCTTTGCAATCAATTAAAAAAGAATCACACTGATATTGGGGTCCCCGAGAATATAGTTGACCATCTGATCACAGAAGATGTATTGACTTTAGATGACACAGACATCATCGATTCGTCTATGGCATAAAGTGCCAAAAAATATGAAACTAATGTTTACTGCGGAAAGAGTGTATAGTCAAATTCTGGCAGCTTTTCGATTAGATGATTGCTATGTTGAACTTTATGCAAATCTTATTGACAACACTAAAACCACAGCAATTGATATTTCATTATCAACATATTGTTCTAAACTTCTAGGGCATGAACATATTAACATTGACAAATTTGATTCATATTCAGAATATGATGATATTAACATCTAGAATTAAAAGTTAGTAACAAACATATCAATTTACAAGGTAACATAGCAAGTTCTTAAAACTTCAAATTTAAACGCTCGACTTGTTCAATCAACCTATCGAACAACCACTGTCATATTCCTCAATTGATACCGACATTTTATCTTATTGATTTTGATAAGTTGACAAGCATATTACATATAGCTCTGAAATTGATATGTGTCAGTTAAATGTTTAATTTTCCACTATCTCTATAGGTTTTCTCATTTATTAGCCTCATGTTATCATAATTCATTTATTGATTTTTATGTACGGTCAAAAACAATGTTTAGTATTGCTGACTTTTTGTTGATTGATACAATATACATATAATATTTGGCAGACATAACCTGTGAAAGGGGACGAAGTCTGTATGAAGAATTTTTTTTTAATTTTAATTTCAAAACGGAAATACCGTAACGTTTCCGATTTTGGTTCTGTTGTTAGGGTGTTTAGTTGTGACGTTATTTAAGTTATGACGTCATATGCAATGTAAACCAAAAAAAAACGCTATCATCAGGTAACATTTTTTCATATCGAGGAATTATTAAAAATGAAATTGGTATTGCGTTCCTTCCTATATTATACTAGACCGATAAATATATTTTTTATTCATGCAAACGAGACCGGAAAAGGGAAGTAAATTTCTGCGCAGATGCGGGAATTAAAAAAAAGTTATAGATTTTGAGTTCATTAGTATAATGAAAATTTCGGAAAATTTTCCCGATTTTTTTTATTTATTTAATTTTTTTATTGATTTTTCTACTGTTATAGAGGATTTCGTCCCCTTATTATTTCTTTTTCAATTTTGATACTGTAGAAAATCTATTAAATTGTATTGGTATGTGATGATCGGGGACTCTAGAGACATTGTTTGAACATATGCTGTGCATTGCTTTATGTTTTGTTTCATTTTCTAATTCTTTTTTCATATTCCTTAAAATTGACTGCATTTGTATGACCACTTATTTTTGTAACCGGAGAGCCTGTATCTACTCCACAAATTTGTATCGTCACCACCGGGATTTGAACCCCGGTCGCCTGCGTGACAGTCAGTGCGTTAACCCACTGAGCCAAAGAATCTATTCTCTAGCTCAGTCGATTAAGACTGGCTTTATCTGTTGTACTTGTACTAAGGGGAAGCAACCCCGCTACATTATCCGCCCACCACAAGAGTCATCATATTTTTATATATGATTCTTAACAACACAAACTCTGGCTATACTCCAGATAACCATCGTGGATGTTTTAGTCGGGCACCAATTGTAATCCTGGTCACGGCACCAAAATGTGAACGGACTGATCTCACATTCAAGTAAAAGTAACGTTTTCCGGATACCTTTTTACTTAATGCTAGCGCAGCCAAGAAATAATCAAATTAACCCAGGTTCTTTACATAAACTATGAAGACCAGTTCTGCCCTGGACACCTTGTCACACTAAGGGACAAGTGTCTACAACAACCGACATAACGGACAATTCTTTGGGAGGAAAAAGCTAATACTTGACCGGATAATTATTTGGACAAGTATAAGCCAGCATTCTATGAAGGGAAGTCTTGTAGAAATATTACCTAAATTATCATATTTATTTCATACCAAAATATACAGTAAATATTCTTATATTATGACAGTTAGTTGTACAACAATACAGAAGTTAAATAAAGTGGGGAAATTTCTTACTTTAAGTAGGGCTTTTAGGCTGTATCATTTAAATCATTTTATACCCAAGTCCTAGTGTTTGGACCCTAAATAATGCTATAACATTTAACATGTTTAAAAGACGAATTGGTCCAGAACAGTAATAGTAAAAAGCATGGCTGTAATGTATATTGTAGTTACCTTCGAGGAAAGTATGAAATCTGGACAATGTATGAAATGTGAATTCAGTATATAATTAATAACAAAATGACTTAACAAATGATACTTTCTTGAAATAAGATTTGCAATTTAACCAAATTCCAACACCATCTTATTTTTAACTATGAATAACCGGTTTAGAAAAGGAGTCTATTTATTGTGTACAAAAACACAGGTGAAAGTTTTCATGTAAACATTTGTAATAATATTAGATATAAATACGCTCAAGCTAACAAGGGAGCTAACAAACTAACTCTTAATTCCAATATTGCCACATTTTTAACAAATCAGGGTTGTTTCTTTTTTTTTTCATTTTCATTTTTTTGCAACAAGCATTCCTATGTTTGTTTTTCTATTATAATTTTTAGTTAGATTAATGTTTTGATTTTGTTATATCGTATGCTTACTGCTTATAAAGAAGATTTATTCTGTCTGTTGCATCTGGTGGTATTTCAATGTTAATCAAATGTTTGATATATATTACAAGAAAATATTTATAGAAATAGTGTTGTATTGTTTTATTCATTCCAAATCAAGGTTTGCAATTCATCCTATCATATATTATCTTATTCAATGTCTTTCCTTATCTGAATTTAACTTCGGTATTGATACTTTATATATTTTGTTATAATGTATAAAACTACGTTTTAGTATTAAGCAGTACACAACTGTTGATCGATACCAAACAAACAACATCCAGTCAGAAGATTGAATAAAAAACGCACTTACCATGCAAAGCAACGGAACAGCTTCTTATTGTTTATCAAACATCAAAACAATGTATTGGACAATACATCGTGTACGGTTTCTTCCACCCTTTTTATAGACTAAACTGGTAAAGACATAATGTTAAAAGTCAAACCCCCTTTGCTGGTCAACTTGTATTTGCTAATCACTGAGTGTTAGGTGCAGTTCGATTGCATATTGTCGTCGTAGAACACGTATCCTCATACAAGTTGACTCTATGTATTTTGTCAATATAAATACTTTCGTAGAAAAGTTGTATATTATTAAATATTTAATATTTAAAAGATTCAAATTTTTATACATAACAGATGGATGCTACAATTGGTGCAAGAGCTGTTGTTCGTTTGGAAGTACAACTGACGCCTATCCCGGTTTTTTTTTATAATAGACGGGATTCTGGCGGGGGTCTTATTCCTCAATCCTTTAGTTTTATTAGGTAGATTGTTGTTCGTCTTGTCCTATTATTTGTTGTCATTTTTGTGTCGGTTTTATTTCGACCATTGTAATTTATTTGTCTGGTTTTTATAATCCGTCTCTGTTCTTAATTAATATGTAATTATAGTTGTTATCAAAATAAAATCAATACTGAGAAATAGTAGGTAAAATCTTGATATAAGTTTTTAGTAAAGTTAAAATCGTCATATGTTAATACAAATATCGTCGTCAGAGGAATGTATATACACAAAATATGATAACATGACCAACAGAAAATATACTACTATTTTAGAAAATAACTTAAACTCGGTAAATGATCTCGAGGAATTTTAATATGTGTTAAATATATATATTCGGTTCTAGTTTGGTAATATATATGAACATAAATAGGAAGATAGATATAAATATATCCGGCTGAGTCAAAAGGATATTTCAATCCCAAAAAATTATAATAATAGCAGAAAAACGAAGCCTCAGACTTTCAAATAGATAAAGGAAAATTATTTTTAACTTAAACAAAATGCATAGCCAATTCAACTGTTCATGTAAGTTTATAATTTCTTGACTTTAGGGAAATAAAGATACATCATTCAACTAAATGTTTCTGTAGAAAAATTAAAAGGTATGTAAAAGGGTTAATGCTATTCTTCCGATAAAAGGAATATAGCACAAACAGTTGAATGCAAGACTTTAGGTGGTACCCAACACCTTGACTAAAATTAATTTGGCTCGTTTAATTTTCATAGAATTTTGACAAAATGTTTACTTTGACTCTTTGAAAAAAAAATTGAACCAAACACTTTCTCTGAAAAAATTGGTTGGATATATAGCAGTTAGACAAAAACTAATTTTGATCATTGAGAAGTTTAATATTTCCTTAACAATACAAACGGTTAGATGATTATATAGAGTTATCTCCCTGTAGTGTTATGTACCACCTAAGGTCCTAACGTTTTCACTAGCCAGTTCAAATACTACATCAGTAATGGCATAAATATATGGACGTTATTTATCAAATCTACTGTAGAAAATTATTTGAAATTGAGGCATGCATTTCTTTCATGCAAACCACGTATTCGTGATTGGGTTTGTCAATAAGTTCGATTCTTATGTTGATGGTACAATGCAGCCCTGCATCATTCACACAATGTGTTGGTTTTACGATTGTTTGACCTCGAGCTCTTAAAAAGATAAATGTATTGTGCATTTTGAACAGAAGAAACTGTTTAAGGTGTTTGAGCTTAAAATTAGATAGCTTTTACTATTCGTGTTATTTCCTGTTTTGTCAAATAGAATTTCAAGTACTCATTCGTCTTTAGAATACATGTTGTTTAATTTAAGAGTTCCAGAATAATGTAATTCAAGTATTAGATAAAATACAAAGGTAACAAAGAAACAGGCCGGTAACAACTGTTGCCGGATAGTTTTTCTGCACGAGTAGTTAGGTCAAGGTCCGAGGCGAAAGCCGAGGACCTTGACCTGACTACAAGTGCAGAAAAACTATTCGGCTGGTTGTTACCGGTCTGTTTCTTTTGTTACTTTTGTTTTTTATCTGACTTGTACGACGTTTCAAGAAAGTAATAATACATTTTGCAAGACTAAACATTTGAGAAACTTAGATAGCCATAAAGCAGTAAATGAAAGTTATATTATAAACACATTTTTTTTTCATTTCCCTTCAACCGAGATTTTTTTTTCAAGAAAAAAATCAGGAATCAAATGAATCGATAAAAAAAAGAACCATTTCAAGTAAAAGATGAATGATGTACACATTTAAGACTTTTTAGAATGCAACTTCGTAAAAAGTAGTATATTAAAGAAATATTTTAGTGGTAAGTAGGATAACGTTTGATTTTTATGGATGAAACAAAAAGCGGGGGGGGGGGGGGGGGGGGGGGAGGGGGCTAATTCATTTTAAAATAAACAGGCTGTGATCTTTATTTTTGATGAAAAATGCAGGATGTGCCATTCCATCCCGCCCACCCCCATCCCCCCTTAAAAAATACGAAAAAATCGCGCGTTTGTTGCCAAATACACGAATTTAATATATAGTGGTGAGGGGGCCCGGAAGTTGGAACAACCTTTTTTTTATGATCAATGCATTTAAATGGGGACATAAAGTTGGACCCCCCCCCCCCCTGTTTTGTCCTGGATTTGGACCTGGATCCGCAACTGATATAAATTCGATAACAATATAAATCTATCAAAAGAATGAATTTCCTACTTCATTAGTGAATGAAATGTTTATGAAAAAATGGATTTTGTCTTAATATTTTATAAATTCAGGCATATACTTTAATTTTTTTTTAATTCATGCTCGTCTCTAGATCTGCAAGTGTTGATCGGGATTAAACACGTGTTACATTATGATCCAATCGCAGCTTACCGCCCAAAATTGATGACATAAGTTAAATGATTTTCTTCCAGATTTGCTGCTTATTTGGACGTGTATTACATGAACACTTTTTGTTTATAGGGTCAATCGTGCATTGGTGAGTTGATAGGGATTTTATCTTTTGATAAGATTTGATTTTTATTTACTTATTTCCTGTCTTATTTTTATTGAAATATACACGTCAGTATCATCATTTCTTTACTTTCAGCATTGTCCAAATTACAATTCATGTCCCGATATATTGAAGAAAACATTTATTGGCCGAATATTTTGCTTCATAAAGGGGGCGGTATGCTCTTTTTTTGAATATATTAACTATTTACTTTTCAACGCCATCACCCAAATGTTTTTGTTTAAATAAGCACTATTTAAGGTATTCGGAAAATCAGGAATCATGCAAAACATTAATTTGTCATCTGCTTGACCATAATATTTTATTTTTTTCATAAAATTTTTGATCAAAATATCTTTTTTAGGAGAAAACCATACCCCCCTTTTGAAGTTAAATGTCTAATCCCTTAGCGTACTGATATGAATAGTATTTTACTGGAAATGTTTGAAAAAAGATATTGATGCTAACGTAAATATTTCGTTCAATAAAAAGACAGGAAATAAGTCGGTGAACCAAAAAGTTCAAATCTAATTGAAAGTTAAAGTGCCCATGAACTCACTGATCATGCACGAGTGATTCTATTCATAAAAAGTGTCCGTGTAACAACTAAAAAGAGTCCGTGTATCATCTAAAAACAGTCCGTGTAACACCCGTTAATGTACTGTTTTTCTATAGCTCTGCGGGGGGCAAAGTCGTACAAGAAAAGCGTAATCGTCTCTAGCTATTTGAGAACAAAAAAGAATATATTTTACCTTTTGACAACTTGTAACTACGCATTTAATTTAATTTATTGTGGATTTTATTGCATTATAGATACAAATCGTACCAGGTAAAGTAAATTTAAAGTTGTAAATGATTGAGAAACAATTTAGTACATAATTTGCACTGCTAACAGAATATATCAATGAAAGTTATTATATTTTGACTGCATGAATTTATTTTTGTGCACATGGTACAAACTCATATCATGCATATATTTATAACTATAATTGGTATATTTGCCTCTCTTCGCAGTTGACACTCACTCTGAATAAAACTAAAAAATGCAATAAACAACTTGCTAAATGTTTATTTAAAAAAACTGTCATGTATTCTTTTTTAAAGATAACGATAAGTAAAGCAATGCAGATCACGCGCGTCTGGCGTAAATACAAAATTTAATCCTGGTATCCATGATGAGTTTATTTCAACCACTGGGTCGATGCCACTGCTGGTGAAGTTTTAATTCCCCGAGGGTATCACCAGCCTAGTAGTCCAAACCTGAATTATCATTGATATGGTCATATTTATAAACTAAATGTATACAAAACTTTTGAATTTTGAAGAACTGAGGCTTTTCTTTCTTGGGAATATATAACCTTAGCTGTATTTGGCAAAACTTTTAGGAATGTTTGTCCTCAATGCTCTTCAACTTCGTACTTTATTTGGCATTTTTAGCTTTCTTGGATTCGAGCGTCACTGATGAGTCTTTTGTAGACAAAACGCGCGTCTGGCTTACCTACAAAATTTAATCCTGGTATTTTTTATGAGTTTATTTGTATTCTTATGCTTTTTGTGTTACCTGATTTTATTTTGAAAGATGACAAAAGTTTGTAGGATGCTTGCAAAAGAGATAACTCTTTTCCAAACACAAAATGACGTAGCAGGTAGTAGCTATACACGGCCTTCAACAATTATCAAAACTCATAGTTGATTTTTGAAATTAACATTCAATTCAATCGACCTTCTCATTACGCATGTAAAGTACACTAAGGTATAAATTTTATATATCAGGTCCTGCCGACATTGATAAGAGCCACATGTGTTTTTCCTTATTTAATTTTCTTTTTGGTATTTAAATTTATGTCAATATATATTCGATTTTATTTTGTTGAAATGAACTTTAGAATGAAGATAGTTAGACATTTCGTCTGTTAGGTCATATGGATATTTAAAGTATCATGATTTATAGAATTGATAAAACAAATGACGCCTCATGCCTTCACTAGCATGACAAAAATCTTCAACATTAACTCTTCTGCAAGATCTATTTAAACTGCATAGGTAGGTTGATTGTTTTCTTTAATTTTTGGTTTTAGAACATTCGTCAGTGATATTTTGCATTATTAAACATTAAATGAGGAAACGAGAAGTAAGATACACTATTTAAATCATTTTTCTTAGGGGGAGACAAATAAAAAAAAATGATCTTTGCCTGATAAATCAATCCCTTTCAGAAGAAGAACGCGGTGTTTTATGAAATATCATGAAAACCAACTAGCTCCTTTTATTATTTGTGTTTTGTTTCCCTCTAAAACTCTCCCCTGTGATGAAAATGTATGATATGCAAAATCTAAGATTACAATGTAAACTTTCTCCGGCAAAGATAACTGGTGAACTTTAATCCTGAAGGTATCACAAGCCAGGGCGCCCATTACATCTGTAATGGCATGAACATATGTATGTCATTTATCAAACTCTGTAAGCAAATAACTTTTTATTGAGGCACGTATTTCTTTGATACTGTATACAGATTTCTTGAATATGTTTCACAAGAATGTTGGTTCTCTTGTTGGTGGTAGACGTGCTGCGACGTCCATTTAATGTTTTTATTTGTCAGATATTTTTGCATCGAACATTTAAAAAGAGAAAATGATTGCACGTCTTTTTAGGTAAAATTTGCACTTATTGACACGATTACCATTAAAATCAGATAGATTTTATTACTTTCTAAATTAACTTTTGTCATAAATATTTTCATGTTTTATGTATTAATCCTTGAGATTAATATTGTTTGGATTGAGAGTTTCTGAATAATTTTAGTCCAGAAAAGTGCTAGGGTGCATAAAATTTATTATCTTTTATTGCACTAATCGGAAGAACAGAGTTTAACATACATACATAATGTTTAATTCGTCAATATTTATTTATGTTCAAGGTAGAAAATAGTTTACCTTGTTGAGTACATTTATCTACGCATTTACTTTAAACTATTGAGAAGTTTAAATCATGATCAATAAAAACGAAACCATGCACTCATGTAAAGTAAACATTAAGATGTAAGTACGTTCACAATGATTGAAGAACGGTCTAGTAAATAAAACGAATTGTCAGCAAAACGTGTCAATACAAATTATAATGTTTTTCAGCATAAATTTCTACGAGTGTTTACTTTGCGTTGATTTCTTATCGATGTGTAGTATACCTGGTCTACTTTGGAATCAATATGTGCTAAATTTTTGTACAGTAAAAATATTCCACGATGAAGACAATAACCTGCCATCTTTAATTTAGAATTTGAAGACCTGCATCTTCGCTAGCCAAGGGTTACGATCCACTCCCGCTCTCTTCACCCTTGGCGGATTGAGATAATATTTCGGAGACACAAGGTAAGGATTTTTATTGGTTGCAGTAGAAACTCGCTGCATCCAATCAAAAAGCGCCTATAACATGATCACGTGTAAATGTAGAAAGTGTTTGTAAACAATTGCCACGTGTTTATTGTGCAACAAGTCGTTACATCACTAGACATACGACTATATTTAGTGACAACTTGAATGTTTTTAATCAACTAATAGAAGTTCCTGTGTATGTTTCATGCACAAATGCATGAATGCTGACGTATATTTTCGTTTCCCGGCTTTGCCAAGTGGGTAGAATCTAGACTCTATACCGTGTTTTTACCTCCAAATTGAAGAGTTCAAGTGCTACCATTGGTCAAGAATAATGTATTCGGAATGGGCGTGACTTTAATCTTCCGATAGATGGCGCAACATTGATATCACAAATGTTGGCTCAATCTGCCAAGGGTGAAGAGAGCAGGAGTGGATCGTAACCCTTGGCTAGCGAAGATGGAAGACCTGTTGGTGACCTTCTGCTGTTGTCTGTTCTATGGTTGTGTTGTTGTCTCTTTGACACATTCCCCATTTCCATTCTCAATTTTAGGACACAGGCCGTGTTCACAACAAACATAACGTACTGCTTTCAATCATATTCGGTTTCGAACCAGTTGAGCTAAAAAGGTTATTTAAATCAGTAATAGCACCACTGAACCTATCTTAGGATATGAACCAAAGGAATGAACTCCCATTAAAAAAATCGGCATGCTTATCCATTATAAGACGATTTTGGCACCTCGAGCCATTTTTGAACGTGGGTAGGTTAAATTTGTACAAAGTGAAAAATCAAGGAACTTCATAGATAAAGGGTATATTCATATACTAGATAATACAGAAGAGAAAATGAGACAAGATTATATTGACTGAAATGAAAATTTAAAAAGGCACAACCTAACATCTTCGTCCACTTTAATTAATACTGAATTTAAATAATTATAGAATGATATTAATGACAAAAATGGAGACTACCTGACTTTTTTAGATTTAAAATAGCGTTTATAAATACTAAATTGAAATAATTGTTAAATTATATTAATGATAAAATTGTACGTGAATTTTACCAAATCTAAAATACTAGTAGCATACTTTAGTAATTAAACTTTTATCAGTGCAAGTATATCATTTTTCTCTTGGTTAACGAGGCCGAGAGATAGATGTCTGTTTGTGTTGAGATAAATTATTAGATCTGTATATTCTGCAAGATTTGTGAATCATTAAACTCTGAAACATCTGACTAACTTTGGTCGATAGTTGTATATAAGTAAAGTATATTGAAAACTGCTGAAAGACAGAAAGATCATGAAGATATAATATAAACATATTTCTTTTTATTCTGAAATTGATTTCGTGTAAAGACCAGTGCTTCACATTTATAAACACTTCCGCCACTTCGTATGTATAACAAGGCCACATTGAGTTTTTTTAGATGTAAGAGAAGCCTCGAGATGGGCTCTGGACGGGGACCCTTCCTTTCCATATTCTTTAATTTTAGTTCAGTATTTTTCTTTAACTTTGAAGATAACTCTATATCTGTATATTCTCATGAACTTATTGCATTATTGGATTCATATGTAATACTATGCCTTCAGTTCTGTATTCTATGCACATTTATATTATAACATGTTAACCCCCGCCACATGTATGCGCCTGTCTTAAGTCAGGAGCCTCCTTTGTTAGAATTTTATGATTTTCAATTTTAGTTCATTAATATGTTTCGGAGTTCAGTATGACGACAATAATCACTGAACTAGTACACATTTTTGTTAAGGGACCAGCTAAAGCACGCCTTCGGGTGCGAAATTTTCTTGCTGTATTGAAAACCCATTGGTGACCTTCAGCTGTTTTCTGCTCTTTGGTCGTGTCTCTTTGACACATTACCCAATTCCATTCTCAATTGTATTGTTCATTTCCGAGTTTTCTGTAAGCAGAAATGAGTTACCTAAATGCTTTTTTATACATAAAAATTGTACAGCCCATTATTAGCTATTCTTTATGTTTTGCTCATATTTCTATATTCGTCATTTGTTGGTCATTGTTCTCTATTCTGTTAACCCCATCAAGACCGTTTTGCATCCTGGGTAATATTTTCAAAAGCGTACACCAAAGCGTTTTGATTGGTTTAAAACGTCCTAAACAATCGAAATTAAACCAATGACGTAACGTTATTTTCACTTTGGGGTACGAACAATGAAATTACCGATGATGCTTTAGATTCTGAAACGGCCAAATTGGATGTAGACATTTACTTGAATCAAACAAAACTATCAGTCTTGATCTGGTTATCGTTGGTCTAGGAATGCGTTTTATTCCAGATTACTAAGTCAATAAAAACTAGAAAGCAGTTGTAGCATTTCAAATCAAGAAACTTTCTATCTTCGTGATAATTTCCATTTCCTGTTTTTAAGAAAATTGTATCACAACGAAATTTTATACGGTTTTTCAATAAATATGCTTCTCAGTATCGATTCTGTTTCTAAATATAAAAAAAGAAGATGTGGTATGATTGCCAATGAGACAACTGTCCACAAGAGACCAAAATGACACAGACATTAACAACTAAAGGTCACCGTACGGCCTTCAACAATGAGCAAAGCCCATACCGCATAGTCAGCTATAAAAGGCCCCGATAAGTTAATGTAAAACAATTCAAACGAGAAAACTAACGGCCTTATTTATATAAATCTATTTCTAAATCGATTGCCTGTTTCTCAATCGAGTGTGTGTTTCTTAATCGATTGTATATTTCTCAATCGGTTGTCTGTTTCTCAATCGATTGTCTGTTTTTTAATCGATTGCCTTTTTCTCAATCGATTGTCTGTTTCTTAATCGATTGTCTGTTTCTCAATCGATTGTCTGTTTCTTAATCGTTTGTCTGTTTCTCAATCGATTGTCTGTTTCTTAATCGATTGTCTTTTTCTCAATCGATTGTCGGTTTCTTAATCGATTGCCTTTTCTCAATCGATTGTCTGTTTCTCAATCGAAATACATTTTCTCAAGAGATATTTTGCTTCTCTCTCAAAGCCTCATTAGCTCATTTACAAAATAGTAATGTTAAAGACAACATATACAAAAAGGTATGTTTTGATTTTGAAAAATTTACACTGTACATTCGGAACCAGAATAAAATCATTGCATTTGAAAATTGATAGTATAGTACTGTTTTACATCTGCATGATATGGTGCCGTATATATCTGGCAGTTAGAACAGATTATTTGGCTTTTTCAAAATGTATTTCTTCCCTGCGCTAGTTTCACAATGGTATTAAATTATTCAATCTTGTTACTTTTGAAGAACTTCGTAAAATTGGACTTGCAATCTATCAACGAACAAAGTACTATAATCAAATAAAAGCAATAGTGTATGAGAACTCCAAAGTACATACGTTTAGCTGCATGCGATACTGCAAATTTTATAAAAGATAAATCAAGTTTTCTAAACAGTACCAGGTATGAACGTATAGTTTCTAACGCATTTCGTTTTTTTCTTTTTGATTTAAGAAAATCGTTTCATAGTTGGTTTTCCTTAACAAAGTATAGTTGGTCCCACGGTACAGTTTAGTATCTGTTTCATTATTTGGTGATATTGTCTAAGCTATACAGTTGTTCAGGTTGACGCCATTCTACATTATTTGGTGATATTGTCTAACTATACAGTTGTTCCAGTTGACGACATTCTACATTATTTGGTGATATTGTCTAAACTATACAGTTGTTCCAGTTGACGCATTCTACATTATTTGGTGATATTGTCTAAGCTATACAGTTGTTCCAGGTTGACGCTATTCTACATGATTTGGTGATATTGTCTAAGCTATACAGTTGTTCCAGGTTGACGCCATTCTACATTATTTGGTGATATTGTCTAAGCTATACAGTTGTTCCAGGTTGACGCCATTCTACATATTTGGTGATATTGTCTAAGCTATACAGTTGTTCCAGGTTGACGCATTCTACATTATTTGGTGATATTGTCTAAGCTATACAGTTGTTCCAGGTTGACGCCATTCTACATTATTTGGTGATATTGTCTAAGCTATACAGTTTTCCAGGTTGACGCCATTCTACATTATTTGGTGATATTGTCTAAGCTATACAGTTGTTCCAGGTGACGCCATTCTACATGATTTGGTGATATTGTCTAAGCTATACAGTTGTTCCAGGTTGACGCCATTCTACATTGATTTGGTGATATTGTCTAAGCTATACAGTTGTTCCAGGTTGACGCCCTTCTACATGATTTGGTGATATTGTCTAAGCTATACAGTTGTTCCAGGTTGACGTCATTCTACATTATTTGGTGATATTGTCTAAGCTATACAGTTGTTCCAGGTTGACGCCATTCTACATTATTTGGTGATATTGTCTAAGCTATACAGTTGTTCCAGGTTGACGCCATTCTACATTATTTGGTGATATTGTCTAAGCTATACAGTTGTTCCAGGTTGACGCCATTCTACATTATTTGGTGATATTGTCTAAGCTATACAGTTGTTCCAGGTTGACGCCATTCTACATATTTGGTGATATTGTCTAAGCTATACAGTTGTTCCAGGTTGACGCCATTCTACATTATTTGGTGATATTGTCTAAGCTATACAGTTGTTCCAGGTTGACGCCATTCTACATGATTTGGTGATATTGTCTAAGCTATACAGTTGTTCCAGGTTGACGTCATTCTACATTATTTGGTGATATTGTCTAAGCTATACAGTTGTTCCAGGTTGACGACTATTCTACATGATTTGGTGATATTGTCTAAGCTATACAGTTGTTCCAGGTTGACGCCATTCTACATTATTTGGTGATATTGTCTAAGCTATACAGTTGTTCCAGGTTGACGCCATTCTACATGATTTGGTGATATTGTCTAAGCTATACAGTTGTTCCAGGTTGACGCATTCTACATTATTTGGTGATATTGTCTAAGCTATACAGTTGTTCCAGGTTGACGCCATTCTACATGATTTGGTGATATTGTCTAAGCTATACAGTTGTTCCAGGTTGACGTCATTCTACATTATTTGGTGATATTGTCTAAGCTATACAGTTGTTCCAGGTTGACGACATTCTACATGATTTGGTGATATTGTCTAAGCTATACAGTTGTTCCAGGTTGACGCCATTCTACATTATTTGGTGATATTGTCTAAGCTATACAGTTGTTCCAGGTTGACGCCATTCTACATTATTTGGTGATATTGTCTAAGCTATACAGTTGTTCCAGGTTGACGCCATTCTACATTATTTGGTGATATTGTCTAAGCTATACAGTTGTTCCAGGTTGACGCCATTCTACATTATTTGGTGATATTGTCTAAGCTATACAGTTGTTCCAGGTTGACGCCATTCTACATTATTTGGTGATATTGTCTAAGCTATACAGTTGTTCCAGGTTGACGCCATTCTACATTATTTGGTGATATTGTCTAAGCTATACAGTTGTTCCAGGTTGACGACATGCTACATGATTTTCACGAATTCATACAAAAGTTCAAGAAATCTTTATAATTTAAGCAAACGTCTCTAGATTATTCCTTATAATAAACTCAGAACAAAGATGACATTAGTTCATAAACATTCAAAAGGATTGTTTGTAATCGTATATTAGAAGGGAGATTTTAACGTATAAAAAGATTCAATTGAATAAATCTTGGTTGTCACTACAATGTATTATATTTGAATCTCGAATTGAACGGAGAATATGAACGCTGTATATATTAAAGATATAAATAATGATTTCTTCAACTCTCAACCCAGAGATCAGAAGATGATAATGTTGGCCAGGTGTAGATTATCGACAGGTGAATATATTGTAAACAAAGTCTGAACTTATTGCTTTCCGTTTCCCACAGTGTTCTGTGGAACTGATGGTTTTGGAGTTAGTTTTTAATCAGTACTTTTGTCTGGGTTGGTGAGTATATTAGACATTTTAATAATTTGCATCATAAAACAAGTTTGCTTACAATTTACCATTGTGCAGTAAATTTATGGAAATTAATGTCAGGATTTTTGTAATTGCATACAATGCATGTTTAATGGTAAGAGAAAAAAACTGTACTCTCGAGACGGTACTAATTAATATCGCGAGATTATCGCACTCTGTTACATAATTGTAAAAATGAATAAATCGCATTTTGTTTGTTTATCTTTACTAGACAAATTATTACGTAAATTTTATGCTTTTGTTTTTAAATAAAATAAATGTCAAGATAGAGTAACAGTTAGTTCTTTGTAATTTATAAACTAGAGTGAAATAAGTATGTTGGAGATACAAATGGAGATTCTTGGATGTTACAAAAAAATAAACATTTATAAACATTGCCTTACTCTGATCTCTAAAAGATTGGTATACACGAGAGCGCTTACATGGGAAACAACACTTGCATAAAATGATGAAAACGTGTCCCTATTATTGCAGGTATAAACCTTTTTATACTGCAATCAGCTATTTTACTATACAGATAAAGCTATACGTATAAACGTACAACCTCGCATTTCTCCCGTTTCTAAGCCTCATACAAATAACTTTCATTTTTCAAGACACAATACGTATATTGTCTAAATGTATGAAATTGATAGCACTAATTGTACCCGTGATTTAACTGGCAATCAAAATTAAACATACGATTATCAATTGCAAGAATTTTACAGTATAATTAGAATGGCATTTTTTCTAATTTCTTAGATCGTGTATAAAATTAAGAGATAACTGTTCGCCATTTATAGCTTAGCCTACGTAACTAAAGGCAATACTAGTACATCGCTATTCAAAAGTCATCAATCGACTTAGAGAAAACAAATCCGGGTTACAAAATGAAACCGAGTGAAACACATCAACTATAAGAGGAAAACAAAGAAAAGGAACAGCAGGAAGACTGAAGTGCAACCAAAAACAAACGCAAACATTTTTATAACAACTGCCATATTCTTGACTTGGTACAGGACATTTTAAGAAAAAAAAGTAGTAGGTTGGACCTAAGTTATGGCTAGACACATGTCTCGCTTAGATAATCATAACAATCCGGTGATAATAAAAATGTTCACTTTCTTGGTCGTATACAGTCAAGATTCATAACCCAATTTTCTTTAAAGAACAATTCAACGTATTTGGTATACATGTCCATATATATAATTTTGATTAACAACTTTGATTTGTTATAACATTTGGTAGTCAAACCACAATAAAACATTTCCTTATTATCTTAATCTAAGATAACATCATGTGAACTTTCACAACCCAATAATCTGTAATGATATGAACTCGACACTATATGTAAAAAAAGATTTATGAGTCATTTTGCTATTAACATTAGCTTTATCATACATTCTATCTTGAGAGTAATCGTCAATCCGGTTTCGTATCGTTATTTTGCATTAATATCAGATAGTTTTGCTTCTTTGAGACATCAATCGAAAATTGTAGTGAATTGTGCTTATACAAGGGGACTGTTGTTGCATTTTAATATCTAAACAAATGTGAGTATGAGTTATACATAGATATAGGAAGATGTGGTGTGAAAGCCAATGATACAACTCTCCATCCAAATAACAATTTATAAAAGTAAACCATTATAGGTCAATGTACGGCCTTCAACACGGAGCCTTGGCTCACATCGAACAAAATCTATAAAGGGCCCCAAAATTACTAGTGTAAAACCATTCAAACCAACTGTCTAATCTATATAAAAAAACGAGAAACGAGAAACACTTATAAATTACATAAACAAACGACGACTACTGTACATCAGATTCCTGACTTAGGCCAGGTGCAAACATTTGCAGCGAGATTAAACGTTTAAATGGTACCAAACCTTCTCCCTTTTTCTTGAAACAACAGCATAACATCATTACATAGAAAACCACACGATAAAATATCAATTGGAAGGCTTAACGCAATCAAAAAACGTAAATTAACACAGTATGAACGAATAAATTTGATCTGCAATACCTGAATGCAAATGCTCAGTTAACAAAATATTAGGGACAAACATTCAAGACCAAAAAGCAAACCCACAAGTCCAAACAAAGCCATGGCAAGACACCAAGGCGAAATATTAAACCCTTAATAATTTAACACTAGATATACCACTATAACTATTTGCATAATTGTCTCTCACAGAAGAAATACTTGATTTCTGGAGATGTAAGAGTGGATTACCAGATGTTCTGTTAATTTCTTTTACATTTTTAGGTTTTTAATTTGCGATCGTTAATGAAATTGATTACGGGCGTTTACTTCAGATTTCACAATGATTTTTACGTTCACTTGAAAGTAAACGTCCGTTTTCTCTTTTCGTTAACTGATTGTACATTTGTACATATTTTTGTATTTTGTTAAAACGACTTTAATCTTAATATTTTACGTATATGTGTTTGAAACCGCAACAATTCAAAAACACTTTTAGTAACAAATATAATTAATTGAAAAAAATTAGTTCCAATAACATTAAATAGAAGATTTTCTATATTTTCTTTTCAAAAGTTACTTATACAAATATCGACTCACAAATATATTTCCACTATGACGGACACGTCGTAATAATGCATACAAACCCTTTCTATACATTTGAACATTTTTTCTGATCGTAATGACTCATCTAAATTCACTATTTTTTACGAATGAAAACTGAAAGTCTTTCAGGTTTTACAGTTCAAGTATCCATTTTGTACTTATATACTATGATTAATGTTTAAATAATTAAAGAGGTGTGATATAATTAACTGTAATCGTCAATATGTCAATCATAAACATCACCCCGTCTTACCCAGATACAAATGAAACCGGACGTTGACGCGTTCGAGTCGAGCACACCTTGAACAACCGAGGTTAAACAGACTAACAATTACAATTTTAAGGTAAGTCCTTTAATATTTCTCATGATATTTTGCTTCAATATATACTATGATATGTCACTTATATTGTATTGCTATTTTTTTTTTAAAAATACTTTATTTCTAAAGGCTAAAATTAACGAAACGCACGACCTTGGCAATAGTAAAAGCATGTTTTCTATTTTTAATCGTTATAAATTATAGGTTTCTCGCATCTTTTACTTTTGCAAACATACATTTCTAAAAATCTTATCGTTTTACCTAAACAAAACACTTAAAGTTGTAGATATACATGCTATATAGAAAACGAAAAGTGCATCTCTTTGTGCATCTTTAATTTTCAACTCTGTACGCTTCGTTGTCTTTACACTGTTTTATACTGTACGAGTCGTTGTGACAATATTGCGTTTAAAAAGAAAATTATCATCTTTTAAAACATATTTTTGTATGTAA
Organism: Mytilus edulis; assembly: GCA_019925275.1. Taxonomy (NCBI): domain Eukaryota; kingdom Metazoa; phylum Mollusca; class Bivalvia; order Mytilida; family Mytilidae; genus Mytilus; species Mytilus edulis. The sequence continues at coordinate 94,251,377 of CM034354.1, forward strand.
ATCTTAATACTAGTATACACGTTGCAAATTTACCATCATAAGCCAATATATTCTTCTCATTGTACAGACAAATTCCATTTTCATGGATTTTAATTCATTTGTGCATATAAGAAGTTTCATTAACCATTGCGAACATGTGTATTATTTTGAAATTCAATGTTCGACAAATTAATTTCAGATGTTATTGATTGAGCGGACGGCTACCTGTCAATCTGTAATTAGAAATCTTTACTAGTATTGGGCAACAATAATTTTATTTTTTTCTCGGGAAGGGGGAAGGGTGGATTAATTTAAAGTCCTGGTAAACGCTGAAAATTAGCAACCTTACAAGAAACAGGATTAAAATTATATTCTGAAGTGTAAAATGCCGGAAAACGATTATTGTTCAACAATGAAAAATAAAATTTTCGCACGATTATGTCACGTAAAGAGAAATAAAAAATATATTTTTCTGCCCCCTCCTGATATCAAAAAGTCTTCTCCTTATGTCCAGTTATGTCATGTGATATACAAAAGGAATAAAAATAATTAGATCAAATTTACATGTATACTACAAAAGCAAATAAAGCATGGCAGCAAGGTAGCAACAAAAGACATACAGTAGGTTTTATAGGTTTGTGCTTACAAAAAAAATCAGCATTTGTTTTAAAAACAAATAGATAATCTTAAAGCTTACGGGGGCCTTCTGACCACTGGTCCCTTCTAAAAAAATGTTTTTGAGTGGCTATGCTACTATGCTTACTGGTCCCTTCAAAAAAATGTTTTCTAGTGGCTATGCTACTATGCTCTTGGCTTTATGCTAGTGTAAAACACCAATACATATGACAAATAGACATGAAATACCGATCTAACTTAAGAGTAGTTGTAGTTACTGGGAGCTAGTGCAATGTCAATTTTTCAACTACATTTTTTTTTTATTTGAGTTAAATGTAATACATGTACTTTTTAAATTTCAGTATATATCTTATGGAGGAGGAAACAGTCGAGGGGTCCGATGACTCAGAAAAAGAAGTGGAATATCACAGATAAAACCTATGTGTTTATGAAACCAAAAGAAAGTTTGACCTTAAACGTCACAAAAATACAGTTCATGAAAACCAAAAACAGAACAGTGTTCCCGATGATAGTAAAACTTATCACTACCTTTGTCATGTTTGTGGCCTTATGTTCCAGTCAAGATCTGGACTATCAATCCACATTAAGGACAAACACATATTAATATTCAGATACAAATGTAGCACTTGTGGTGATGGGTTTAACCGGCTTTGGGACTTTAGAGGACACCTCAATCTACACAATAACATCAGAACAGAGAAGTGCCCCCTGTGTAGTAAACAATTCACGTACAAGAATTCCCTGAACTTCCACATTAAGGCTCACCACTCAAAGGAAAAAGAAGCTCCGTCGTACCTGTGTAGCACTTGTGGTTGTGGATACAAGTCCTTAGACGCGTTGAGGGAACACAGGAAAGTGGTTCATGAAGGTCGCCTTTAGTCCTGCATATGTGGAAAACAATTCAAATGGCGATCAAGTCAAAAGTATCATTTATCTGTTTGTAATCTTGTACAGAGAAACACATAGTAATAAAAAATTTCACTACAAATGTTTTTTCTTATTTAATATGCTAGTTATCTAATTTATTTTCGCCTGAATAGAAGAATGACACAAAAATCAATGACATAATGAAAGTTACAGTTTGACCTCATTTTCCTGTTGTGTTGGATTTCATGATTACTATAAAAAAAAAATCGAACAACATCATTCAATACAAAACGTAAAAATTATAACAGAAGAGGGATCTAAAATTAAATATCCTCTGATTCGTCATTGAATTCAAGTCTTTTGCGAACATGAGTAAGTATTTATGATTCATCTAACCGATGGAATTGGCGAATAGGTCGTATTCCTCTGGCTGGCATCGATGGATCACTGATGCACGATTTCACTCGTCGTCTTGTCCCCGTTAACTTTGACCTTTCAGGTTTATCAAATGGGTGATTTCTCAAAATAAGTTTTTTTTTGCAAAAACAAGCATAAAGACATAACACACTAGCCATAAAAAACATACAAACGCACAATTTATTTTTTTAAATCATATTTAGCTAAAGAAACAATAACTGCAAACCGTTTATTTCTTGTACGGGTTAATTAAGGTATTGTTTTATGAATGGTTTTTGTTAGTCAGCATATCACAATTTGAGTTATGTTTTGTTGGCCTGTCATGTTACTTCAGAGGTATAAGTTGACGGAATGAATATTTCATTCAATACACTTTGTATCGTTTATGATTATTGTAAAATGCCGATATTTAATGTTGTCCTTAGTTACATTATGAAAACACCCCCATATGACGACAGTTTCAATAACATATAACATTTAAATTTGGTAGCGGTTGTGATAGATAAAACTATGAAATTTCACAGTATACATTGACATATGGATCGTTCTCGTGTAATATGTTTATCATTGTATCGATTAACCCAGGTCTGAAGGTTTCCGTGCTTACGGGTGTAATCATTTTGTCAAGAACACTCCAGGAAGGGACAGCAAAATTTAACTCTGAATTCATTTGCTCGTATTTTCCTCTCTCAGACATTCCTTCGTTTATATTTCCCGTGGTTTTTTTTGGACCTGACATGAAACGAAGACATTTCCTTTGAATAATTTGTATCCTGTTCTCCAAAATCGTTTGACAAGTTCTGAGTAGCGCATTGATGAAGTGTTAGATAATGTATACCACTGTACAACGTCACAGAATAAACGGTAAGCAATGTTTTCAAACGGAAAGGAACCAGAAGCCAAAAGTTCATTAAACTGTACAAAAGAATTCAATTCGCCGACATCTCTCAAATTTGATATCACCTTCGGCAAGATAGACGATAAACGTTCAAGGGCGTCTTTTTCAAATATCCTACCGTCATCAGATGCTATAAAAGATTGGTTATCTAATACATCTGGTGAACAATGGTCAACGAGCTCGTCTGGTCGTTGTCGTTTCGGCAAACTTGGACCAACAACTGCATTTTGACGAGGCTCGAAATCGTGAATATTTAGAGATATCGAATTTGTATTGGCTGTGATATATTTATTTTGTGACTTGATTTCATTCGGAATAACGTGGAAGTTGCGAGTTTTTAGTAAACTTTTGCTTTCAGATGTGCGCTTGATTATACATTTCAATTCTTGCTTTGGATGACTGATAATTTCATGGTCTACTATTTCGCCAAAGTTGACAGATGACAGTTTACAATAGAAACACAGAAAAAAGGTTGCTGCTGCCATCACGAGTACCTTAAAAAGAAATTTATTTGTGTCGGTTTTTGTCAACGAACTGTACAGTGGTTATTTGTCATTGAGGAACGAACTTGACACATTTGGTGGAACGAACGATACAGTACGAGATGACCTAATTTTGTACGATGTCGTGTTTAATTACATTTCTGGAGAAAATTTGAAGCTGACGAGATGAATTAAATAGTTATTGTTTATCATTGATCAAAGTATCGCTTCGCAAAAGTTTATATAAGATGAGATATTGACCATTGTTTACCCCATAAAACGTAGAATATCACACCATGACTGTGCGTTTTACATGTTGCAGTTTTATCAAACGCTTTTTACAAAATTTGGAATTTACAACCATTTTATAATTGATTATATAAACTAACATGCTTATGTACATATTGATATATACTCACATAGATTCGAGAAAGGCCCTAGAAGTTGTTGTCATTCCAAATGTTGTCCTAATTATCGCTTCGAACGCGTCAACGTCCGGTTTCATTTGTATCGGGGTTATACGGGGTGAACATGCAGTTGATCATTTAATATACCTTCTCAGGTGATATGTTAGGTCAGTGTATCCTAACTGTATGGTCTTTGTTTAAATTGCTAGTTTATGTCTGAAAATAATTTTGTAAAAGTCATTAAATGTAATGTAAATTCGATCACAAGTATTTTAAATTAATGACTTTTTATATCTAGACTTGCATTTTGTCTCTAGTTGTTGCATTGAACTTTATACGTATAATACACCAATGATTAGATTCTTATAGACTCTCTCTCTCTCTCTATATATATATATATATATAAAGATCCTTGTTTAATTCCTACGACAAGGTAACACCTCCCGAAACGAAAGCTTATTTTTATAAGCTAGAGTTAGAGGAGGGGATAAGGTCTCTGCGCAATGCTAGGCGGTGTTGTCGTAGAAGTTAGAAATAAAAAGTACAGGTTCCAGCCCCGGCGCCGGGGAGGAAGTAACGAATCAAATCTACTCTTACATCGTTAGGTTGATTTTCTAGGCACTTTATATATATATATATATATATATACATGACATTTTTATGCATGTAAACGATAACATTGGATAACATCAAATTACAAAAACTAAGCAGTACACATTTCTGATTAATTATTTTATAAGCTGATTCTTTCTATGAATAAATAATGGCAAATACAAAAAAGATTAGTTATATGTACGTGTATTAACCATATCAATAAACTCCGACTTTTTAAAATGATAGACGCCTTAAGCTTTGTATGAAAATCCTGTGTAAATATCGTATTTGATTTATTTAAATAAAAGTACACCGCTGGCTGATAACATTGTATATAACAAACAAACAAAATCATTTGTATACTTAGGCGCATAACAAAGGATAAATTGTACTACATGAATCAGTCGAAAGACATCATAATGATAAATAAGCAGTAAATATTAGTTCTACAAAGACTTTTTTTTTATTGCAAATCAGTATTTTTGTGATTTTAATTTATCAACGCGTGTGTACATTTGCGCTGTCTTCGCGTTAGGTTTGAGGTATGGTAACTATTTTTGGATACTAGCTTGTAAAACGTATGCAAAGACATTAAAGAGAGAGCATTCATGACGGTGACGAGTAGTGAAAACTGGTATCATTCGTTTCCCCACCTAATCAACTTATTATGGTCTTTCCCCTACGTCAGACAAGACCGTGTTCTTTACTTATGTTTGTTTTTTCCTTTTTTTTTGTCTTTTTTTTAACATATTTTTATATGCCCATCTCCCTTTTTCTATTGAAATTAACAATACCAAATTTGGACCATCAATAAACATCATCATGAAGTATAACCAGATGATCCTGTAGCTTTTTATCGTCTCTCTTAGAAGTTAGCCGCCTTGTGTTGGTTTTTTTTCCCGATATAACTCCTCATTGTTTTTTAAGATGTCATAACCTGTTTTGGACAATAGTTAAATATCATTTAGGCATGAGGTAATTCTAAGTTGTGAATGTAATACGCTGTAATGCATTACATTTCCCAAGTGATGCATGTAATGTGTAATGCCTAATGTTGTTTGCAGTACATTTTATATGCATTTTTCTTCACCCTCTTTGAGAGTCATATCACGTTCAAACAATTTCTTTTAGATGCATTTTTCTTCAAAAAAGATATTACAGATAGAATCGATTTATAAATGGCAACATAAACAGGAACATTTTACGGTGAAGTTGAAATCATCACTTCAAGTTTTACGGACGCCATCACGAGTTGATTGACCATTATACAGATGATATGTTTCTTATGTCGTAACTACAAGCCCGTTCCCTTTTCACGAATGTGACCTACCAAATTAGAGTATTTACTAGCTATTTAATAACATGAGCAACACGTTGGCTGCCACATGTGGAGCAGGCAATGCTTACCCTTACCTGAAATCTTTTCCATATTTTGGTGGGATTCGTGTTGTTGAACCCCTATTTGTGACATTTTTACCCATTGCGTCTGTTTGTTTTGTTCACGCATCGTTGTCAATATAATGGAATTTGATAAGACAGTCGTACAAGTGTGTGGTTTAGCGCTATAAAGCCAGATTCAATCTATCATTATCTACATTTGAAAATGCATGTATCAAGTCAGGAATATGACAGTTGTTGTCCATTTGTTTGAAGTGTTTTATCATTTGATTTTGCCATTTGATTGGAGACATTCTGTTTTGAATTTTCCTCGGAGTTCATTATTTTTGTGATTTTACTTTTTACTATACACAAACATTTTTTTTTGTTATCGACCCTTGTAAGGTTTATTTCTTTACGATTTTTCTTATTTTGTTATTAGTTTATTATGCTGTATTAACACGATCACGTTTTAGAATTATGCGATGAAAAGATTTCCGTTGACATTACTTTAAACTGGCCATTTTGCACATATCGTGTGTATTAATATTATTTCCTTTTTTATTTTTTTTAAATATCTGACGCTTTAATATATTATCATCATTACATCATACTTTTTATTTTTCTCAAATATCCATCTAAAACTCATAACGGTGATACATAACTTAAAGGGGGTACTATAATAGATAGAACGATACCATAACTGTAAAGTATCATATAAAATTTGTTACAATGAAATGAGTAAGCAAAGTAAAATCCCCACTAGTCCTTATTCCTTATTCCTTATCTAATCGACAATTATTTCTTATTCCTTATTCGTTACTTATTCGACTTTTAATATGTATTTCCTTTTTATTGCTTTATTTTCTCATTTCTTGTAATAGTTCTTGGTTTGTTGAGTTGAAATTACCCTTTTAACCTATATTCATCCGTGTTTGTGCTCAACTGATCCCCTCTTATTTAATATTCGATACTTATTTGGTCCGTATTCGATTTAAATACGTTGTACCTAGTAACTGCTTTATTTTAGTGGCTCTGGAGTTGGTTCTTGGTGATTAAACCCTATTAGCGATTGCGCTTGACTGATACCTTGTTTTTTATTTGTCCCTTATAATATATGTTATACGGTGCATATTTTAAGAAAATATCTTTTCAACTTTTTTACCTGTCTCTGGTACTAGATATGGGTTCTTAGCGATGATATAATCGTTTCACCGCTTGTCTGATGCCCTGCTACTTATTCGTTCCTAATTCGCTTATAATACATGTGTTATACGTTGCACCTTTCAGGACCAAATATTGTCAAATTTTTCTTGTCCATGGTGATACATTGCAGCTATGGGTTCTGTGAGGCGAAATACCGTACTAGTGCGTATGTACCCGCTTAAGCGCTGGACTAATGTCCTTTTACTTATTTGTTCCTTATTCGTCTATAATACATTTGCTATACGTTGCTCTATTAAAAAAAGATCATTCATTTTTTTTCTTGTGTCTGGTCTTAGCTATAGGTTCTTGGAGGTGAAATAACCTATTAGCGCGTATGTACCCATTCAGCGCTCGACTGATACCCTGGAACTTAATCGCTAATTATCCGTTCCTTATTCACTGTTTATACGTTGCATCTTTTGCATGCTATATTTCTTTTATTTTCTTGTCTCTGGTGTTAGATCTGGGTTTGTAGAGTTGAAAGCAACCTTTAACGGGCTTAATTTTTTTTTTTTAACATGGGCGCGTATGTATCGGACGAAAAGGCAATGGTGCGTGATGTGGTTAATTCAAATTTTAGTAATCTGAGTACTGTTCAATTTTTTCCCTGCAACATGGTCTGTAACTATCATCCAGTAGGCCAAACAGAGAAGGCCCAGAGTCTAAATTAATATGTGGTGGTCTTATCTGGTTTCTATGATCAATTTGTCCACCAGACTAAGTGGTTCGCCAGACTAAGTGGTTCGGTTCAGTTCTATATTGATGCCTATCATGAAGCATATTTATGAGCACCACCCCAAAACAGAAAAGAAGAAATAAGCACCACGGCCGCCAACTATCTTATTTAGCTGGAACAAGCACGGTTCGGAGTCTTAGTCACTCTGATGTGGTATTTAAAACATGAAAGAACCTGAACTTCAATACAATATAAGTACTTTATAAAAACCCAGGTGAATTTCTGGCTTGTGCGATAAATTGTTAATATAGACTTTTAATATCGATTTAATGACAAAAACATCTGGTAAGTATTGCACAAGTAGAAGTGATAAAAAGACCAGACAGACAGACACTCGTCATTTATATTTTGTTGTTGAGAAGGTGGTGTTTCCAGTCGTGTATATTAAATACTGTGAATTAACCCAACCTAGCTATGTTTATCGATATCTAAATTCAATTTGATGGAGAAACCCCTTTGAACAGGAGGTAATTCTCTGATACAATTCTAACAGGATACTAAAACAACAGTGGATGGAAATGGCAATGTATTCATCCGTTCATCTGTATAGTTTGAAAATCAGTAAAACCGAAATTTTAAAGATCATTTTATATTGTGTTTTTTGTGCTATATTAACTTTTTCTCTGCATGTCTTTGTCTTAGACATTTATAATAATCTAGCAATCAATTAAACGTAAATAACTTTTTGAAGTAAAAAAAAAGATTATGTGTAGTAATCGTTTGGGGTAGTTTTGTTTAATTTATTTGAGATTTTACCTTGGTGGAAATCAAAGAAAATGCTATACAAACCAGGACCAATAATAAAGTGTAATTAATTATGACATTGGAAGGCTGCTCAACATGCAACGGCAAATTAAATGCATGTTCAGAACGAGAACATGTGAATATAACATGACTTTTAAACCAAGATGTATAAGCGATGAAGTTGAAATTGTCCTTTCGTAGATCTTACGGACGCCATCGCTAGATATTTGACCGATATGGAATATCCGTTTCACAGGTGACACCGAACGAAGATGTTTCAATTGCAGTAACTACAATGCCGTCTCCTTTCCGCAAATGTGAACTTTTGATACCTGAATTTGAAATATCATCGGGTGTTTATTAACATTAGCAACACGGCGAATGCCATATGTTGAGCAGGATCTGCTTACTCTTCCTAGTTTTATGCGGGGCTCTTGTTGTTCCGACTTTGGTTTGTTATGTTGTGTTTTGTGTACTGTTGTTTGTCACTGTTTACTTTTTAGCTATTGTTTTATCAGTTTATTTTTCGAGTCATGAGTGTGGATGTTCCTTTAATGTCCTTTAAACCATTGAAGTTTATAGGAATATTTTTTTTAAAGAACAAACATAAGATTTAATAGTTTATTAAACAGAGAACACAAATTATGTTACATTTGCATAACACAAAGTATAGGTCAATTTCATTATCAGAACAAACGTCACAAAGACATTTACCTGGATATTTTGAATGGCCTTATGTAACTAGGCCTGTTCAATTAGAAATAAGAAACAAGTTGCTTAAATGTCTAGTTGTTCGCAGAGTTTTTCTTATGGATGGCCTTATTAATATTAGATTGAATATATCAGAGAACAAGTGCTTGTGTAGAATTTACAGTAGGCAGTTGCAAATGAGGTCTGTTAAGCATTTATCAATTCATTGATAAATTGAAATAATTTAAAAAAATAAAATTCAAAAGTTGAAATTCAAAAATATCAAGTAACCCTTAATTTCATGAAACCACTATATTATGTCAATTTAAAGCTACAAAGTGTATAATGATAAGTTAATTATATGATGTAGTGGAAATTGAAATCAATCTTTTTAACTTTAATGCGGCCAAAGTAATAGTTTATTTCTGGAGCAATGATCTAAAACCAAAATATGAGTTTTATAATTGTTTAAGATCAATATGCCAATAAGGAACACAAATTACAGCAAAATCATCTTAGCAAAAGGTTAGATCATTAGCTACCTGATAACGATATATGTATAAATGGAGAGTTTTTTTACATAATCCATTTTTATTTCAGAGCGTATGCATCTCAGTAACATAATGAAATGGATTTAATAAATGTTGTGTGTTTAGGAGACAGCAATGCTAAAAAGACGGAACTCATGTGTGTTCTCACCGATAAGCAGTGTGCATGTGATGAATATGCATGTATCCATAACAAAACGAAGGATTGCTTCACATGTAAACTTCATATAACAGATCCTTTATTAGACGTTGAAATACGAATATTTAGTACGGTAGATACAGTACGTATTTTATAGTAAACAACCATAGAAATAAAATGGAAAATAGTATCTTAATATATTTTTCCAATTCATTAAATAACACTTACATTTGAGAACAACGTATTTGTATTTACACTGATGTTTCTAAAAGTTATTTCTTTTTTTATCAACGGGAAATTTTATCCAACATTATAAACTAAAGACTTGCATAAAATGATCTATCAAATAAAATAACGTTGAAAATTAATTGTTTCATGCACGTTCTGTTCTGTTGTGTGTTTTTTAACAGTTTTTTTTCAATTCAATTTTATTGTCATTAAACATTTACAGTATGTGTTGCAATACAAGTTTAACCACAACAATAAACAACACAGTAAAACGAAACAGCATACAAAAGAAACAACAAAAAGTGAGGAAGCATAAGTGATAAATATACAATATTGCAATAAATAATAGCCATGATACAATGAGACCTCCGCCCTCAGTTCTAATGACCTTTTACAAAAGATGACAATAATGCTCATATGTCTGTAAGAAGCGGGGTTGAATATATAAAATAATGTTTGTTCATCAGGAAAATAAATGACATTTTCATCATCTAATTGTATTTCATTATATAGATTTTGTCTGATATTTTTGTTTATCTTGCAATTGAGAATAAAAATGAAATACATCTTCGATGACACTGCAGGTTTATACCGTCGTTGTTCTCGAGGAATTGTAATGAAGCGACCATTTTCTGTTTTCAGACCATGGTCACTTATACGAAGTTCAGTAAACATATTCCTGATAGAAAAATCATTAAACAATAAGTAAAAATTTACTTGAAATGAAGGTTTTAAATTTTCATACAAAAATAATTTGCTACATTAGTCATGTTTTTCTTATTTATTTTTATATAGATCTTTATAATAGTCATTCATTTTATTTTTAATTTCTGATTTTAAACTGCTTACATCTGTAATATTCTTACAATTGGCCACTTTGTCTTTAAGGTCATTGTTTAGTCAGATATTTTTGGTATATGTTTACCAAGAATATATATAAATCTTGTAAAGCAAGGGATTTTGAAAGTTCGAAGACCTCTTTTAATAATAGGTTTGAAGTATCAATATTTAGTCTACCAAGATATAAAATAGATTGTGTTGTTATAAAAATTTCAACTAAAAGTCTGCCAATCTTACACCTGTATTTGATTAGGTCTTCTTGGATGCAAGAAGGTATTTACAAAATATAAGTTCGGACTTTTTTCAAAAGGTGTTTTATCAATAAAGTTGAGATGGGCAATGTCACAATTTCTTTGGGCGGCTCTATGCTTTACCCTATGGTACACTTGAAAATAATACATGAAGGATATTTCAGAGTTGTAAGTCAAATTGGGTTCGACCAATTTATCGAAGAGATCGTTTGACACCGAAATAGGTAAAGTGCCCAATGAGGCTGTCTTTGGAAAATAAAACTTTCCTGGCCTTTTTGCCACCTCTTCGAGATTGAGGTTACCATTACACTTTAATAGACAACCTAAAAAATTGTATTCAGTTACATTCTGTAAAAGGGAAATTATACTTGTGTGTTGTTGGATAAGAATGGTTTCTGTCTTTCTATTATCAAGGTTAGTTGCCAATCATCATAAATTGTTACGTTTATCAAGACCATTTTGTAGTCCTTCCTTACTTTCATACATAATGAGAAGGTCATCTGCAACTGAAAGTGAACCAATAAAAGAGTTTAATAATTTTGCAGGTTTGCACTCTTTAGTGTTACTATTAAAATGCTATCGTATTCAATAAGACCCCTGAGTTACCTTGACGCAATATCAGATATAATTATCAAAGTTGATTAAAATGATAGCAGTAATGAAAAGGAGGCTGAATATACCATTAACACCAATAAGATGTAAACTTACCAAAGTCCATTCATGTGTAAACAAATGAATGCAAGCGCAGATAAAAGTCATTTTGTAAAATATTTTTTAAATACTTTTGCATTCGTAGGATTATTTGGACTTAGATTGCCTGGGACGTATCAATTATGCAAAGGCAGAAGTTATGCTCCTGGTATTTAATCTTGATAATCCCAGTACATTACGCGGTATACAGAACAGATGGCTCAATGAATGTTTTACATATGCAAAGTCTGCCAAAATTCTTCTTGTAGGAGTTCAATCAGGTTTGTAATATTTTTTGTCTTCATTCGGATGAATCTTTATTAATAATGTATTTTTAAAAGTAGTAAACATTGCTTCAAACATAAACAGTATACATGATTAAGCCATTAACACTATTAAACAAATAGTAACTATCTAATTTAAACATACGAAAGAATGGATACCAAACTCGATTTCAAGCCTAGTTCGGTTACGGAGTGGAGTTTGATTGGCTTAATGCTTGACGGAACTATTTATTGATAGAAAAATGGCACAAACGTCAATAGACGAATATTTTCAATTGACGAGGTCATTGATTGAATTATGTTTAATAACATTAACGGTACACATTTTCCTGCACCAAAAGTTCATCGCCGAAATGCTATCGAAAATTCGGATTGAACCCCTAAATAAAGATATTTCTTATATAGTATCATACAGTTTATGCGCTTTTTATTTTCACCCATTCTAAGCCGAACAATTTTCTTTGTAGGAGTCATCTCCCCGAACACTGTTTTCCTTGTGACTACATCTACTCTGTAACCGCAAAAGAAAGCGACAAAATTATTCTATAAAATTGCTCGTTACATCATTGGCATGAATTGTCCTATTTTGACCGAAGCGATATGAACACTCCATATGAGAGTTATTTCCCCTTATGCATGTGATATAAGTAATATCCATTTGTAACTGGTAAACCATAAGTGATAGGGACCTAGGGTCTTTTGATTTGAGGTCCTTGGTCCAAAAAAATGACAATAAGGTCAACGTCAAAGGTCAAGGTCATATTCTAAATTTTAATTTTGGCTTATTTTCACTTACTTCCAAAAACCGTACAAGATATCGACACAATATTGTAACTAAATTGTAAGTTGCGACATGTCGTAACACATCAATTTTTGTTGAAAGGGTACTTTGACCGTTAAAGGGAGTTTTCTCCCTTCCCTTTTTATATTTAAAATCACATGTATGGTGGTATAACTCATTTACCAAGTATAATAAAGACCTAGGGTAATATGATTAAAAGTCTTTGGTGAATGACCTTGAAATTGAGCTCGAGGTCAAAGTTAAATTTGATGTTCTAGATTTTGACCCTTTGCTTTAACTTCATATTTATCAACACGATAAAGCCATTGAGACTTTTTTATTGGGTTGCAATTTACATGACCTTGAAAAGCAAACCGGAAATGACCTTGTGTACACCGGAAATAGCTTTGTTTGTCCTTATTTGATGTAAAATGTATTGAACAATATATTTTTGGAATCAGTGTCAAGTAAATTATCAAATACAACCGGAAGTGTCATATTTGAAAACGGAAGTAACAATTTATCTCCCTTATTTAGAAGAAAATGTATAGACACCATATATTTTATGGAATCAGTTTACAATAAGCTATCATTTGACGCTGGATATGATATTATAAACTGAATTTTCATAGTTATATATCAAAATTGATATTTAGGGGTTGAAAGACCTTTAATTGTTCTCTGAACAATTGGTTTATAATTATGAATTGATACATTCGAAATGATCCTTTATTTGAATGTTTCAAAAATAGACTGTCTTCTCTCAATTGTCAATTGTAAACATTTGTCTATCATGTCTAGAATTTATATTGCTTTAGATACAACTGCCACGAATACTGACATTCACAGTATAATAACAGATATAAATACTAAATACCACCTGCCATACCAAAAAGTCTGTCTCGAATCTAAAGACGATATCAAGGAGTGCTACGCATCAATAGTAAGTAGCATATTGTATTCGTTTAAAAAAAAAATTAGTTCATGGACTTCAGCAAATAACACATCTGTGTTGCTTTTTGTTTCTAGTAATATCCTTTATGTAAAAACATTTTCATAGATGATAAGACGTTTCTAAGGCAATAAAGTACATAAATGACCTACTGAGAAATCGAATTACGAAGCTCAAATCGCTATGGTTAGATAACAAGACACTATCGGTAATTCTCAAAAGTACGAATAGCTTGAAATGGTTTTAATCGTATCTAATTACAGACTATTCAGCTTGATGTTCGATGTGAGCCAAAGCTCCGTGTTGAAGACCGTACTTTGCCCTATAATGGTTAACTTTTACAAATTGTGTCTTGGATGGAGAGTTGTCTTATTGACACTCATACCGCATCTTATATCTATTCAAAACTTGTACTTTCAAAGACAACATATTCTTAAACTCAAAAATTGTAATTGTGTGTTACACGTATTATTTGCTAATCTAAAATGCCTATTCCAAAAAAAAATATAAATACATACGACAGATCTATGCTTTTAAGTAAATGCCACACTTTCACTTGCCATTTTATTGTTAAATTGTAGATAGAGTTATTTTACGGGATCAATCAGACAAAGAAGAAAAGAAGAAGTATTGGTTAGTAATGCAAAATACTGTGTTGCTACAAAAGTGTCCTCTTAAGTTGTAGTTCTCGTATCAAACCTTATCGTAAAACGATATAACACAAGTGGTTGATAATATACTGAGTGCCAATGAAAATGCAACACTTGGTTTTTCAAAAATAAAATTTATATAAGAAATGATAATCTCTCAAAATAAATTGTTCTTTAAAATTAACTATTTTAACAATAGATCATTATCAAACAAAAATGTTTAATTTGTCATCTTTCGGGCGCAATAGGTAAACGAAACATCCAATGTCGAATCATCAACTAACAGTCCTAACAAAAAATGTTATAACCCCGTGGTGCAGCGCAATCTCGACAGCGCCGTGTAATTGATCATCCCGGACGTTTAATGTGATCCCGAGGAATGTTATTCCACTTGTCCCGCAAAGCAAACTCAAGCTGACATTATGATATTGGAGGTGGTTTTCATCGTCTAAAACATGTCAAATCTGATGCAAAATTTGGTCGATCAGACCAAAATCCGGCGAAAAGCATGACTTTTAGCCAAGGCGGGTGCCAAATGTCTATGTAACCTCCATTGACGTTTTTTGTACATAATGAATGATTTTTGGTCTACAGAAATCGATATTTACGACAGACGGCCGTTTAAATGTCACTAAGGAAAGACTGTGGTGCTCTTAAACAATTTCTGCGCAAATGGTGCTTTCAACTGAATTGCTCCAAAGGTTCTACCGTGACCACCATTGAACTCTTTGACATTAGGACAGCCATCATAGTCGATATCGGATATGTGAAAGACCAAATGTATCGATCTTGCTGAGCGTTTCTTGCTTTTTGTACCCCGGGATGTGGCTTATCATTAAATGATCCATTTTGGTTGAATTTGTGGATGATTTGGGTTATTGTAGAGGCTACAACTTCAGTCTTTCGTAATTGTATGCTGTGTAAGGCTTCATTGGATTATGCCCAAAACTGCATGTCGCTGGTTGTCGGAAAGTCCTGGCATTTACTCAGATGTTTATTGCAGTTTCCTAACAATAAGGGCGGGAAAATGCATGATATTAGCCAAGCTTTAAATGACAAAATCGTGAAAATGGTGCGTATGTTGAAAAGCGGTGAATTTGGTTTTTGTTCGTTCAAAATAACCCTTACTTCGCATTTGTTCCAAAAATCACTCAACCGTAAAGTTGTCGAAAATTGTCTTAAAAGTAATTTTCAACCAACTAAACAAAGTTCTCTATATAAATAAAATAAAAATTATAAGAGTTTTTGGAAAAAACAAAAGTGTTGCGTTTTCATTGGCACGCAGTAAACATGAGAGTGCCTTTTTTTAAGGTGTTTAGGTTGTTTTGCCTTTCTTCCGTATGCATGTTTTTATAGTCTACATAAAATTGCTGCATAAATAATCATATACGCCAGCCCAGTAGAAATACTTTAATTTGTTTGGTACTGCTTGTTAACGTATAGCTCCCTACTTTTAGGTTGCACTTTGTAAAAACAGCTGTTTCTCAACCCACGCCTCTTTTAGGGAGATATATAATATTCATAGATAATTAATTCTGTTTACGTACTTGTTCCCAGATGTGATCTCTATTGTTTATCTGGTAGAGACATAACTTGAATTGGTAATGTTACCAGTAAATATGCATATGCATTTTGGTCAAATAGAAATCTGTGGATACCCTACAGTCAAGGAAGGGGTAGTAAAGAATTTTAGTGTAAGTTTAAACTCTTAGAAGTTCGGGGCATACAAACGTTCAAACTATGCCGCACAGTCCTATATTTTGACCTTTTAAAAAAATAGTAGTGCATATGAACTTTCTATTCTAGAGTATTATTTTTTTTTCAAAACTTCATGGTAAAAGTGGCACAGTTTTAGCCGTAAAAGGAGTTCCTATGGGAAATTGCATTGCAGATATTTACGGAAATGCAACCTTCAGGAATTTTCTAAAAATATCACGCAAATATAAAAAGTAACGCACAATAAATCACCATTGATATAAACAGCTGTACTGCTTTTTACAGAATTCACAATACATTCAAAAAACATTTTGCTATCAAACATGAAAAAGAAATTCTAATTTCACCCTTACAGTATTGAATATAATTTAAACTTGTATCATCTTCCCTGTATCATTATATACCTATGTGGAGCCATTTTCTTTCAGAACGATAGGTCTTTCTTTCGAAGCTTTAACCCCGAAGGAAACCATGGTTCAATGTAATATGCTTCAAAGCATAAAATAATGACCTGTGTGAGGTCATTATTTTCCTTGATAAAAATGCAAACTATAATTTACTTCAACATTGAATTCGTGTGATAGTTTGTTGGTGCAAATTGGGGAATTTATTTGTTATAGTTCAATCTTTGATAGGTTGATACACGCATTTTAACTTTATAAACAAATAATGTGAAGTTTTGTTAAAAAAAAATTAAAGTTCCATCTTTGATAGGTTAACACACGCATTTTAACTTTAGAAACAAATAATGTAAAGTTTTGTTAAAAAAAAATAGAAAATTCTTATAAGGATATGGATAGAAAAGTGCACATTGATAAAAAAAAAAAAAAAAAAAAAAAAAAATATTTTTGTTAACGTTAGAACCGTTGATAAAGTAAAACTAATAGACAGGAAACACGAACAAAAATTAAATCTTCATTCTCGGTTTTAAAAACACATGTATTGCCAAGAAAAGAAAAATATTCTGAATACATAATTCATTCGGCAAAAATGTTGAAAAATAATCACTTTTCCGCGATAAATATGTCTTACAAAGAGAAAAACAACACCAGCATAGAACCCCCTTCCATAACCTAAGTTGGTACAGTGAATTACTTACAAATTGACTTGTATTTTTTATAGTTATTATGGGGTAGTAACAATTCGTTTGTGTTTTACTTCATGCAGTAACAGTCATATTTTTATTGTGTCTTGATAATGATTATACGTTTATATCTAGCTAGATTAATTAGTGAGTTTTTCTTCACAATCCAAAGGAGCCGAAAGGCGTATAAAATCTGAACGCATCAGAAAGGAATAGCCCACTTTTGTGTTGTCGGTAAAATAGGATGCTAATTCTGCAAATCTTCGTAGAAAATAATATTTTTAGGCGGTATATAAGTCAGATAATGCATAATTTAAGGTTTTTATTGTCGTAGAACACAGCTCGGGGTGGCATGTTTGCGCAATGAAAGACCTCCCTACGGTCGGTCTTTCATTTGATCAACCCTGACACCCTCGGGGTGTTCTACGACAAGTAAACCTTAAACTATGCATTATCTATAACTTACATTGCTAATTCCCTGACACGTATTAATCAGTAATTGTTTGTTGTTCTTATTATTGTTATTTATTTTTTTCATAGTAATTTTAACTGAATGGCTGTTTAACACAACGTTAAACTTTTGATCGTAACTTGAATATAAGTTAAACATCACACGTAACTTTTCCACAACATGGATAATTAAATATTGATAATTTAACCTTTACTTCGTATAAAGACTGATGTCGGAAACACATAACCTAAATATATGTCCTGTTGTTGATTTTAATATATGCGTAAAGTATATGCATGTCGTTCAGATGAAGATTTTAAAATTATAATGGCATATACATCAAAAATAAATCACACAAAATTAGTACATTGTATTTGTATTGAATGAGCGTAAAATATTTAAAGAAACTGTCATCAGCTCAACAATATTAACATGCAATTTATCCATTTTTTTTACAGTTTTTTATTTAACATTCTGCTTCCAATATCATGTTATTATGGGCCTGCCTTCCCGTGAATTGTTTAAAGCACAGTTAATGGATTACACAACGGCATATGCAGGTCAACATATATCAATATATTTAAATAGACATATATTTCACGTTCTCAAAAATGAAAAAAAAAAGATAAAAAAGATTAAAACGATTTAGAACAAATGCTGATGATTGTCTGAATTTGTGATCATCACGCGTATATATTTAGCTGAATTTCTGGTTGGAAGCCATTGTTTGATTTATTCATTTTAGGTGAAGGGTTTTCAACAATAAAGAAGAAAGGGACACGCATACTTCAGAAACTTCTACCAGAAAAGCAAGAAGATCAAGTAATTCAATTATGTGGATCATAAATGATATTTTTGAATCAATACTTCTGCATATTCCGTGGACAAAAATCTTGCATTTTAAAATGAATCCGCGGTTGTTTGGAATAAATATAAAAAAAGAAGATGTAGTATGATTGCCAATGAGACAACTCTCCACAATAGACGAAATGACAAAAAAATGAAAATATTTAGGTCACCTGCGGCCTTAATAAGCAAAACCCATACCGTATAGTAAGCTATAAAAGGCCCATAAAAAGTATACTTACATAGTAATATTTTAGGCCGAATAATTGAAACACTTGACGTACTGTATGTTTTTGCATAGCTTTACCTGACTACTGTTTATTAATTTCCAATAGCATGGAAATCACAGGTTAGATATACTTTCTATGCGACTGGCATACAAGTGAGAGGCTCCGCTAGATGTAAAACAAGGTTTTATTCACCATGCATTTTCTACTAATGAAATGTCTGTACCAAGTCATAAACATGACAGTAAATTTACTGCTCACAAAATTTTGAATATTTGAAATACTAAGGCTTTTCTACATCAGGCATAGATTACCTTAGCTGTATTTGGCAAAACTTTTATGAATTTTGGTCCTCAATGCTCTTCAACTTCGTACTTTATTTGGCCTTTTTAACTTTTTTGGATTCGAGCGTCACTGATGAGTCTTTTTTTAGACAAAACGCGCGTCTGGCGTATATACAACACTTAGTCCTGGTATCTATGATGAGTTTATTTACTACCACTGGGTCGATGCCACTGCTGGTGGAGATTTATTTCCCCGAGGGTATCACCAGGCCAGTAGTCAGTACTTTTGTGCTGACATGAATTATCATTGATATGGTTATATTTATAAATTTACTGTTCACAAAATATTGAATTTTTGAAATACTAAGACTTTTCAACATCAGGCATCGATTACCTTAGCTGTATTTGCAACACTTTTAGAAATTTTGGTCCTCAATACTCTTCAACTTCGTACTTTATTTAGCCTTTTTAACTTTTTTTGGATTCGAGCGTCACTGATGACTCTTTTTTAGACGAAACGCGCGTCTGGCGTATATACAAAATTTAGTCCTGGTTTCTATGATGAGTTTATTTACTACCACTGGGTCGATGCCACTGCTAGTGGAGATTTATTTCCCCGAGGGTATCACCAGCCCAGTAGTCAGCACTTTTGTGCTGACATGAATTATCAACTTTGTACATGTTTGGCTTTATTAAAATATTTCGATTTGAGCGTCACTGATTAGTCTTATGTAGACATAACGCGCGTCTGGTGTACTTAATTATAATCCTGGTACTTGTGGTAATTATTATCATTGATATGGTTATATTTATAAATTTACTGTTCGCAAAATTTTGAATTTTTGAAATACTAAGGCTTTTCAACATCAGGCATAGATTACCTTAGCTGTATTTGGAAACACTTTTATGAATTTTGGTCCTAAATACTTTTCAACTCCGTATTTATTTGGCCTTTTTAACTTTTTTGGATTCGAGCGTCACTGATGACTCTTTTTAGACGAAACGCGCGTCTGGCGTATATATAAATTTAGTCCTGGTATCTATGATGAGTTTATTTACTACCACTGGGTCGATGCCACTGCTGGTGGAGATTTATTTCCCCGAGGGTATCACCAGCCCAGTAGTAAGCACTTTTGTGTTGACATGAATTATCAACTTTGTACAAGTTTGGCTTTATTAAAATATTTCGATTTGAGCGTCACTGATTAGTCTATGTAGACGAAACGCGCGTCTGGCGTACTAAATTATAATCCTGGTACTTGTGATAACTATTATCATTGATATGGTTATATTTATAAATTTACTGTTCACAAAATTTATTATAATTTTTGAAATACTAAGGTTTTTCTACATCAGGCAATATTACCTTAGCTGTATTTGGCAAAACTTTTAGGAATCTTTGTCCTCAATGCTCTTCAACTTCGTACTTTATTTGGCCTTTTTAACTTTTTTGGATTCGAGCGTCACTGATGAGTCTTTTTTAGACGAAACGCGCGTCTGGCATATATTCAAAATTTAGTCCTGGTATCTATGATGAGTTTATTTGCTTTCCATTTGTTTGATGTGTTTGACTTTTTTCCAGCCAATTTAAGAGGGACATTCCGTTTTGAATTTCCCTTAGAGTTTGGTAAATTTTGTTCTTTTACTTTTTTCTTTTTTATCTTAAACGACATAAAACAAAATCGTAAGGTTTCGATAACTTAAACTTTTTTGCTTTCAGACATCTTATTTGCTCTTTTAGGTCAACCAATAAGGTTCAAAGAGTGTACGGAAGTCACAAATACAACAGAAATGTAGGGATTCTTTAACAAGAACAAATAATATGCTTTTGTGACCTTCGATCTTTGGATACTAATGTAGCTGTCTGATTGTATGCTTTTCCTGATTGTAACATTTTCTGTTAATGCGGATATTGGTTGACGCCTGCATAGGAAGAGATGCTTACCCTGTGAACGGACCAGATCCCGCTTCCTTTGAAGTTCGTGTGTTTCCCTCAGTCTGTGTCTTTCAAATCAATTTACGGTCATCGGTAAAAATATTTCACCTTAACTAAGTATCATGTCCTAATTAGTCACTGCCGCCCTTTTGTGTAGGTATACTTCTTAAATCAGGTAAAGGATATACATTTTATGTCAAGATTCAACCACGATTCCAAAAAATTCCAAATGATTTAAAAAGAATGTTTAGGAATCAAACAGAAATAATTAAATCATTATAGAAAACTAAACTTTTCATTTATCTTTTACGTGGATGTTTATTGTCGACAAAAACTGAGGTTTATTTATTTTTATCAATAGATATGAAAGAAAATTTTTATTTTGTTAGGACACAGAAAAGAGTAGAGGAATCCACAAAAAGCATGAACAAGATAGTACAACGGAGCAATCAGAATTGCATGCTGTTTTCAACAAACATGGTAATTCTTTGTTGTATATATATGTTCAGATTATTTTGCAAATGTTAAAATCTCTACTAGAAAAATAAGTTATGAGATCTGTATGAACAGTTAATTCAAGAAAAGTGGTAAGGAAATTTGAATTTAATGCTTATCATTCTGATGTAGCTGATGTAGCTGATGCTTTTATATGGGATCCCTGTGCAAGTTATTTAGTATTCTTTTGTCATTGATTTCCTTACATTTTTGTGGAGGGGTGAAGGGATATCTATTTTGTATATTGTAATGTTCATAACACGATAGCATAGATGAACAGTAGTTAATTTATTTCAGATTCACAGATATTTCGTCACTTTATAGTTGATAAGGTACTACCATTACGCACTAGGGACTTAAAATCACTTGGACTTGCTCTTGGATACGATCAAAAGGCGTCAAAGCTGCCAAGTCATTTATCGGAATTCATAAAGAAACCGTTCTGGCAAATGCTCAAATTTTGGACCGAACAAACGGATGATCTACAGATAATTAGACTACCACTCATGTACTGTTCGCTTATGAATATCAAACAAAAAGGCATTGCAAATGATTTACTTGTATCAGTCAAAGTTCATTACACAGACGATAGCATAAGAAAAAGTAAGTTAATTCGCACTATCTAATTAAGATATAAAACATGTTCAAGAAAAAAAATTCAGTAAAACTCCCAACAAAATATGAATATATATATTCATTTCAAAGGGATACATATCAAGGCGTAAAGCACTTTGAAATATATGATAAATTAAACTTTAACACTTTTATTCCTTTCATATTGAAAAAAGTAGAATTCCACACGGAATGGCAACGAATTTATCTGAAGTGGGTTAATACCTCCTGACATTATGAACATGAAATGCCTATTGTTACCGAAAGTCGGCAAGTAAACCGGCCATGCATCAATTCAACAGGTACAACATTGGCGACCGGCCAAAGTTGGATGATTCGAATGAAAGGTTGTTGACGGCTGATCAGAAACAAACGAAAGGAAGTCAGCGTTTCGCTTAATTTTAGAAAGGGAAACCGTGTTTCTGCATGTATAATATCCATTATTTATCAGTATGCGATAGCAAAAGGTATAGATAGATAGATAGATATTTTTATTTCAAAGCACAACTTGGTACATATACATGAAATACAATATATTACAATTTTAAACATATGCAGTCAATAAACATGTATATTTATACTAACCAGCCTTAAGAGGGTTATGATGCACTGTCATTTATGTACGAAAAATTATATGAATTAATTTCAAATATATATTAATCCTTATTATAGTACGGTGACTAGACTAAATATTTTCAAAATTGAATTGTCAACCATACTATACGGCTATATTTTATATCATTGAATTCGTCAAAATAAGTACTTTCGAAATATCAATATTGTCAAAAAGAAATGAGGTAACAGTTTTGCATTCATTAAGGTCAAAGATCAAATATTGTGTTAATTTGTTTTCTTCCATATTTTCAAAATTGAAATATATATGTAGCAATTTATGCTAAATAGAGAATACCGACATCTATTCAAAATTAATTAACAATGAATTATCTCGAAAACGTAAAAAAAAAATATGAAAACGTCGGTTTTTATGAATATTGACGTTTTGCAAACACTTGTTCTTTTATTCAAGATCAACATACATTCCGTTGCTGTTACATTTGTTACCTTGTTGGTGACAGTCAACCTCTGGAATGAATAATAAATATTTTTTTACTTGAAGCCTACTGCCTTTAATGCGTACTTGGCAAAAGATCATGCATGTAATTCCTAAAATTCAAATCTACTTAATACCTCTGAAACAATTACAATTAGCCAATATCGTCAAAAAGTCAACACCAAAATTGCAGCCAGGAATTTCCTCTGTTTCATCTGTTAAAGGTTGCACTTTGTAAATACAGCTGTTTCTCAAAACACGCCTCTTTTGAGGAGTAATAGAATATTCATAGAAAATTAATTTTGTTTACATACTGGTTCCCAGTTATGCTCTCTGTGTTCCATATCGCAGAAACAGAACTTGGGAATGTTACCAGTAAATAAACACGTGCATATTGTTTACATTGAAATCTGTGGTAACCTTTTATTCGAGGTAGGGGTAGTTAAGAAAATTAGTGTAAGTTAAAACTCTGAGAAGTTCAGGGCATATAAATGTTGAAAATATGCCGCACAGCCCTATATTTTGACCTCTGAAAAAAATTGTGGTGCATATGAACTTTCAATTCTAGGATAAGATTTTTTTCAAAACTTCATAGTAAAAGTGGTACAGTTTTAGTCGTAAAAGGAGTTCCTATGGGAAATTGCATTGTCAATATTTACAGAAATGCAACCTATATAGGGTGAAAAAGGGGAACATTCAGAATTAAACCAAATTTGCTTTATTTCACAGATTTTAAAGAAATTAACTCAAATAAGAAGTTTTATAAATATTTAATGAAGATTTATAGAATCCTGGGCCTTAAATATGATGACTCAGCATAAATTCACAGTTTACAGTATGCATAGTTTACTTAAAGTCCTGGATACAAAATTAAATCATAATATTTGCATATTTGTAAGTTAAATTGTTAAGAAGTGCTTATATTTACTCTTCGCAGTCATTGAAACTCATAGATCCTTCCTGAATATTATTTATGGGGTATTTGTGTCCTTTCGATAACCCAAAAGTAAGCCGCAACACCTAAATCTGCTTGTTTGTCACCACGGCATAATAAATACAAGCTAGAAAAACAAAAATATCTCAAGAAAACTTACAATAGTGTGTTCTATCCTGAATATGTACTAAATATTCCAAATTGCTAGAAACAGCAGAATGATTTAGGAAATTTGAGGCCCCAGGGGCAAAAAACATAGAAAATTGCCTACCCCCTGGGTCATAAAACAAATAATTCAACTTGTAAATGCTATGATTTTATGATTTTAAAGTTCTTGATATAGAAAACAATAACTATGCTTGGAAGTTATGCAAAAATCAGATGTAAGCAGTCATCTATACAACATTTTAAGTGAATTTATATCTCTGACTGGTATCTGCATACATACAACTATTGCAAATATGGCTTTGTTTGAACACTTCTATTATATATAGTAGCTAAATTGTGTCAGATATATGGTTACAGATGATACTGTTGTGACAAGAATTCTAAATTGACCATTTGAGGCAGAAAATGTGTTCTTTAATTGACAAATAGGCATACAGTAAGATGTGGACTGGAGATAGAGGTTGGATTGGATACTTTATATAATCTTGAATGTTGTAATGATTGATTGCTAAACATTACATTTCATTTATTCTGATATGCTTTCAATATGTTATCAAAACAGTTTTTAACAGGTTCTAGGCATTTTTTATCAGAAAATATGCAAATAGGGTAAGCTGGCAATAATTAAAGTCTTGTTTTCAAATTCTTTAAACAATTAAAACAGGGGAGGGGGTATAAAATGTATAGTAAAGAAAAACTTAGAGTATACACAGTGATTTCTTTAAGACTTTAATTCTGATAAATGAGTATTAATGTGAGAAAAACTGATTTTAGAGAGTTTTCTATTTGAATAAATGTCTGTATAGGTTGCACTTTGTAAATACAGCTGTTTCTCAAAACACGCCTCTTTTGGGGAGTAATAGAATATTCATAGAAAATTAATTTTGTTTACATACTGGTTCCCAGTTATGCTCTCTGTGTTCCATATCGCAAAAACAGAACTTGGGAATGTTACCAGTAAATAAACACGTGCATATTGTTTACATTGAAATCTGTGGTAACCTTTTATTCGAGGTAGGGGTAGTTAAGAAAATTAGTGTAAGTTAAAACTCTGAGAAGTTCAGGGCATATAAATGTTGAAAATATGCCGCACAGCCCTATATTTTGACCTCTGAAAAAAATTGTGGTGCATATGAACTTTCAATTCTAGGATAAGATTTTTTTCAAAACTTCATAGTAAAAGTGGTACAGTTTTAGTCGTAAAAGGAGTTCCTATGGGAAATTGCATTGTCAATATTTACAGAAATGCAACCTAAAGAATTTGTTTGGTTATTTGATTGGTTATCATCATTAAAATAATAGTTTGTAAAGAGGTAAAACATGCTGTGTCAATGCCGTCACATGGAAATAACCCGACTAGAATTACAGCTTTATTGGTGGCAAGCTTGACGAGCATTTTAATCATAAAAAGCCATGTTTTCGATTATAAAGCTTTGTAACTTTCTAACACATACAAGGGCTTTATCTCCCGAAGTTAGGCAAACCCCTGAAATCATTGTGCGTATCCTTCACAGTGCTGTAGACGTACCCTATTGAATGCAAAATATTCGTAGTGTCGAAATTTTTCCAAATCTTTTCTAAAACGGATAAATTTGGTCAAAATGTATTCGAATTCTTTAAAATAATGTGGAACAACAGTATATATAATAACAGAAAGCATATAAAGAATGCTGTTTTGGAATGTAAACCTAAAAACTTGTCAGTAACATTTTTTTTATAAAGTAAGCTAAAATTGCACCATACGATTTTTTGAACTTTGCAAATTAAGTCATGAACAATGTACATATGACAGACAGAAACTTCGATACTTCAGGCATTTGCATAAAATCATGTAACAGCCATGTCATGTCGTCTACCTTCTAAAAAATAAACGCCATCATAGAGTTATGCATATGTTTCCAACTCTGTTACTTTCGTAGCTGGCTACACAAAAAGAATAGAAACAAAATCATTCTACTCTTTTGAAAGTTTATTTTATTTAAACTTTGACAGTTATTAATTAATACTAGTTCGTTTCTTTGTATGTTGCATTGTCGTATATTTTTTGTTGCACTTCAGTTTTCTGTTGTTTTGCTGTTTTTCTCTTATAGTTGATTTTGTTCTCTCGGTTTTAGTGTGTTAACCGGATTTGTTTTCTATCAATCGATTGATAACTTTTAAACAACGGTATACTAATGTTGCCTTTATTTTATTACAGTATAAAATGACAATTACAAATAATAATGTAGACCGAAGCGCCTTTCTTGATTATTATAATCGCTAACGCTCAACCAAAATCTAAAGATTTGGAAATTAATTACTTGAACACATGCAGAGCTTTATGACCACATAGGCCCTTAAAAGAAGCCAAATCCAAAGGTCAACTCTGCCTAAAAGTTGCAACCTTAGTTTTACAACAATAGCAAAGTATATTTACGGTGAACTACTCAGGAAAGTGTGTTATAAATCATATTAGTACTGATTGTTAGACTTCTGAGCTGATAGTATAAATAAGCTCTTTCTCTTAAAATGAATAGCAAGTCTCTTTAATGTATCATTTAGTTTAAATATGTTATTCATTAAAATATAAATATTTAAAACGGTTTAAAAAAAAATTCAATATGATCGTCATAAGCTGTTTGGTTATAAATCCTTTTATTTGGTACATTGCTCTAAATTTCATTAATCAGTTGAAAATTTAGTTCATAATTAAACAATTGATACATAAACACATTTCTGGAAGAAGAGGGGCAAAGGGACATTCAAACTAACAAATCGAAAACAAACTGACAACACCATGACCAAAAATGAAAAAGACAAACAAAAGTATATAAAACACAACATAGAAAACTGAAGACTAAGCAACACGAACCCCACCAAAAACTGTGCTGATCTCAGGTATTGCGTAAGGATAAGCAGATCCTGCTCCATATGTGGCATCCGTCATGTTGCTCATGTTAGTACTAACGCGGTAACAAGTCTAACTCGGCAGGTCACATTCAGGAAAAGGGAACGGGATAGTAGTTACCGCATTAGGAACATATCCGCTATCATCTGTGAAACAGATATTCCATAACGGTAAACCAACTCGAGGTGGTGACAGAAGATTTAATGAAAGGATGATTTCAACTTTACCATTAGAACTTTTTGTTTAATAGCTTCCATGTGAGCTGCAACCCTCTACCAAGGAAATCATGATACGAAATAAAATCCCTGTCCAAGAAATTAGTAATACTGAATCATCAGACTTTCTTTTTACAGGGATAGAAAACAAGTTTACTCAAAGAATTGAAACAGACGAGATGTTAAAATTGAAAGCTAAACTCAAATTGTTCATGTTTTCGCTAGAAGCAGGTAAAGTTATATGATCAGTGTTGTTTTTTTAAGTTGTGTACATAAATTGAAAGAAAATATGTCCTAAACAATATCTCACAAATCTAAGTGTGAAATAACACTCCATCTTGAGGTCACAAAACATTTTTCAGCAAAAGTACAGAAAAGGTAGCTCAAAAACAATAATGAAATTACCAAGTTTTTATGGACTATGCAACAGGTACCGAGTGTTGATGGTATTACCAGCCTAGTAGCAAATACTACAGTATTAAAGATGCCGATATTGTTTAATAGAAATATGTTGTTATGATGTTCGTTGTTATTCTGCGTTTTACATGATGCAATGACTATTATATTATTCATTTGTTCGTTTTTTGTGGTAAGTGTTGTTGTGTTTGTTTGTGCTGAATTTTGTCACGTAGTGAAGTCAGTTTAGCGATATTTCATAACATTGCCATATAAGCGGGAGGTTTAGATAGCCATAAAACCAGTTCAACCCACTATTTTTTTCTCAAAATGTCCTGTACTAAGTCAGAATATGGCATTTGTTATCAAATATTTCGTTTCTGTGTATATTGAATTGTCTTTTTTTTTTGTTGCTCTTCAGTGTTTCTGCTGTTCCTTTGTTTTCCTGTTAGATTTGATGTGATTCCCTCGTTTTTTGCTTGTAACCCGGATTTTTTTTTCTCTCAATCGATTTATGACCTTTGAACATCGGTTTTCAACTGTTGCCTTTATTTAGAAAACATGTTACATGTTAAAACCGTTTTAAATCAAATATGACAGTTTTTGGGGTTTTTATTTTTCTCATTCGTTTGATGTCTTTGAGCTTTTGATTTTGCCTTTTGATAAGGGATTTTCTGTTTTTAATTTTCCTTGCAGTTCGGTATTTTTGTTATTTTACTTTTAGAGAAATATTTCTCCCTCATGCAAAGCTTGGGTACTTTTTCATTGTTTAGCTATACCCTATGATTTTTTAGTTTTCTTCTTCAGCGGTTGCATTTGATTTTGGATTTTCTAATATGTTGGTCTCTAGTATCACTGCAGAGACGTGGGTTGTCAAAATGCACATCTGGTGAATTACAATTCGTTAAGTTAAAACTAACACTGTTCTCTCTTGGACAATTACCACCTCCCCAATACATATGTCAAACAATATAGTATACAAGATACACGTAACATCATTAGTTTACAATAAGGTTTCTACGGAATGATGACTAATGACATATCACTGCATTACTTGCTTTTTGTTGTAGACAATATAGAATATTTTCGGATGACATATTCACAACCATTCACCAAAGTTCAAATAATTGGATCTAAGAGATTACATATCGTAATTAACCTACTGCCTTCGTCAATATGAAAAGCCATACCATATAGTTGGCTATAAAAGACCCTGACATGGGAAATATTAAACTATTTGACAATTGACAAAACTAACGGCTAACTAAAACAAAACAATTTACGAAAAATAAATATGAGTGACCTCCCCTTTTTCCCCCTTAATATGAGACTACATAAATGGTATAACAGTAAAACTTTAAAAAACAAATTATAAAAAATAGGTAAAAAAAGGCTAAACCAATCATATCGATATAAAGGAGAACATCCAAAAAATGCACAGACCGGACGTGGCTATATATGCATTCTTTCATCATTCCTAACAACAAAAAAGACACTAAGTACAGATCGGAGAACATTCGCAGTTACAGTTAGTTTAAACCAAGTAACAATTTATAATAAAAATCACGTATCAGTAGTTTGGACGTATCAATTTGAACGTATGGACTTGCCGGAGCAAAGTATGGCTTGCTTAATGTCTGATTTCATGAGTTATTATTTTGTTAACCGTTTTTATTTATATAAATCAAGTTAGTAAAATGCACTTTTCATATGATATAGATAATTAGTATAGTAGTATATTGGTTATTAAAGAAACGAATTAACAATTCAATAAGATCAATAGTTTCTTCCGTATAACATGAATATCATATCTACTTTTTAATTGATTAATACTTTATTAACAGATCAAATACCACCAGTAATCTGGAAAATGGGTAAAAGTGCAGGTGCTCTTTACAAAGACATTTTACAAGCCGGAACGGAATCTAGACATTGTATAAGATTGATGATTGTTGGTCCATTCGGGGTAGGCAAGACTTGCTTAATGCGACGACTGCTTAAGAAGGGCATCAATGACGTTAAAAGCACTAACGGAATCAATATTATGGTTCTGAGATGCAAAGTGAGATTGAGCGACGAGACATGGATATTTTCTGACGGTAATTGCCATTTTTTTTTATTAGTAATAGTTAATTATATTTGTTATTAAATAATATTTAAAGTGAGTAGGTTAATAAAATTGAATAAAACCTCTAAAGTATGTGAATAACAATTAGGTAAACAATGAAGGTGAACTTTTGTGGCTGTTACTGATGCTTGAGAAACAATTATCATATTTACAACATTTAATTGCTATTGATATGGCAAAACTAAATCGTCTATTATATTTCTCTAGATAAACTGCATAGCAGAACTGTGAAGGATAGATTCATTTCTAGATAGTCACCGTCAGTAAAATATTGTAAAATAATTCATGGATATTCAGGACAAGAAAAAGGTTAACACTCGATAATTTTTTAATTGTCATAGTTTCAAATGAAAGAAATAATTTTATCGCAGTAACGTTATTTGAAATATTTAACAAAATTTATTTAAAGTGCTAATAGTAGATATTGCAAGCATAAACACTCAGGGGCGACAATATACCATATTATAAAGTAAGACGTGCAAAACATGTCCTTCATGTTAATTGCAAAGTATAGTGATCGTTATTTCTTCTCAAGTTCGATTGTGTCTGTATTCCAAACCATGTTCATGATTTTGTCGTTTTTGTTTTTTGTCTGATTATACCATCGATAATATATTTTTTTTTATTCACCAACACCTCAGGCAAATTTGACTTTTATAGGTTCACTTGTTTCAGTCTCATATATATATATATATATATATATATATAAGTGTCTAAGAATGTAACTTTAACACACTAATGAGTGTTATAAAATTAGTTGTTATATTTTATATATTATTCACGCAATATTTCGCTAAACAAATTAGCTTCATCGGGCGTGTGCATCTATCTAGGTGAAATCGGATGCATGACAAAAAATATCTTTGTAGCTTGACGGCTACACAAAATTTGTGTAAAAGTTTAACATATTGATTGATGGGGTATATAAAACATATTTTTGCCGTTTATTGTACATAATAATTTTTAAATCTAAAAAATAGTTGTTTTAGTTAAATAGAATGAAATTCATGATTTATTCCTTTGGTTTTGGGTAGAACTGTTTTTCAGCCCTCTCATTAAGTCCATCAGGTTCAAGAGTACGTAGCTGATGCATCCAGAACCTTTCTCTCTGTTTTCTCCTTTCGGAGTCCCAATTTTGATTTACCTCAATTATTTGAAAGGTGATATTATCAAAAGTATGTCTTGTTCTTAAGAGGTGTCTCGTAACTGGACAGTTTCTTCCTTTTGTATAGAACGACCGGTGATTGTTAAGTCTGATGTTGAATGTAGTTTCTGTTTCACCAATATACTGCAGCTTGCAAGTTCCACAAGTAAGAATATAAATACTATTTTCCGTTTTGCAATTAGATGTAACATAGATGTTGTATCGCTGCTTTGTTACTGTGCTGCTGAAAGAGTGGTCAGTGTTGGCGGCTTTACAGCACTTACAATTGCTTCTACCGCATTGTTTGTAACACCCAAATTTAGAAGTTTCTTGTTTCTTTACTTTTGATGTCACAAGTATGTCTTTGAGATTTTTGGGTCTGCGATAGGCAATAACAGGAGGTGATGGAAAAATTTCTTTTAAGGAAGAGTCATTTTCGATAAGACGCCAGTGCTTTCGGATAGTAGATGAAATATGTGTCAAATCGGGATGGAAGGTTACAACAAACGGAATTATATCTGCACGGGTCGTCTTATCTTTGTATTCCATGAGGCTAGCTCGATCTTTTTCTTGGGCTTTATCAAAAGCGTCTGTGATGTTTTTGGTTTGATATCCTCTTGATTTCAGCTGTGTTTTTAGTTGTCCAAAACGATAGTTAAGTTTGGATTCCGAGGAGCAAATTCGCTTTAGTCTGATGGCTTGACTGTAAGGTATACTCCTGGAGCAGTGTTTCGGGTGACAACTTTTTGGTGAAAGGAACTGGTGTTTATCAGTTTTCTTTGTGTGGAGATCAGTTGTCATGACCCCGTTTTTTACAAATGTGGTGGTGTCGAGAAAAGCAATTTTCTCGCTTGAAAATTCAGATGTAAATTTAATTGAGTGATGGAACTGATTACAATGATCTAGGAAATCTTGCAAATGTTCTGCAGTATCGTTCCATTTCATGTCAATATCATCAATAAAACGCATCCTTTTGAGTGTGCCATACAAACCCTTGTCATGGCTCCGTTTTATTCTCCGGATGCTTGCAATTAATAACGTGCAAAAAGGTTTGATTTGTGTCAACCTTTTAAACTAAGTTAAAATAAATAACATACGATAAACAACGTTTCCATTTTTTTAAGAATTGATAGATCATGCTGAACAAGACCGACAAAGGCGTCTATATAAACACCTTATCCAACCGAGGCAACATATACCAGAACAATCATCCACAGACAAAATAACCTATAATCAAACGCATGCACAATCAGGAGAGGTCAAAGGACAATTACAAGACAGATTTGATATCAATTTGACGTCAACTGGTATATCCAGTAACAATGAGTATATTTTATCTACCGAAGTTCAAAAAGCTGTAGACGAAAAACCAAAAACTGAAGAGAGTTTTGAATTGAACAGGCAGCAAGAAACTCGGATTACATTTCAAAAGTCAGAAGAAGGCCTTCTGAAAGATTTTCATGGCCTTCAAATTTCTGCAGAATCGATGGATGACTTTGCAGAGGTAGTCATGTTAGATTTTGCTGGTCAGTATGAATTTTATGCCACTCATCAAACATTTCTGAACAAGCATGCCGTCTATCTACTAGTTTTAGATATAAGTAAAGATTTAAAGGGATCACTTACGTCAGAAGATCAAGATGATGTTTTAACAGATCTAGCGGAGATCCCTTTGGAAGATATTGGGGGTAAGTGTTCTCATAGTAAAAGGTCAAAACATACAATAATGAGCACATCATTCCACTTCCTGTTGAAGACATGTAAATTTGTTTTATATTTTAATTTTTAAATTGTTGTTAGGTTAAAGTCCCTTATGTAATGTTAACAAAATGTTCTACCCTTGAAATATATAAGTTATTTTGGCAATAAATAAACTCATCATAGATACCAGGACTAAATTTAACATACACGCCAGACGCGCGTTTCGTCTACAAAAGACTCATCAGTGACGCTCGAATCAAAAAAAGTAAAAAAGGCCAAATAAAGTACGAAGTTGAAGAGCAATACATTTTTTGGTATTTTTGTTTCTCAATGTTCAACTTCAAACCGTATGTGGTCTTTTGACAGTGTTGGTTTAAGCGTCACTGATGAGTGGAAAGTAGATAAACGCGCGTCTAGCGTACAAATGTATATGCTTGGCGTTTTAGATGAGTTTGATATAAAAACAAAATTCTGTCTCGTAAGATAATAACAATCTCTATAATTTTAATATAGATTAAATTAATGATTACATTTTTTTCATTTTATTCAAAGAGTATGTTAACTTTTGGATGGACGCTATTCATTGCTACAGCGAAAATGAAGACAGTGAAGACAAATCTGAACATAATCTTCCGTCAGTATTTGAAAAAAAATCTGAACACACTCTTCCATCAATTATTGTAGTAGGAACATGTAGTGACAAACTTGAGGTATGCATTTGATTTATAAGAACTTTAAACATGTTTGTTTTAAATACTAGTATCTAGAAAAACGGCATTTTGATAACAAAATATTCTCTTTTGCCTTTTAGCTTAGATGCAAAAAATGAATTGTAATTACAAATTATCAAGTTTCAATTAGGAAGTATTTATTCGTTGAAACAAAAATCAAAGTTAGATAACTGTGTTCCTGGGCCAGATACACAGATGATACATAGATAGTTAGATAAACAGATAAATATATATAATACATCGTTGAACAGACTAATCGAAGAATACTAGCATAACTTTAGATTCGATAGATATACAGATACATATAGGTTGATAGATAATACTGTAAATTCATTTGTTTTAAACTAAGAATATATAGAACGTTTCTGTTAGAACCTTGCAACTAGCCGTTATGTTTGCTTTCTCATAGTATTGCGTATTATTCAGGAGAAAGGAGAATCCAGGCGAACAGAAATTATTAATCAATTGAATGAAATTTTAGGAGATCATGTGAAAAAGGAACATATAAAAGATTTTATCATATTATCAAATTTGAGTAAATCAGAGGAACAGTTTGATTTACTTCGTGAAACGATCTTTGGCCTAGCATCTAAAGTAAACACATGGGGTCAGAAACTTCCCGTGCGTTGGATTAAACTTGAACAACGGTTAGATATATTACGGACAAAGGACAACAAAACAGTTATTTCGTACGTTGATGTCATCGAACACGGCAAACAAGTTGATCCAGCTATTCATAACGAAAAGGAAATCAAACTATTTCTCAACTATCAGCATGAAATGGGGAACATTATCTTTTTTGAAGATATTCCAGAATACATTATTTTGCAACCCCAATGGTTAGTTGATGTTTTGAAGTGTCTGATCTCGGCACCAAAATTTCAGAAAGAAAAACAGCTCTTACACAGCAGCGACTGGATAGAACTGGAAACAACAGGACGACTTTCTGAGGATTTGCTCACGGAAATATTTAGTCAAACAAGTTTATCATACTCTGTTCCCTATAAATACCATGTCTTGAAGGTAATGGAAAAATTTGACATAATAGTCAAACCAAGTGTTTCCAAAGGAAATAATTTAAGCAGACAGTCAACGTTCGAGGATAGTATGTTTGACCAGTATAGGGTTACACCAAACGAAGAGCTAGACGAAAACCTGGAAAGCAGCAATCTAAATGAAACAACTGATCCTGAACTTTCAGAAGATGAGTTTAGCGATGTCTTCTACGGTTCTGTCCCTGATTCAATAGATTATTATGTTCCCAGTCTGATCAAAACGAAACCAATCAGGAATGTTGTAGAAAATTTTAATGTCACTGGAAATCAATGTAAGCGCAGTTCCTGGTTATGTATGGATTTTTATTTCCTTCCTCCAGCTTTTTTTAATCATTTGCTAGTTGGATACATTCGACGTTACCCAATAAGCATTGAACCTTCGAAAAGGTGTACCAAGTTAGCACTGTACCGAGGTATGGGTGTTTTTAATCTGGACCAATCTGGATGCATAAAGCTAGCAATTTGTGTGTTTTGTAATGTTGTGCAATTTCAAGTCTGGTATTGGAAGGAGCCGTCTGTAGAGAGGAATGAACAAGTTTGGGAAGAAGCAGAGTTATCAGTCAATGCAATCATACGACGGTACAAAATGAATGTTAAGTACACGCTAAAGATAAAGTGTATGAGTGGAAGTTATAATAATCCAATCGGAATGGTAGATGTCAAACAACTGAAGAATTTAGAATCATACTTTTGCAATGACCATGCAGAATCACACAAGTCGAAAGACATCTTGGGTTGTTGGATCCAAGTATGTAGTAATAATTTTTGTTACAAATTTTGCAAGTTATTAATAATTCAAAAATGAAAGCACAGTGTCGAAAAATTGCTTTGATTGACATACATTGTGTATGGTTGTTTAGCAGTAGCAATTTAATACAGACAATTACTTAAAGATATTACATTATAATACTGAATATTAAGGTAGAGTTTAAAATTACTTTTTTTAAATGAAAAGTTTGAAAGTGAATTAGAAAACTATGTATGAGTTGATATTTATGTACAGAACTATTCAGTCGTCAAGTTTTGAATACATGATTCATAAAAATTAACAATCTCATAATACTAAGTATGTAAACATAGTAAAGGAGAAATACCTTCTTATCGCAATTTTCTCTTTTTTACATATAGGACGAAAAGACAAATAAGACAGATGAATCATTATTGAAAGGTAAATGTATTAAGTTTGATAGAGACATCAATCATTTAGTTTTTTTTTATTTTAATAATGAAGCAATCAGAAAATAATAAATCAAAGATAGTAATCATATGTACAATATGTCACCTCTAATTCCAAAACATTGTCTTAATAATTTGCGAAAATATGATTAAAGGGCACAATAATCCTGTCCTTTCAAAGAATTTGACTATATCATTACATTATCGTTGTACTCCAATAATTTTATACACATAGACATATATTTTCAATAACCAATGCAAACGCGCCATACAACAGTTAAAATCCTTGAAATTGGGTTCTTTGCGTTTGCATTAAACACAATAAAACGTGAATTGTGGTAGATTTAGAAATTCGTTCAACTATTTTCACAAACTAAATAATAACATGCATTTATTTTCATTTTCAAAAATATTTTAATCCTACAAAAAGGGATATGTTAACTGTTTTTATTGGTGTTTTATCAAAACAAGTACAAAACAGTTGGTTTTGCGCATGTTCGTTTTATGTCTTTAAACTTTTGATGACAGTTCATAGGGGAAGTTCCAATTTCAATTTTCATTGGAGATTGGTATTTTTAGTTATTTTACTTTTTTGAAATTGACTTTCAGAATTTGCGAAACTATGCGCATATTCAAAACTTATTCATGTCAATAACTCGCCATATCACATGTATTTTCTTTTTCATTGTAGTCGCCGAAACAACAGAACTAGAAGCTAAACTGAATCGTCATTTCCAAAAGATTGTTAATGAAATAGGACCTTTAGGGGAAATTTTGGATGACATGATAAGTCAGTGTCTAATATCAACAGATAACAGAAGTTATATTGAACAATATCCTGACAAACAGAATCAAACAAGAAGGCTTTTAAATATACTCATTGGCAGAGGACAAGAAGTGTATTCTGCTTTTTTGGAGATATTGCGTAAACATGGTTACCAGAAATTTTCTGAAAGCCTTGAACAGGATCATGTCACACAAGAGAACACTTTTGACAATAAACAAGGTAAAAGTATGCATATAAAACGAAATGTACATTTTCTACAGTTATAATATGTGAACATGTGGCTATATTTCATTTAGAACAATAAAGAACATACACAGATATCTACACCATAGTAAGATTGAGAAAAGTAAATGTTTGGATGTTAAAAATAATTAAGGGCAATTAATGATAGATTGTCTTAGATATCCTTCTACTAATTGTAATTGTAAAAATTATGAACTATTCCCCCAAAAGAAACGTTAACATTTATCATCCCTACAAACCAATATAAAACAATCAAATATGTAGATTTGGAAAAGAGAGGCGAACGATACCAGAGTGACATTCAAACGCATAAGTCGAAAATAAAATGACTTCGCCATTGCTTGAAAAAAAAAAGACAAACATACAAACAATAGTACACCAAACACAACACAGAAAACTAAAGACTGAGCAAACAAAAGCTAGGGGTGGTCGTAGGTGGTCCCGAAGGGTAACTTGTGTCTCGGTACTCCAGACATAAAATTCAAGACTTTGAATCTAACACACTTTACATTGTTGTTACACCAATGAAAATTTAACATGAAAAAAGTACATTAAAACCATTGCAATAGAAACTATCACATAATTTTAAAGAACTCTGCGGAAGATATTGGCAACGAATAACTTGTTTATAAAAGCTCAATTTTTGTACACATGTACAACAGATCTGACTAAATATCAGACATTGAATATTGATAAGGTATCCAAACTCATTCATTTGTAATTGATCCAGATATAACATACACGTTTTCTAAGTAGCTTTAATTAAGGCAACAGTGGTATAGCGCTGTTCGAGAGTCATAAATCGATTGAGAGAAAACAAATCCGGGTTACAAACTGAATACGAGGGAAACACATCAACCACAAGAGGAAAACAACGAAACTACAGAAACAATGAAGTGCAACAAAAAACCAAACGACAATGTAACACACCCAGAAACTAACTATAAGATAACAACTGCCATTTTTCTGACTTAGTACAGGACATTTTAAGAAAAAATGGTGGGTCAAACCCTAATAGTTTTCTACTGACAGGATGGACAAATAGAGTATGCATTTAGTAATAAAATAAATTGAAATACAAATTTAATCGATCAAAACTAAACAAAAATAAAAGTAATGCAATGTTAACATACAAGTTTGCTAGTAGCTCATAAGTGCACGCGTTAAAACATATTATGTTTATTTATAAAAGTCCTATAATGTCGACTAATTATTTTGAAAGTATTATTTATTCTCCAGATTTATCCACTTGGAAAGTACCTTTGTTCCGCGTTTGATTACAAAAAAACTACACTGATATTGTGTCCACCATTAAGCACGAGTATATAGTTGACCATCTGATCACAAACGAAGTTTTTAATATAGATGACAAAGATATTATAGATGCTTATCCAGCACAAAGTGACAAGAATAGAAAACTTATGGAAAAACTAATGTATACTGAGGAAAGGGGATATTCTCATTTCCTATCACTTTAAGATTAGATGATTGTTATGTTGAACTGGCAAATCAAATTGAAAAAACTAACGTCACGTCAAATGATAATTTATTGTTGACAGAGTGTTCTAAACTCCCGAGTCAAGACGATATTAACTATAGATAGAGACTTTCTTATAATCCTGATCAAGTGGCCTTTTAAATTATAGAATACAAAAAAAGTGGTGGTAAATTGCTGACCCACAAACTCGTATGATAGAATTGCTTATTTCAGAAAAGGGATCAACAAATCTAATCCACATTTAAATAGTTATTTTTACAAAGCATATCAACTTCAGATGTTGAAGTCATGCAAGACTCTGTCGTGTATTTTTCTATCAAATATATCCCATTCATTCAGCAATATACTGGCTTTACTTGTATATTTTATGCAATTTTGTGCTAATATGACCCTCAAATAGTTGTACAGATCTTTTTGTATAAATAATTATGATATGTTTCTGTTGAATTTATAGCATTTTGGATTAACCATTTCATTTGCACCTATAACCTTTTAACTGGGAGGGATTATATGCGCCTAAAACCATATTTCATTTGCTAAAAAGAAAATATTTCATTGCGCCAATAGAACATGTAAATAGTATATATAGTTTATATATATTCATTATTAACCACCGCATTATGATCATCCGTTCGGTTTAATGGTAAAGATGTAAACTCGTTGATGGTCTTTTAGTAGATATTTTTCGATTCTTAATTGCTGAGATTCAACTGTCAGGATAACCTAATGTGTGGTCATAAAACATGAGCTTTCTTAATGAAGAGGGGGGAGGGTCATTATTTTTAAGAGTATCGTATTCAGGATACAATGTACAAACATGTGTATCTAAACTTTTTTCTTTGAATTCTTCCTGTAAAATTGGCGCAATATTTATTTTAACACAAATGAAATAAGACCTTGTGACGAATTGGAATGCTGTTTTTCTTTAAATATTTGCGCAAATGCAATGTCCCCCTCAATTTACCATACATTATTTATGTACGTTTTCTGTGAATTGAAAACAGTTCAGTAATACTAAATTGTTACTAATCGAAACAAGATTAATTGTTCATTTATCTATCAATGTTTGTATGTGTTACGTGATATAGATACAATGGATAAGCGTTGATTCTTGAAAAAGAAACCATGAGCCCGGAGGGCGAATGGTTTGTTTTTCATGAATCAACGCTTATCCATTGTATCTATAATTTAAACTATTGTGTTAATGTCTTGTCAAAATTAACGCCTATTCTTAATTAGAAGGTATTGTAAGTGAGTTCAAATAACCATGTTATCGTGTCAAACGATCCATTACAATTAAATATCACAAATAAATGTTTAAAAATACAAATACATTATTACACAACACGTCTGCCCTTTAAGATCTTCATATTATCAGACATCTGAATATTATCTGTTTATACAAATTAAGTTCTATTCGGACTCATTTCTATTAAAATTGAAAATGGGAAAAGATACATATAGTGCATATAATAAGTGTGTTTCCGAAATTTTTTAACACGAAGCCTAATTCTAGGCACATAACGATTTTCTAGCATAGGAATTTGCGAATTAACATTTGTAAAATTATGTAGTAAAACAGATGAAATCATATTATATTAATTTATAAAACAATAATGGACAAAAATAATGTATTCATTTTTATTTCAAACATGTGGAATATAAAAAAAGAAGATATGGTATGATTGTCAATGAGACAACTCTTATTATGAGACCAAAATAACACAGAAATTAACAACTATAGGTCACCGTACGGCCTTTAACAATGAACAAGCCCATACGGCATAGTCAGCTATAAAAGGCCCCGAAATGACAATGTAAAACAATTCAAACGAGAAAACTAATGGCTTATTTATGTAAAAATTGAACAAAAAACACACTGAATTACAGCTATGCTCCTGACTAGGGACAGGCACATACATACAGAATGTGGCGGGGTTAAAAATGTTAGCGGGATCCCAACCCCCCTAACCTGGGACAGTGGTATAACAGTACAACATAAGAACGAACTATAAAAATCTGTTGAAACAGGCTTAACTCATCAGATGGACAGAAATACAAGTGGACGTGGAATAGCAAACATTTATCCGATTATAAACGACTAAACTCGCTTTTATTACACAAAATATCCACAATAACAAAAACTGGATAACCAGAGATTATTGACAACAAAGAGAATTCAGGGAATCGAACCTAAACAGACAAGACCTAAACTTTACCTCATTAATCTTAACCATGAAACCTCGTGGCTACCAACTTATATTGTACGTTTGCCTATTATTAATATATAAAGGTACAAGCCCTGTGTATATGTTGAACCGATGTATATCATTTATTCATTTATATATATAAAATAAACATATAAATCGTAACCAATTGGTAGCCCAGAGGTTTCATCGATATGTTGAAGTCAGTAACATTTAACAGAATTCATGGACGGGTTCGATTCCCAGTGAAGGCATACAGAAATTACAAAAATTAAAGGTAAGTTTTTAAAATAATTCCATTTGTGAACAGAAATCAGTAAATTAGTCAATTCAACCTTAATGAAATTAGACACACAAAGGAAACAATAGAATATAATCTGGTGAGTCCGTTTCAGCGACGGATTTAGGAAGCGTAGATTCTAGAAAAAGAATCCACGGTAAATGAATAGGCTTGGTTTAATGATATTTATGTTTGAATTATATTGTTATTCATTGATCGGGGTTCTATCATAAACATGTGTTTAAAAATACATTCAAGCCATAAATGGGTTTTTTGCAGCTGCTACTGGTTTGTTTTTCTTTTGATATGCATTAACATTAACTGCATTTGTATGTCCACTGATTTATTGTCATTTAGTCATTTTTATGTTCAATAAGCATTGCAAGTTTTCAATTTTCAGAATATTTACGTGTTGTTATGGCTTTGATATATATCACAATTAAAAATGTGTACTTAACTGCTTTTAGGTGGTACCCAACACTTTCACTAAAATTAATTTGGCTCGTTTAATTTTCATAAAATTTTGTCAATGTATTTACTTGACACTTTTTTAAAAAATTTGAACCAACCGTTTTGTCAGAAAAATTTCACTGGTTATATAGCAATTTGACAAACACCAATTGTGATCATTGAGAAGCTTGATATTCCCTTTACAACACAACGTAATTAAAACGTTAAGCTGACTTTACAGAGTTATCTCCCTGTAGTGTACCACCCTAAGTCAGATTAGTTCATGCTATGTAAACGTGCTGCTATGTTAGTGTTTGTTACATGTATATGTTTAATATATAAGGACAAGAATTTTATAGAAATAGTGTTTTACTGTTTTATTATTCATCAAAATAAAGTTCTTCTATCTGATCCTGTCGTAAATTATCTTAGTCAAAGCCCGATAGAGTCACGTTGGTAGGTAAATTGAGCAGTTATACAAGGCTCATCTTATATCTTAAAATAACTCTGTTTTATATCTGTTTTACTTGGGTGTGGATGTTTGTGACAATGTGAACTAAATTTTCATTTCTATATAGCAACATTCCAGCAGCGCATGCATAAGGGGGAAAGATCTCCCAATTGATTCGATGTTACAGGGTTCATATATCCTACCATGATTTCCTTGATAGAGGTTTGCTGCTCACAAGGAAGATTTAAAAACGGAGTTCCGGTTAGGGGGGTGGTTTCATCCCTTCGAAAATTTTAAGGACGCCATCACGAGTTGGTTGACCATTATGTGATATCTGATTCACAGATGACCAAGCATATGTTCCAATCATCGTAACCACGATCCGATCCTCCCTTTTAACGAATGTGACCTACCATATAAGATGCATCACCATATTTGTTCAATGTGACGAGTGCCACAGTGGAGTAGGGTCTGCTAACTGTTCCTGAGCACCTGAAATCACCCCCGAATTCAATTTATGTTCGTCATGGTCGGTCTTTAGTTATCTATGTTTTATTTTGTATACTGGTGTTTGTAGAATGGTCTTTATTGCCATGGCGTTGTCAGATTTGTTTCGATTTACAAGTTTAAATGTTCCTTTGGTATCTTTCGCCTCTCTTTTCCAATATAAAAACAATACACATTGGTTGATCGAAATCAAAAACAGTAAAAAAGAAGATTTGTGTTCAATATTTCTATCATATTGCACTTTGCCAAATACATTCAGACAGAGAATGGTGTTTTAAACAGTTTTTATCCAAGCTTTGCCAAGGGTCCGTGTTGAAGGCCGTACTTTGACCAATAATGGTTTACTTTGACAAATTATGATTTGAATGGAGAGTTGTCTCATTAGCACTCATACTCTTATATATATTTGCTACACAATAAGAGGGTTGTTGCATGAACATTTGCGAATATTATCTCTGCATGTAGTAAAACACATATCTTGCAAGCTCGTGGATCTAATCAAACAAAATACTCGGGACAATATTCACCAATATTCATGCAATAACCTTCTATATAACTTATCTAAGAAAAGACACAATTTATGATAGAATGGACAAAGGGGCGCGTGTTGTACCCATTCTTCGATCAATATATCTAAAAACTGTAAGTTTACAGAAAATACAGCATCTACTGAACTTTGATTTT
The DNA here is from genome assembly GCA_019925275.1 of Mytilus edulis. NCBI lineage: Eukaryota > Metazoa > Mollusca > Bivalvia > Mytilida > Mytilidae > Mytilus > Mytilus edulis. The sequence goes on from CM034354.1 coordinate 94,294,117, forward strand.
TCAAAAAGAGGGGCGGAAGATGTCAGGAGGGACATAGTCAAACTCATAGATCAAAAATACTGACAACGCCATGGCTAACGAATAAAAAGACAAACAGACAAATAATAGACCACAAGACACAACAACAAAAAATGAAAGACTAAGCAACACGAACCCCACCGAAAACTGGGGTGATCTCATGTGCTCCGGGAGGGTAAGCCGTCGTGTTGCTCATGTTATTACAAACCCAGTAAATAGTCTTATTCGGTAGGTCACATTCGTTAAAAGGGTAGAGGATTGTAGTTACGACATAAGGAACATACCCGATATCATCTGTTAAACGGTTATTCCATAATGGTCAACAAACTCATGATGGCGTCCGTAAAATTTACGAAGGGATGATTTCAACTTCACAATTTGGAACTCTTGGTTTAATAGCTTCCTTGTGAGCAGCAACCCTCTACCAAGGAAATCATTATAGGAAATACAAGCCCGGGAATATTGTATCAATTGGGAGACATATATTCCGTATGCAGGCGCTGCTGGAATGTTGCTAAATGGAAAGTTAACAATTGGGAAGTTAAAATTATCTCTTTTGACGTCAATTTTTGTTTTCAACCGATCCTCATTGTCAATTTTTAGATGTAAGTCAAGATATGAGGCATACTTAACTGTATCTGTTGTATCGTTATTTCTAGTTTGATGGGATAGATGCGTTCAACATAGTCACAAGTTTTGAATTATTTAATGAGAGAACATCATCTATACAGCGGAAGTAAAGTTAAATGATATTGCTAACTTCTTGTCTTTCCTCCTAAGAAGTTCCTGTATAAAGTCAGCCTCAGAGAATATTTTGTTTGAATCAGAGTGATTCTTTACAAAGATGGATTTACCCCTCCTTAAGACAAGATACTGGTATCTACGTTGGCCATGTTATTTTATGAAACAAAGCAATACCAACTCTTTCAATTTGTCTTTTAGTTTGGAATGGGGAATACTTGTGTAAAGTGTAGAAAAGTCAAATGTTTTAATACTATTGCAAAATGAAAGAGTCTTAGATTGTATGTACTCTAAACGATCTTTGGAACTTTTTAATATCCACATCTGATTCACACCACCTCTAGAACAGGCAGTTTCACAATAACTTTGAAGTCCGGCTTTGCTGATAAAATAGATGTTAATAATTTAGAAAGAAATTTCGTAAAGCACTTGGAAGACCCAGCAATATACCGTTGTGTGTAAGGACACTTATATAGTTTAAGTATCCAATACAGTGTTTAAAGATCCACTTCTTCATCTTTGGTTGAAATTCCAAAGGAACGTAGAACAGACCTATAATTATCCAGGATTTTCTCTTTGGTAAGTGTCGTGAGGGTACGTGTGAGTTTACAAGTGAATTGTCAATACCTAATTCATTTATCAGGCAGTTAATGTAATGAGATTTACACACAAAAACGATGTTGTGTGGGGCTTTATCTGCGGGGACAAAAACATATATGTCATGGAGGTAGGACAAGCGTTTTGAAACATCTGGATCTTTAAAGATTGACGAAGCATGGGTATTGATAGATCAATTCAGTTTCTTAAATCAACCTCACAGCCTTAATCCATTCGGAAAGAGTATCTACGTCTTCTTTCTCGCGTTTAACCCAATGCCAGGCATAATCCTCAACTGAATCCATCAGTATGAAGTAAAATCACAAAAATACTGAGCTCTGATGATAATTAAAAACGGAAAGTCCTTAATCAAATTGCAAAATCAAAAGCTCAAACACATCAAACGAATGGATAAAACCTGTCATATTCCTGACTTGGTACAGGCATTTTCCTATGTAGAAAATGGTTGATTGAACCTGGTTTTATAGCTAGCTAAACCTCTCACTTGTATGACTTTCGCATCAAATTCCATTATATTGACAACGTTGCGTGAGCAAAACAAACAGACACAATAATTAAAAGTACAGCAGTCAACATAGTGCCACAATCTTAATCCCTAAAAAAACATACCTTATCGGACCTTTCGATAACACATTTCGGTGGGAAATGAATCAGGTGTAGTAAACTATGAATATTTCAGAATTTAAAAGGATTTTGTATCACTGCCCGATAAAAGACCTAAAGGCACCGGTTGTCATAGGTTTATAAAGATAGATGAAAAAGATAACGTTCATCATACATGTACATAAAATGAATATTTGTTTTTGCATATTATTATTAGAGTACTCTAGTTAACTGTATGTGTTGGTTCTATGGAGTAAATAGGTTTTTAGTCGTATAGTTAAATACTAGTAAACACATCAGGTCAGTGGATACATTTATTGTGTAGAAATACATATAATGAGCTTACAGTACAAATAAAAGATAATTAGTTGAAGGAAAGATAACTCAACTATTTTCCTTGTATTTTACTATGGACAATATGTACCAATAATAAAAATGAAAACAATGAACATAGTGTTCTCGTCAAAAATTGTAAATCACTATATTCCAACATTTCTTTTCTATTATAACAAATTTCTTCTGATATAACAATACGGCGATGTTGTATGATTGCAACTGATTAAATTGTCTACAACGGTTTACATGAGGTGGATTTAAGCAATTTAAGGCCACCATTTGGCCTCAAATAATGAGGACAATCTATACAGTATACAGTTAACTAAAAATACCTAAACATGACAAATGAAAACTCTCCAAACGAGAAACTAACGGCCTTATTAATAACAAAACAATTTACGAACAAGAATGTGTCCAAAAACTTTAACCAAAAACATTAAACTGAAGTGGGACTATCATTTTCTACTTTCAGTAGACCGTGATACTGGGGACAAATCTCTAATTTGGCATTAAATCTAGAAATATCATATCATTGGGACAGTGGTGTAACATCGTAACATTAAAACACACTGTCAAACTCAGTTGCAATTTTTGAAGTTACTGTGCGCTAGTTTACAGCCAATAACATATTATAGATCAATCTGGCCCCCAGACTAAAGTATCAATCAGTATCAAGGTTTTTTGTGTGTTCTGTTTATTTGATATATTAATATGAGTTATAGTTTCAAATTTAAATGCAAGTCCTTGAGCATCAAATTAAAAATCAGGCTTTTATATCAAGAAATTTAATGTGAAACAGAGAAATCTTTTACTCCGCCATATTAACCTTTTTTTATCCTGCAAACGTATGTTCAGTCTTAGTATAACAATGCAACACATAAGTATAATGATTTATTTGAACCAAAAAAAATATTAAAATTGGAACTTTAAATAAGACTAATAGTTGTAGCGTGAGTCCTTGTAAAAAGAAAGAAAATATTGTATGATTGTCAATAAGCAATATGAGGTGGATTAAGGCAATTATGGGTTACTGTACGGTATTCAACAATGAGCAAAATCCATACCATATAGTCAGCTTTAATAGGTTTCAACATGACAGAATTTACAACATATCTTAACAATAACATCAAAGGCATGATTTATGATAAAACAGTTAACGAAAAAAAAATATGACTGCAGACAACGAAAATCCCTGAATTGCAGATTCCTGACTTCCAGACAGGCACATACAGAAACTGTTGGGGTTATTGTCAGCGATAATAAATGTGTAAACAAGACATGGATTTAGTTTTTCCTGACATATCCAAAGTTGTAACCTCTACTTAAGCGTTTGTGACTTTTGAATGAAATCTGTACTATAAACGTTATATTTGTTCTGTCATTTTATTTGGTCGCTTCAGCATTTAGCATTAGGCATTCCACATCGAATGGAATTTGAAAAAAAACGTAGTTTTTCTGAAGCAAGCCTCAGAAAGTACACACACAAACTTAGACAATCGAAATTGTAATATTTGCGTACAGTAATTAAAATTTAACTCCTTGTATGTAGCAGTATCTATGGTTAAAGAAAAAGTAAATCTATGAAGATTATAACATATTAATTGGTGGCGGATTTTTACAAAATATAGGATGCAGGGGTTCGGACTTTATAAAGCTACATATATAATAAATACATTGATTTGTTACGAGTATAACTCAAAATGTTAGCTTGCTTGGACTCAACCTTTTTTCAAAATTCTTGATCCACACCTTTATTACATGTAATACAAAGATTTATTAATTTTGATGCATAATACAGAAGCTTCCGGTGCTAGGGCATGCTTATCAAAATCAAAGGTAAAAATATACATGTATTATTATAAATACTAGTTACATTGTGTTAATTGAACTGTTACAACACTGTTCCAGGTTAGGGAAGGGTTGAGCGCTCACATTCATGTTTAACCCCGCCACATTATTTATGTGCCTGTCCAAAGTCAGAAACCAGTAAAGTCAGTGGTTGTCGTTGGTTCATGTTTGTCAAATGTGTTTGTCTCAAACTGATTTGTTATAATTTAGACCGTTAGTTTCTCAATTAAATTGTTTCATATATTTTATGTCGGGCCCTAAATAGCCGACCATATGGTATGGGTTTTTCATTGTTGAAGGCCAGGAACGGATCAATGCATTATCCTTTAATTTTATCAGAATAAAATCCACTAAAACTAATATTATCATTAAAAAAGATAAGCAGTTAATTCTAGCAGTAAATGATAGGCAGTAAACGAACACGACATTCCATGAACTTAAGTGAAGAGCCTAGTTGTTCGGGGTTATTTCCCTGTTTGCTGACGTATAAAAACATGATGTATTTCAATGCATGTCTAATGCATGGTGTGACCTATGCATATTCATCTTTAAAATGAATTTGCGCTTTAAGGAAAATAAGCTAATGAATTTTATTTTTTTCCATCAAAACGTATAAATTTTAAAATAAAGAGATTTGCATAAAATCTGAAAATCTGAAAACAATATGTATGGAGTTTTTTTTTTAATGTTTACAATTGTTGACTTTTACATAACATCTGTTATGATAAGCAAAATGATAAAAGTTAAAGTCGATAGTACGGAAGCGTATTAGGGACATAGAAAAAATGAAATTGGCAGTGAACTTTTTTTTCAAAGTCGAAATTTTGACTTTTCAAATCTCGAAATTTTGACTTTAACTTGAAATTTTGACTTTTCAAATCCCGAAATTTTGACATCAATTTGAAATTTTGACTTTCAAAAATCTTGAAATTTCGACTTTTTGAAAAGTCGAAATATTGACTTTTTTGAAACTCGAAATTTCGACTTACAAAAAGTCGAAATTTTCGCTTTAAACTCGAAATTTCGACTTTTTAAAACTCAAAATTTCGACTTTTATAAAACTCAAAATTTCGACTTTTTGAAAAGTCGAAATATTGACTTTTTTTGAAACTCGAAATTTCGACTTACAAAAAGTCGAAATTTTCGCTTTAAACTCGAAATTTAGACTTTTTTAAACTCAAAATTTCGACTTTTATAAAACTCAAAATTTCGACTTATTTTAAACTCGAAATTTCAACTTATTCTAAATTCAAAATTTCGACTTTTTGTAAACTCAAAATTTCGACTTTTTTAAAACTCGAAATTTTGACTTATTTCAAACTCGAAATTTCAACTTATTTTAAACTCAAAATTTCGACTTTTTGTAAACTCAAAATTTCGATTTTCTTTTACAATCGAAATTTCGACTTTGATCTCTTTTAAAACTTTGATGTTAGTATTCAAACACAGTTATTACAATTTTAGAAGGAGTAGACATGGACGCAAATTATTAAAGCGTCATCAACACATTTTGGCAATTTATATTTTGAAATATGTTCTGTTCCATGTTTTAGTTCCCACGACACTGTCATAGAATCGTCATATCTGAGAACATATAGCATCGCAGTTTCAAAGGCCTGTTTGGTTTCCCAATAGCAAGTCACTGACTTTGCCTTGTTTAAACAATGGTAAATCAAGTAGCCAAAAATGCCATGCATATTCAGGACGACAAATGAGCTGCTGTGTTTTCTAGTTTTGAATTTTGAAATAAATAAATAAATGGTTCTTTTTTCTGGAATATTGATTAAACTCTACAAGTTGACATTCTTATGACACAACTATTAACCCTTGTCTTCATATATCAGACTGTTGAATAAAAGTATGTCGTAACATGGGTGTATCGGAATAACGGGGTTGTCTTGATACACATATCTGAAGTCCAGATTTGAAATATGTATTTGAACGTGAAACATATTTTATTTATTCTTCGGCAAGAGCAAGATTTTCTATCTAAAATAACCTCTTTAAAATGGTTTAGTTTATTAAAATGTGCTTATTAAGTTTATGATGTAAATGTATTTGGCTCTCCGCTTGCTGATATAAATGACTGTGAATGTGGTAATCGCAAACGTATAAATACTTAGGAAAATTCGAAATTTTGTGTTTAAAACAAGTCGAAATTTTGAGTTTAAAACAAGTCGAAATTTTGAGTTTAAAACAAGTCGAAATTTTGAGATAAAAAGAAGTCGAAATTTCGAGTTTAGAAAAAAAACCGAAATTTCCAGTTTTAAAAAAGTCGAAATTTTGAGTTTAAGTCGAAATTTCGACTTTTTATAAAGATAAAATTTCGAATTCTAAAAAAGTCAAAATTTCGACTCTTTGAAAAGTCGAAATTTCAAGATTTGAGAAAGTCAAAATTTCAAGATAAGAAAAGTTAAAATTTCAAGATAAGAAAAGTTAAAATTTCGAGTTAAAGTCGAAATTTTAAGATTTGAAATGTCAAAATTTCGACTTTGAAAAAAAAGTTCACTACTACTTTTATTTTTTCTATGTCCTTAATACGCTTCCGTACGATAGGCTTCAGCACAACCAAATTAATTTTGATCAAATATAAAAATTATATATAAAATATGATATTCCTGAAAGCAACAAACTGTAGAAAAATAACAACATATTTGAGGCTATCGTACGTTTGATCTCATATTTCGCGGATGAAAAGTATCCAAAATATCCTCCGGTTGTATATTGTTTAATGTAAAAAGATTTTTATCAATAATCCGATCATAATTTGTCATTCTATAGTGACTATTGACAACAAGGGTACGTATTGTTAAATAGCATAGTTACTGTATTTCTAATATGCATATACATTGTAAAAATACAATAAATCAAAACTTTTTTTTAACTTTTTGCGCACAAAAATTATCAATTTCAAACAATAAGCTTTAGAAATGTAAATTTTTAGATTTCTACAGATTGAGAAAGAAAATAAATTGATATGTTTATGTTATGTAAATCTACTGTTACATGTACATAATATCTTGAATTATTCGAGACATTAAGGATTTTCTTTATACAGACATAGATTTCCTCGGTCGTGTTGGGCATAACTTTTTGTAATTTTCGAAAGTGCTGTAATGCTTGTTAAAAACTTTGTACTTGAATAACATTCCGACTGTTATGAGTCAAACGTCAATATGGTAGGTTTAGTGTAGGAGAACGACGTAAACAATGTTAATCTGGTATCTAGGACGCGAGTTTTGTTTTTTTCACGTTTAGAAGCGCCATTTGCCCCAATTTGGGTAGTACAAAATGTAACTGCGTTTTTGGCGGTCCGAAATCAGAATCAGATGAGAATAAAAGTAGACGGCATGTCAAAATGTAAAGTAAATGAAAAGGGATAAAAAATGTGTATTAAATAGAAATCACATACACAAAGCAGTGATTTGAAATTCCATCAAAAATTGAAAAAAACACCCATTGTCTTGCTTTTACCAAATGACATCCTACAACAAAGTGCGCATGCTGCAACTTCTATTTTTATAGCCCATCAAATAATTCAAAGCACAATTTAACGCTGAGGTAGTTCGGCTACGCTTAGTATTTTTTATCAAACGTTTTACTCGATTAACATGTCTCAAATCTTATATTTAATGAGTAACGAGTGTTATACAATGTGTTTTATTTACTAAAGAACAGTCTTTTTGCTCTGACTTTTGAAGGTCTCTATAATGCTGAAATGTATGCACACATTGCCCTGACTGCTGGTGTCTTAGCAACAATCTTGATAATAACAGGAACATTCACTCCGTTTTGGACAGGAATATCCGGTTCAGTCTGGTCACAATCTATTGACTCATTATGGAGAAATAATTCTATGACCTCATTAGGACTAGGACTTTGGTTCCAACAAATGTGCACCACTGATGGCTGTGTGACGTCATTTTATCCACCAGACATGTACAACGTCCATGGTGAGTACTTTAACACTAATTATAGTAATGAGAAATACGTGGAAATGATATAAATAATTGACTAACTTATAAGTACAGTCACAAGTATTACATTTAATGTCAACTTTTAAACCATTCACACTATGACATTAAACTTAAAGCTTGTCGAAACTACCACGTGCTAGAAAAACGATTGATCGTTGTTTTGCATATCCTTCTTGGTTATTATAACTCCCATCGTTTTTTGTGGGTATTCATACATTTAATACATCCCTGTCTGGATTTAGCGCTGTGTATGTTTTAAAGTTAAGAATAGCGCTTTGGACGCGTGATTGGTATAGTGCTATTTTTAAGAGTTAATCTATTTTATTAATTAACTGGAGCTTATTTGACTAAATACGAGTAAAACTGCCAAATCGATAATTTTGTCCTATAAGGCCAATACGGATTTTTCCGTATTGGCCCGGGTTTAGCAAGCCCAATATTAGCATATTCGATTAGCTCTAGACTAATCGGTTGAAATCCCGATAACTCTAGAGTAACTGAAAGTAAACAGTTGTTTTGAAGACGCAGTTGTCATTTAGTTATCTTCAACATGCTGAAAATGTCAGTATGGCAAACATTTCTGGCGAAAGACGGTCACATTCATTTAAAAGATATTTTGAAGGCAGACGATAGAACTGTTTCAGGTTTGGGGAACGAGTAGATTATCACAAAGTTCATTTCTTGACGACCTCATAATTTCACGATTGTACACATCGATTTTAAATTAGTTTCTGCGTAACACATGCAATGGCAGTACCTTTCCAATTACTATTTATGTGTTGCGTCTAAATTTAAGTTGTAACACTTTATAGTGACTGAAAAGGGTAGAAAAATTCATCAGATGAGAAAATGCTGAAGACACCTGCATCTAATAAAAAGAAACAAACTGAGATTTGGATAGTTCCACTTCAAGGTAAAAATATTTATCTCTTTTGAAATGAAATTAAAAAAATATTGTAACACTTTAGTTTATTAATAAAGATATTATTACGTGTATTTACGTGTGTTGGACTGGTTAATTAATAAAGGTATCATTGCGTAACAATTTTCATATTGGCTTAGTTATAGGTCCTCGGGCAGCCATATTGGCCTTCGGCTTCGCCTCAGGCCAATATGGTACCCTCGGACCTATAACTAAGCCAATATGAAAATTGTTACGCAATAATACCATAATATTAACGGATTCTTTAACTATAATATCGAATTATAAAATTATTAAAGGGCCCCAAAATTACTAGTGTAAATTCAAACGGGAAAACCAACGGTCTTAAAGTTCTTGCATGAATAATGTCTTCCCGGAAATATTTCGTTCCTGTTCAAGATGAAGGCATATTGCGTTGCTACATGTGTAGGTTAACAGCTGGTAATGTGACAGCAATAGGGGTAAATACTATGATTCAATCCTATATTTTATTTATCACCGTTTGAGTCATGGTAATACCACTAAATGTTTGTTTAAAGGGTCAAACTACTGTAAAACAATTACTTTTCGCGGATACTTTATTTCGCGTTTTAGATATTTTTTGTCATGTTAGATTCAATTTTGCGATTGTTGTCTACAGTTCAAGTTGTTTAGTCGCTTTCTTGTTTAGATCCAATCCGAATCTCCTTTTTTCATCTTTTACATAATTCTGTATATATATCTCATAAATTTTCGTTATCGTATTTATTTTAGTCATAGACATGACTGGGTTGACAGAATTCCGAATGTATACTAGTTGCGGCATCCTTTTGAGCATTTCTGCCTGTATCCTGTGTTTTCTTCATATCAAAGAGAAGAGTCCCAAACTGACAGGATTTGCTGCTTCGTTGATGTTCCTTTTTTCGGGTTTGTTTTTGTGTTTTCTATAAATATACATTTTTATATGTTTTCCCTGATGATTGTTAAAATCGACATATATCTCAAATATAAAGAAGAAAAAAATGTTAAATAAACAGGAACTGCTACAAACGAAAAAATTATATATATGTTAGTCGTCACATTTAATTTCTTTAAAAGATTGTACAAACAAATCAGTCTATTATGTACCGTGCAAATCAAAGTATTGATATTGCGGAGTTTTTAACAGATGGAGAACCTGTAGGGATGAGGGTACTCTTTCTCCACAAATTGTAGTAGTCCCAAATCATAAAGTTGACAATCGTGGCCTACATGTATTAATTTTCATATTTATATTTCTACTCATTTATATATTTTTGAGTACAGTACCCGCGGAATGTCAGCATTTTCACTGCTACATGCACATTCAATTTTTTCGTACAACAATTTAAATACTGTAGGTTTGTTTATGTTTATCTACCATATTGTTATCCATTGTAGCGATCTTTTTACCACAATAAACAACGGTTAAAATTTTGAATATTAATATATATATAACTGCAGGTATAATGATCTGGTTACCGGCTGGAAAGATGATACACAGATATGTTCTGTTCGATACCAATCTAGACGAGGTCGGTATACCGGACAACCCTCTTCAGTTCCCGTACTCCGCTATTATCTGTGGAGTTGGTGGCATTATGAACGGCTTTTGTATATTTCTTGTGGCAGGCAGTGTTCGAAAGATGTGGAACTACACGTCCGAATTTAGACATAAGAGATTGGAGCTAAATACATTTGTTCAATTGTAGACAGTTTAATTGTTTAGCAGAATGCCAACAAGAATGAATTCATGACATAGAGAAAACTTCTCGAGTTTATATATAAATAAAACCAACAATTGATTATTGAAATGTATTATATAAGATACCAAAAATTTAATATTATTTTGCTTTTTATTCAAGTTTTATTCAAGTGGTCTCGTTTGGGGGGGCTGGGGTGACTACACGACGTGTAAGAAGGATGTAAAACGTCATGAAATAAATATACTTCCCCAGACAGCAATCCAACAGTATAAAAATATCAATACTGAAGAAAAGTGTATATATGCTACTTATTTTTAGCGGTCAAAACAGTCTTGCGCCAAAAAATTCATATTGATGACCATCGCATAAAATGTCTTTAATTGTAGTTTGTTATATTTAGGATAGTGTATACATGTAATAAACTATAACTTTAGATCTTTATCTTAATAAACAACACTGAACTAGTACCATTTTTGCTTAGGGCCCAGCTGAAGCCCGCCTCCGGATGCGGGATTTTTTTGCTGTATTGAAGACCCATTGTTTGCTTTCAGCTATTTTCCTCTCTTTGGTCGGGTTTTGTCTCTTTGACACATTCCCTATTTGCATTCTCAATTTTAAATACAACTACATGTACATGTATCGGGGTAAAATTCAAGCGGCCGATTCCTGCTTCTATTCTTAACTTTATATTTTACCTCTGAGATTTTCATAAATTAGCAGATATTCTTTTACTAGATTTAAACGGTTATTGGCGGGTTAAAGTAAGAAAGATCATAAAACGTGTAATACAATTGGACTCGTTATTAATTCATATTCAACTGATTACCAATGACTTCATCCTATATGAGTCTCTGTTTCAGTATAAAACTTTATTAAAGAACCAATATAGTCATACCTAAACAGATAAAGTTGAGAATTGAAATGGGGAATGTGTCAAAGAGACAACAAGAGATACATGTATGATGAGTCGACACTTGCAATCTATTTGTTTACTGAGTAAGACCCTTTTGACAGGCAAAACAATGCTTCCAATCTTAGTTAATTTTTTATGACCCACCTACGATAGTAGAGGGGCATTATGTTTTCTGGTCTGTGCGTCCGTCCGTCTGTTCGTTCGTCCGTCCGTTCGTCCCGCTTCATGTTAAAGTTTTTGGTCAAGGTAGTTTTTGATGAAGCTGAAGTCCAAACTTGAAACATAGTACACTTGTTGCTTATGATATGATCTTTCTAATTTTAAAGCCAAATAAGACTTTTGACCCCAATTTCATGGTACACTGAACATAGAAAATGAAAGTTGGAGTTTCAGGTTAAAGGTTTTGGTCAAGGTAGTTTTTGATGAAGTTGAAGTCCAATCAACTTGAAACTTAGTACACATGTTCTCTATGGTATAATCTTTCTAATTTTAAAGCCAAATAAGACTTTTTACCCAATTTCACAGTGGGGCATCCGTGTACTTTGGACACATTCTTGTTTGTCATACATTAAATTTGAATAAATCATAACAGTAACACAAATTATATACAACTATATCTGTTATCAATCAAATGAGATAAACTCTTATCACCATGATTTTATATTAATACTTTTTAAGGCTTAGTCAAGAAAAAAATATTTTAAAAAATACAAACACATATAAAATCTGGAAGAGGAATGGAAAACGATAGTAGCTGTGAACATTTAGAAAATGAAATTAATAAAGGTAAAGTTTAACATTTCTTTTCATTGACTCGCGGTGGATTTTTCAGATCAGGAAGTAAAAGTTTTAAGATATCATACATGTACATGGTGTCTTTACCTCCACTTTATCTGACAAAAACAATCAATAACTGAGAGTCTGGATGATGGTCCTTTATTTCTGAATTTGTTGATGTCAGATAGATGCGTTTATCTGCAATTCATGTCGAATATGTTCAATACTGTAATTGTACTTATTTTCGCGGTGTATTTATTTTCACGAATTTCGTGGTTGGTTTATTTTCGCGAAAATAAATACACGCGAATCTAAATCAAACCTTTCAACTGAAAGGCAATAATTATAAAATCGCGAAAATAAATTCCCGCGAACGTGTTTGAAATACACAATTCCCGAAAATAAGTACCCGCGGAAAAAAGTACAAGTACAGTATTAAGACCACATTAAATTGACATAGGAAGATGTGGCATGTATGCCAATGAGACAACTCTCCGTCCAAAGATTACAAAAGTAAACCATTATAGGTCAAGGTACGGTCTTCAACATGAAAACAAGCTTTATGAGGTCCCTAATTAAAGCACTTTTCGTCAAATACGCAAGAAAGAAAAGTCTCATCGTTGCAATAAATAATGAATGTTCCAGTATTTTCGTATTATTTCTGTCATTTGTGCAATAGTATATCAACACTACGAAGAACCCATGCCGTATATGGCTATAAATGGTCCCGACATAAAAATAATGAAAATATTCAATTGAGAATATTAACGGCCTAATTTATAACAAAACAAATTTCGGAAAACAAATTTTTCAGTAATGAACCAATGACAATCACTGAAGAATATGCTCCCAACTTGGGACAGGTACATACATGTATATAATCTGGCGGGGTTTGAAGAAGGATAGAAGTACCCTCTCACCAGAAAGGTGGGAATGTGCTGTTACAGTACAACATAAGAACACATAGTTAAAATCAGTTGTGAAGAGCTTAACTCGTCAAATTAATACAAAGCTACTAGTATTAAAATCTTACAAAACAACCATTATAGTTTGGACGCATAACGAAATTGTGAAATTGTTACCTCAAGCAGTACACATTATATACATGTATCATATATTGTCAATACAAATGATAAAAATAATGATATGAAAACTATAAATTGTTGTCCATCTTAAAAGATAAACTCCTGTTAAACTATTATAAAATACTAGTAATTTTCATTTGGTTTGGGCGGAAATTGTGTCAAAAATTTAAGGGGCCAAATGGAAATCAACACTTATATAGCAAAGATCAAAAAAAAGTTTAACACGTTCCTGTCACTGACTAAACGGTGAATATTTGTATTTATCATATACTTAGAATAAATAGCATATGATTTCTACTGTATGCTAATAGCATTAAATTAACGTTAATTCCATATTTTTCAAATTGGTGCTTAGCGGGCTGATATGAAAAGTTTATCACATGCTTCGATTGTTATCACATGCCTTTCCGTAACGTAATATCAGATTATTATATGGCATTTTTCATATCGCATGTATTATCAGCCCTAGGTTCAATATCAGCCCAAGAGCCGCATGGCTCGAGGGCTGATATTGACCGAGGTCTGATAATACATGCGATATGAAAAATGACATGTTATGATCTTTTTATCATATGCTTCAACAGTAGAGGAAAATAACAGATTCATATATTGATCCTTCTACGTGGTTCCCGAAAAGAAGTTGAAAGAGTAAAAAGTTCACGGACGTCGGACCCAAAATTTGATACATTCAATATGAAATCTTTTTATCATATGCCTCAACAGAGAAAAAAAAACACATTTTAGTATTGACGAATCGACTAAAAATAATTCAACAATATAGATAATAAACATTGTTTGGAAAAGTTAACCTTTTTTAAAGTAACTATGTTTCAGAAAAACTTAAAAACTGCATTTATTTAATATATATTTTTTTTAATTTAATGTAATCATTTTACACTATACTTTCCACTATTCAAATAATTGTTTTGTGCACTTCTTTGTAATGTTTTTCACTGAAAACGTAGCATTGAGGTGTATTTTCCGGAATTTGCCGAGTATCACCGGAATGCCATGTGATAACGTCACGGAAAGGCATGTGATAACAATCGAAGCATGTGATAAACTTTTCATATCAGCCCGCTAAACACCAATTCGAAAAATATGGAAAATACTTTAATTTAATGCTATTATCATACGGTAAAAATCATATGTTATTTAGTCTAAGTATATGATAACAAACGTTATCGCTTTACAAGTGGACTCTTATAAACTTATTAACTTAAGGTTTTATCCATTTTTTAAATTTCAAATCTAAACAGTGTTTTAATCTTGTGACAGTATGCTCTGTACAGTGTAAATACAAGTTTTTTACCTTTTATCCTTATTATTTTGTTTTACTAAAACTAAGTTACATATCTGAACCTAACAATTTTAATATTTTATAAATAACTACGCATTTTTAAAAAATTTACCTAAAGCTAGGATATTTTTAATGCGGTGACCCTGCAAATAGGGTCGACTTCCGAAGAAGAAGAAGGCAGTCCGGTGACACTTGGCAAATTCCGGAAAATACACCTCAAAGCTTCGTGTCTTGTGAAAAACATTACAAATTAGTGTACAAAACAATGATTTGGATACTGGAAAGCAAATTGTGTAAAATTATTAAAAAAAAACAAAAAATAACAAATTTTTAAATAAATGCATTTTTTAAAGTTTTAAACATAATTTAGAAAGTTACTTTTAAAAAAAAGTTGATTTTTCCAAACAGTGTTCATTATGTAAATTGTTGATTATCTTTTTTTTTGTCGATTCGTTAAAATATTCTCCAATGTTGAAGCATATGATAAAAAGATCATAACATATCATTTTTCATATCGCATGTATAATCAGCCCTCGGTCAATATCAGACCTCGAGCCATTTTGCTCTTGGACTGATAATGAACCTAGGGCTGATAATACATGCGATATGAAAAAAGCCATGTAATAATCTGATAATATGTGAGTTCCGTTTTTTCCATATATGGATCAACAATATTACAGAAGCACCTAACACATTAATTTTATGTTTCTCGGATAATACAAAGTATCATAATTTGCGTTCTCTTTAAAGATACGGCTAACGAGGATGGTATTGAAAAACATATATATTTTAATGTTGAGATACATGTAGATGTCATATTGCAGAAAGATTTCCATGAACCATCATGACATAGTTGAATATCTTGAATAAGCGCAACAGTAGTATACCGCTGTTCGAAAGTCATAAATCGATTGAGAGATAAAAACAAATCTAGGTTACAAACTAAAACCGAGGGAAACACATCAACTATAAGAGGAAAACAATAGAAACAAAAGAAACACCGAAGTGCATAAAAAAATAAACGACAATGCAACACACACAGAAACGAACTATAAGATAACAACTGTCATTTTCCTGAATAGATACAGGACATTAAAGATAATACAATACTAATTTTACAGCTTCCCTACGTATTATATATACCTGGCTTTCATATATGTTGAGTGTTCCTGAATAAGATGTATCCAGAAAAGCGCGTCAAAAATACAATAAAATTGAGAAAGGAAATTGGGAATGTTTCAAAGCGACAACAACCCGACCCGAGAGCAGACAACAGCCGAAGGCCACCAATGGGTCTTCAATGTAACGAGAAACTCCTGCACCCGTAGGCGTCCTTCAGTTGGCCACTTAAAAAATATGTGTACTAGTACAGTGATTATAAATCAAATCAAATCAAATATTTTATTGTCATATAAACTTTACAGTTTGTGACCAACATATATTAATACAATAAACACAATAAACATAAATATACATACATATTAAACATACAAAATATCAACAGCATTAAAATTTATAACAACAAACAAGTTGTTAAGAGTCCCCTGCCCTCAGTTCTAATGACTTTTTCAAGAAGGATCCTAACTTATTTGTTTGTAAAGGTGATGATGGATTTAGTAAATAATGAATTTTTTCTTCTTCATTTAAATTATTAAAGTTATTATTTTCTGTACATATGTGATGAAAAAAGTCATTTCTTAGAGTTTTATTATACTCACAATATAGTAAAAAATGTTTCTCATCCTCTAGTATTTTACATTTATGGCAAAGACGTTCCTCTCTTGGGATTTTAAAATATCTCCCCTTTTCAATCAAGAAGGAGTGATCACTTATTCTAAATTTAGTGATTAATCTCCTTATCTGAAAATTAGATGTATTTAGATAATATTCTAGTTTGTAATCTTTTTTAAGTTTTTTATAGAGAAAAAATTTACTTTTATCATCGATGTTTTGAAATTTATTTTGAATTAAATCTTCATATCTATTTTTCATTTTTAACTTTATATCGTTTTTTATTTTATTTACATCTTTTATGTCCTTACAAGTAGAAAGAATATTAAGGTCAACGTTAGTCTCTTTAACAATATTTTTAGCATATGTATACCATGAGTAAGTTCCTGTCAAATCTAGAGACTGTGCTAGAGAAAAAGCTTCCTTTAACAATGGATTAATATTATTATTATATAGTCTAGCTAAATATAAAACAGTTTGTGTTTTAATAAAGCATTCTATAGGCAATCTTCCTAATTCAACTCTTGCTCCTAAATTGGATGCATTTTTTCTTATCCCTAGAGTAGATTTACAAAATTTAAGATGCATATTTTCTATTATAGACGTCATACTAAACTCCGAATTATACACAAGAAACTAAAATCGAAAATCATACAAGACTAACAAAGGCCAGAGGCTCCTGACTTGGTACAGGCGCAAAATCGCGGCGGGGTTAAACATGTTTGCGAGATTTCAACCCTCCCCCTATACCTCTAACCAATGGAGAAAAGTAAACGCATAACAATACGCACATTAAAATTCAGTTCAAGAGAAGTCCGAGTCTGATGTCAGAAGATGTAACAAAAGAAAATAAATGAAATGACAACAATACATAAATAACTTCAGACTACTAGCAGTTAACTGACATGCCAGCTCCAGACCTTAATTAAACTGATTGAAAGATTATTTCTTCGTCATATCAGGCACAATCCTTCCCGTTAGGGGTTTAGTATCATACTTTCATAAAATATAAAATATATGAAAAGAACATAACCCGTGCCAAGCCAACAACTGTTTTTTTAAATAAATGTTTACTTTTATAAATTGTTATTTGGATGGAGAGTTGTCTCATTGGCACTCACACCACATCTTCCTATATCTAATTAGTTCCGATGCAAAGACCCTATAAGTGAATCCATATTAAAACCAAAATATGCAATCTTTAATGACAACAGTATCGTAACTATATCCCTTCTTAATAAGTCTGTTTAAAGGTTTAGTAAGCTTTTTAGGTGAATACGGACATTTTTGTGCTCTGTAAAGAATATTACCATACAAGATTGGATGTGAAATACCTGAACGTATAAGATGTCTGCATGTTGAGTTATTTTACGAATTATTTCCTTATACCGATGATAAAATTTAGTAAATGTTTTGACTAGTTTGTGATATCAAAAACCCTGGTATAATAATTTTTCAATAATACATAAATTTCTCTCGGTAAAATCTAACAAGTTGTTACATACACGAGCGAATCTTACAAGTTGAGATATACAAACACCATAAGATGGTGACAAGGGATCGTCACCATGATCTAAAAATGGATAATTAACGATAGAAAATGAAATCTACTAATGTATTCATTATTCCATAACAAATACAGAACCACTACTAGCGAAATACGATTATTTCTATTCCATTCAATGACGGCTGTTTGGTATAATTTATAGGAAGTTAGTAGTTAAGTAAGTTATCAAGTATTAGTCCAAGTACTGCCTTAAACACGGAGCTATGACTCACACAAAACAGCAAAAACGAGAAACGAAAAACACTTCTGATTCAGCAAGTTTATAGTTTACAAAAATTTAAATCATTATACACTTGTCAAAATTATTGTCACTTTGCAGGCCGTGTGGATTGGAATAAGTTTGGAAAAACACTGCAAAAATCCTTAACTCTTGGACAAACATTGAAAGGAAATGATCTCCAGAGTCTTATGCGATCACACACATCTATAACATGTGGGATAGCAATAGAGAATTGGACCAACAGTGAATTATCGTCCCCTCAGTATGCATCATGTACAGGCATGTTGTCAATACCACCTAGGTCTATAGGTTCAGGAACAGTGCAAGCAGTGGTAAGATAACTTAAAATCAAAGCAATAAATGCTGAAAGAAGCAACCGAAAATACAATGAACGAGTCGAAACCCTTTACTTTCAAATATGTGTTACTACAGAATCTTAATCTTTGATTCAACAAATGAAACCTGCTTCCTTAAGCTTGATTTTTGTATTTACTCCAATTTCTCTGTCCTGCCATGATTTGGATCCCAGATTGACAGTAGAGACAATTAGGGTACAGTGATGTGTCACATTCAATGCCTGTACAATAACCCGTGAACAGTTCAACCTAAGCTTTGTTGTTACTGATAAAAAATAGAGGTGAATTTGATATCGACCTTAAGTTAACTTTACCGTTCAGGAGTTGTGATTCTTGAAAATTGAAAAAGTCGTATCCGTGCTTTAACTCATGGAACATTCAACCAAACTGTTCAATTTTTGATATGCTGTTACTGATGACAAAATGGAGGTCAAGTACAATATTGATGACCGTTCAGGAGTTAAGCCTTGATCACAACGAACCCACAACACATCTATGCAGCGCCACGACAGGAAATGTGGTCAAATCGTGGGTCATTTGTGATCGTCGTACGACAGTCGCACGATATTTTGGGCATCGTGGCGCTGTCGTGTTTCGTGGGATGAAAATTGGACATGCAATTGCTCTACGATTTTTTGTCTTGCGGTTGTCGTGAGAGTGTCGTGCAAATAAACACATTTTCTTGGGTACCAACATAAACCATTTTAATAAAACAAACGATACGACTGTTGCACGAGTTTCGTACGACAACCCTACGACTGTGGCAAGACAATCATGATTCAGTCGCACGATTGTCTTACGAATACCAAATTTCGTACGATGCTCGCACAACATTGATTGTCTGTCGTACGACAGTGGTACGTTCGTCGTGCAACATTTTTTGTTTTGTTTAGAAGAATACAATTAGGCGGGAATTAATGTTTGGAAACGTCTGCCGTTTAAAGAGAATGGCTATGCCACCAGAACGATAACGCTTGGTCCTGCTAAATACACGTGCATGCAGGTGCCTTCCGGACTCTAACAAGAGCAAAATGTGGTCCTCTTAGCGTTGGTTCGACCCCGTGTACAGTTTAGGAACCGGCGAAACGCCCACCGTTAGTGGCTTAGGCCATTTATTGAACTATTTGGTTTCGTTAGATTCATGCGGATGGAGCCTGGCATGATTCAAGACAGTGGTAAGACAGTTGTACGTCGACAATGACACGACAGTAACACGAGCATCCCATGAAATGAAAACCTGACAAATAGCCCCAAACAACTCACGATTGTCTTACGACTGTCGCACGACCGACTTGCGACAAACCCACGACAGTTCAATTACAATTCTTTTTTCTCTGTCGTGTACCAATCGTGGACATGCGGTGGCTGATGTGACCACTCGAAATATTTTATAGATCTCTCACGACAAAAAAATCGTACGATCTGTTGTGACCGGGGCTTTATGGTTCTTGTGATATTGAAAATGCCAGGAAACAAATGCATGTTTAAAAATCCGGTTGCTTCCGCTTTGACAACTTCTTGGCATCCGCTATATTACTCCTCTTTTTTTAACTCCACTACGCTTTGTACATTGTTATCATGTGCCAAGCATATTATTAAACTTCTGGGATAGAATTCTTTTATATCTTCAATATTTGTTATTTTTTTCAAACATGCTAAGTTGTTTTATTTTAGGTCAGTCACAAGAGTTCTTTTGGTATAAGAGGATGCAGCGGGTTGATATCCTGGAAATTAGAAAACAGACGTGTTGTTATGGCTTGGACAATACCTTACTTTACTTCAAATGCCCTGATCGTTGGAATAACAAACAATTCCTGCGCGATACACGATGACAAATGGTTCAGAAAAATGATGGAAGACAAAAGTGACAATGAAATAACTTTTACAAAGGAAGTTTACCAGAATGGCAAATCATGCAAAGAGTGTAAGGTTGAATCTTCTGATGGAAAGTATGAAGTTCTTGCCACAATGGGGACGAGTGGAAGATCCGAGATAAACGTTATTGTGCGGGGAACTACTTTTGATAACTGTCATAAATCTATACGACATATGCGTCTTTAATACTACCAATGAAACAGGTAAAAAATGACTCTGGACCTACAAGTTTGTAGAACACAGAAATTAAAGGTCATCCCATGTTCTTCCACATCCTCCTATATATAAACTATCAACTACTGTAACTCTAAGAAAGCGGTTGTGTTTGCACATGTTAACAAAACAGCCAACAATGGTGCCGTTGTTAAGAAAACATAAACCTTTGCGTAATTTCATTTATCGGTCGTCCCACTGTCTACATGTTTATCACTCTGTTCAGCTATTAATATTATTCCGTATCATGTCTTTGTGACGTCAAATACGTTGACCCGGCCTTAATAACTTTGACCCGGACATATCAGCGACGTCATAATGTTTGAACCGACGTTAATAACTTTGACCCGAACTTATCAAGTCATCTTTTGTGTGCTGGTGAAACAAAGAAAACACTTCCGAAACACGCAAATATAGCCCGATATTGATAAATCGATTATCAGATTATCTGCATATATATATTGTAAAATATCAGCTGCTTGACATTATATGAAGGCTTTTTTTATCTCGTTCGCTACGCTCACTCGACAAAAAGCTTCATATTATGTCTCGCAGCTGATATTTTACGATATCAACATGCAGATAACCTGATAATCGGTACATATTAACGTACAACTGCTGCTAAAGACAGCATCGTAGATGAAAAAGCTTCGATTAATTGAAAGCTGCTGTTGAACTTCACAAGGTTTCCACTTTAAGAAGAAGAATTTGTATAAATGACTTGCCACATATTTTCCTATCCATGTTTTGTATTGATGTACGTATTTTTTTTTTTTTTTTTTTAAATAAAACATTGTTTACACTCTAAGGTTTTTTACTTCGGATTGGCTTCCTAGATTTAACAAGTACGTTTATCATAGCGAACACAAGCATCACAGAAAAAGCTCTTTTCATCGACACAAAATAAACACAAAATACAATAACTGTTAAACTAAGATCTAGAATGGCAATGGGGAATGCGCCAAAAGAGACAATAACTCAACCAATAATAATAACATCCCAAGGCCACCAATGGGTTATCAACACAGCAAGGAAATCCTGCACCTGGATGTGTTTTCCTTAGGGTAACTAACCCAAAATATTACTAGTTCAGCGAAAATGAACTAAACTTCGAAACATTTAAAAGAATCAAAATTTAAAAACAACCATGCATGATCAACAACAACATGAACAAAGACCAGAGGCTCGTGACTTAAGATAGCTTTTTACCCTATATTATTTCTAAGCAAGATTTTGTTAAATGGTCAAGATAGTGCCTTACGCAACCACACATATATTAAGGAACAGAAGTTCCATAATTATTCTGAACAAGAACTACACTGGAATTGACAGTAAAACTAGCATGAATGTGTCCATAGTACACGGATGCTCCACTCGTCCTTTCATTTTTTAAGTACAGTGAACCGTGAAAGTATATATACAACTCGTCTAAACATCAACCCAACAATGTTAGATCTGTAAATTTGCTTTCGCAAATATTTTGTTCTTCCATATACAGAATGTATCATAGGGAACATGTGTATATACTACTTCATTTGCTTTAACATTTTATATCAATCAATTAAATCTAAATCAATCATATTATGTACTTTGTTTAACCTATTTTTAATTTACTTTACATTTTGTTTGAAAATTATATTGTAATTATTCTGCTCATTTAGGGCGCCGTGATTGGCAAATAAAATATTTGTTTGTTTGTTTGTTTGTTTGTTTGTTTGTTTACTAAGTTTCAAGTTGATCAGACTTTAATTTCATAAAAAACTACCTTCACCAAACAAATGAACCAGAAACGGGACAGACGGACGAACGGTCACACGGACCGAAAAACATGTCTCTAGGCTGGACATCAAAATTCAAGATGTCGTATTAATATTTGATTCCACTTTATTTTTTTTCAATTCGGAAATGACTCAAGATCTGAAAGGGTAATAATTATGGGTACTTCAGAAGATTTTCATGACTATCAACCCACTTATCTAATTAAAACAATGATCTTATCAATCTCGACTTTCCTCTAAAACTGCATACTAGCATATCATAGTTGATTCAAATTCAAATATCAAAAATATATAGCGTAGGTATAAGATGTGGTATGAGTGCCAATGAAACATCTCTCCATCCAAGTCACAATTTATAAAAGTAAACCATTATAGGTCAAGGTACGGCCTACAACGCAGAGCCTTGGCCAACACGGAACAGCAAGCTATAAAGGTCCCCAAAAATGACTAGTGTAAAAGCATCCAAAACAGGAAAATCAACGGCCTTATCTATAAATAAAAAAACGAAAAACAAAATAACACTTATGAACCACATCAACAAACGACAACCACTGAACATCAGTTTTCTTTTTGGTAATATAAGTTTATTATGTTGTAGTTTGTTTTTATTCAGTTCTAGTTTGTTTGTTGTCAGTTCTGATCTACAAGTGTTGAGAATCTTTTGAAAGTCACTAAACCATGGGATAACTGGCCAGGTTTGCTATACCACACTGATTTTTCTTATTTCTTGACATCATAATATAACCATTCATTCCCCAGGAGGTGCCCCAACTGAAAAATAAAAATAAAAATGTTGTAATAACATTTGGTATTTGCTGTGTCTCTTTTTATCCATTTTTTCTTAATAAGTCTACTTCCATTAATTCAAAAATAATCGCGAGTTATAAAAGTATTGTATTTTTTATTTAATATAGGATTTTTCTATATTTTTCTATAAATGAACTTTATCTTATACTTAATAGAAAAATGAAATAAAAAAAATGGGGTCACCGTTCATTTACGCTCACAATCTGCTTTCGAAAGAAGCATACATTTTTGTTAATGTCTTTTTATTCTGTTGAACTAATAGGAGAAATAGTGGTAATATCGAAATTAAAAAGAACTAAATTACAGAAGTCGCTTAAATTTTACAATTATATTTAGTTTATGTACAGCTTATTCGAAAACAACAATAAAAAGTATAGGTCACAGATGTTTCAATTTTAATGCCAAAAAATGGCATTTTTGCACCAAAGGGAGATAATTTGGAGCTTTTTCAATGACATCTACATTTCAAAAATCCCCTGGGGCCAACACGAATTAATTTTTTGGAATGATTTTTGTACCATTTGATAAAGTAACAACTACATTGTACTAAAGGTAATAAATAAAATTTGTAACGAAAACTTAATGTTTATTTTTTTTCTGAAAATCTTATACCCGCGAGCCTCCTTAACAAAGACGGTGGTAAAGGGTTATTTTCGTCTAACGTGTTTTGACATTTTTATTTCATGTGCAGCCGTGAAAAAGGTTCGTTATACACCGTATTTCGTGAAATTGGTAACAAGATCAACGTGCAAGAACATTTTAATTTTTCGTTCATCGAAAAAGGGCAATTTTATGTTGCGTTTTTTCGTGCTGATACCCCCCTCCCTTTACGCCCCTCAACAAACTACAACCCTGCCTATTTTTGGCTAACCAATATAACAAACTACAACCCTACCTGTTTTAGTTAACCATTATAACAAACTACAACCCTACCTGTATTTAGCTAACCAATGTAACAGACTACATCCCTATACCCATATTTAGCTAACCAATATAACAGACTACAACCATACCTGTTTTATTTAACCAATTTAACAGACTACATCCCTATACCTATGTTTAGCTAACCAATATAACAGACTACAACCATACCTGTTTTTAGCTAACCAATTTAACAGACTACATCCCTATACCTATGTTTAGCTAACCAATATAACAGACTACAACCCTACCTGTGTTTAGCTAACTAATATAACAGACTACAACCCTACATGTGTTTAGCTAACCAATATAACAGACTACAACCCTACCTGTTTTTTAGCTAACCAATATAACAGACTAAAACCTTACTTGTTTTAGCTAACCAATATAACAGACTACAACCCTACCTGTTTTTATCTGACCAATATAACAGACTACAAGCCTACCTGTGTTTAGCTAACTAATATAACAGACTACAACCCTACCTGTGTTAAGCTAACCAATATAACAGACTACAACCTTACCTGTTTTTAGCTAACCAATATTGTTTCCCTTTGTATGTTCCGTAACCAGTGACCAGTAAAGTATGAGAAAGTATTGTTGACGAACATTGAGGTTCATCGTACACTCCACTCTTATACATCCCAAATGAGGCTTGGTTACCATCTATAGCGACAGCCACTGGACCAATTGACCCAACAGCCACGTATAGGTCATCTTCGTTACCCTTTTTAATGTCGGTATAACCCCTGCAAGTTGCTCCAATCGTGGCATTATTAAAACGACATTTTTCGTTCTGAGAAAAAAAAATAGTATTATATATTTACTCACGGATTGGCGTAACTAGAACTATATATAAGCATCGAAACAAATATTACATATTTATCAAATTCTTATATTCCTGGCAAGTTGCTAAAACCGTGTCGTTATCGACACGACATTTTTCGTTCTGAGAAAAAAAATTGAATAATATTATATTCACTCATGGATTGGCATACCTAGAACTATAAGAATCGAAAGAAAAAATGGCACATAATTATCAATTTATTATGCCCCATAAGTTGCTCCTTCAGTTTCGTTAAATTTAATTAAATTGTTATACATGTAACGATATTTTTCAGTGTCAATGTATGCACCATAGTAACTCAAGAATCTAAGAGGACTATGTACTCGATAATATCTATCAGAATTTCGGTAGTATTTTATATTAGTAAATTATCGCAATCTTATTTAATTGCGAAATGACCACTGGAGACTGTAGTTTTGTCACGGATTAGAAGTTCCTTCATAATATAAGTTCCAAAAGGAAAACTTATTCTGGAATATTATTTCCACGGGAATAAATATCACAGTATATGTTCCTAACGAAATTAATGGTATAAATTTTTGTTCCAACAGGAATAGATATTTGACAGTGTTAGCAGTTTATGTCAGACTTATTGTAATTTGTATATATTAGTATATATCAAATATGAGAATTTGAGTCAAATTAGTGAACATAAATTTGACAGTTAGTGTCCCTTTATAAATATGAATGACTCTTAAAGCCTGTACTTTATTTGTGTTTTGATTTAAGAGAGATATACCTTGCCAACATATGGATAGGATTTCCAAGTGTCAATTCCATGATGTTTACGTATAAATTCATAACTTTTATCTATAAATCCACCTTCACAACCGTGATTACCTAAAACAAGAACCATAATTAACTACCGATCATTTCTCGTGTCAAAAATTCAAAATACATTCAGGTATTTAAAAGCTATTTATTTTCGTGGATACCAATTTTTGTGGTTTAAGCAAAACTTGCATATTCGTGGATATATAATTTCGTGGGTTTTGAAAATTCGGCACACATTCCATTACTATACGAGTTTAAAGGAGTGAAAATCATTTCAAAGTGTACAGTAATCTGTGATAGCAAGAACATACATATGCATACACGATACTCTTGTTGTTGCAGCCCTAATTGCAGCTCGGTTAAGAAGACTTAACTATGTGAAGCAATGGTCATCTCCAACGACAGTGACTAATGTTTTATACTCAATTTGTTCACATGACGATTATTTTTCATATTCGAGACTATCATTCTAGACATTGCTTTTACTTTTCTACATTGGTTAGAGGTATAGGGGTTAAAATCTCACAAACATGTTTAACCCCGCCGCATTTTTGCGCCTGTCCCAAGTCAGGAGCCTCTGGCCTTTTCTACATTGGTTAGAGGTATAGGGGTTGAAATCTCACAAACATGTTTAAACCCCGCCGCATTTTTGCGCCTGTCCCAAGTCAGGAGCCTCTGGCCTTTGTTAGTCTTGTATTATTTTAATTTTAGTTTCTTGTGTACAATTTGGAAATTAGTATGGCGTTCATTATCACTGGACTGGTATATGTTTGTTCTGGGGCCAGCTGGGGACGCCTCCGGGTGCGTGAGTTTTTCGCTGCGTTGAAGACCTGTTGGTGACCCTCTGCTGTTGTTTTTTACTTGGTCGGGTTGTTGTCTCTTTGACACATTCCCATTTTCAAATGCAAAATGTTTGAAGTTTAATCATCATTCAACACATTAGCCGTACCAAAGATATTTTGAATCGTGGCGACTTGTTGAAAGTTTTACGGAAGCCATCATTTCATTAATAAATGAATCCACAGTATCAATCTATAAAAAAAGATTTGTTGTAACCGCCAATGAGACAACTCTTCACAAGAGACACAATAACACAGAAATTAACAATCATTGGTCACCGTACGCCCCAACTTCCGAAGCAAGGTTGTCGGCTCTCCAGACATTGCCGAGTTTATGAGCTTCGGTCCTTGCTTGGAAGTTGCGTACGCCCATCAAAATAAGCAAAGCCTTTACCGCACAGTCAGATATAATAAAAGCCTTTCTCCAAAAAAAATTAAAATAAAACAAATCCAGTAAAATTATTTAAAACACTGTGACCTACCGACAGATGTTGAGCAGTCCATTAAATCCTGTACAGACAATGGGACTAGTTTCTGATGAGCTCTAAACCACTGGCCTTCTAATGCTCCTATCACAGAGAAAGCCCAGCACGATCCACATTGACCCTTAAAAATTTATAAAGTGATGATTAATATAAAACGGTGTATAAAAAGGAAATCAGAAAAAAAAATTGCAGAATTTCTGACATTTTTCGTTTAGTTAATTCACCACTGTAGACCTGAGACAATCCAAACCTTAGTCTACATTTTATAGTTTGAAATAGAAATACAATCCTTTTATGTGACACAGTTCATTTTTAACACGCAGTTTTCTATGCATTGGAATCTTTAGATATATGTATTTGCACATATTTCAAATGAATTTAAACGATTTTGAATTAAATACCAAATAATTCGATCATCTTTTCGATTTTGACGCTGTGAGTGAGAAACATGTTTCACAATGACCGGCCATCTTTTCTTAGTTTTAGTTTTGGACATGTACATACCACGTGATACATACCTGGTTTCCAACTTCTGTAACATATCCTAATGCTGTCCAATTCATTGTGTCAGGTAGTCGTCCAGCCTCCACTGTTGGTACAAACGGTTTCCCCGGTGTTGGGTTGGCCGATATTTTTAAACCCGTCATTGTTTTTACAAATTCCTCATGTTTCTGTAAAGTGATAAACCTACTTTAAAATCCTTTAAACTATAATTTGTGATTATAAGCAACGAATAATTTGAATATTGAAAAAAAAGAACGTACAATGTTTCAGAACTTATTCTTTGAAAATACTTTATATACACTCAACATTTATCCACTTACGTGCATGCATACACATTATTATCGTTTCGTCAGACTTCATCAATGTGAATCTTAGGGAGCTACCATTTGATTTTTAGGGGGGGGGGGGGGCTAGGATGAAGTTTGAAAAATATAGGCAATACAGGAGTTTTGAGTAAAAAAAAAGGCAGGATGAGCAACTTGGTAAAAAAAAAAAGGCAGGACCGAATAGAGTCAAAAATAAAAAGGCAGGATTACAACTAAAAAAAAGCAGGACAAAATTTTTCATCCTAGCCCCCCATAAAAATCAAATGGTAGCTCCCTTATTTGTATATTCATATATCAGTTCTTTCGGGCAAACAAGTATTTGTGTTAGGGATGAATGATATGTTATTTGTATTAACAACCGACTAATGTAGATTTGTGTACAGGCTGCTTTGAAAACAGTTCCAATGGGAGTCAGGTAAACTATAGCCAATAATACACACGAAAACAGTTCTTAAAGAATATAGTTCTTCAAACGTTTAAACATCACAGAAATAAAAATAGTTGGAAATTCAATCTGGTCAAATACTACCATCTGTATTAAAATATAAAAAAAAAAATAAGACAACAAACGCAGAAATTCGTTTTCATAAAGTTCAAAAAGTTACTTTGTTTTCCAAAAATATATCCTTACCATATCACTGTAGCTATTTAATCCCATGGTATAGGTATGGAGACCTGCTGCAGCCTCAGCATTGTGTTTTTCTGCGTATATTTTATTTTCTTCCCAAATGATGCGTCTGAAATTTATGGAATTTGCAGTTAATCATTCTGCAGTACGCTATCTTGTATTCACTTGTGCTGTAAAACTGGGGCCTGTTTATTGAAACTGTCCCAAATTCGGTTCTAAGAATTTCTTAGGACAGAGGTGTTGATAAAGTTAGGACCGACTTACGACACGTCTCAGTATGCACATCGAAGCTATCTTAAGATTATCTTTAGCTAAGACGTCTAACTGCTGTCCTAAATATTGGCGGAAATGAAAATGGCAAATTAAAAATTAAACAATAATAATATATTTTATCAAATTTAACCAATTACTATAATTTAGAAAAAGATTAATAATTATAGAATGATGAAATTTAACAAAGGCTGGACAGGAGTTTGGAATAAAACAGTACGGACAACTTTGCAAAAACTAAAGGCGGATAACAATTTATGTAAAAAATAGTCACAATATACTAATAAATGAAAAATAGGTTATCAAAGGTAAAATGAAGGACAGAGATTACAACCAAAAGAAAGCAGGGCAATATTTTTCATCCTAGATCCCCTCCCCCTTTCAACCCGCCATAAAAATAAAATAAAACCTATACAAATCATATTTGTTTATAAAATAACCATCCTAAATATATCCTAAAGTTAAGACCATCCTAAGACCATCTTAAGACACCTAAATGGGTTTTATAAAATTACTAGGATTTTCCTAAGTTGCGACATGTTTGACAACCCCCCTTAGGACTAAAATATGTCCTAAATTGGTCTTAGGACACCTCCTAGTCAAAAGAGAGCTTCGATAAACAGGCCCCTGGTCCGCCATTCAATCTTAATTTCCGCACCGAAGTAATCAAAAAGTAATATAATATCCCGTCAAAATTATTTGGAACACATCTAGATCTGAAAACAGGTGCATGAGATTCAAACATTTACTAGTATCAAGAACAAAACAACAGTACGATTTTACCAATACAGTATATTGTTTATTCTAAACACTAAAAGACTTGGCTTGATACACTTAAAAATAGTATGGTATTGTTAGGATTCAATTTGTCCCAAATAAGTATTATTTTCAAGAGTTATAGTTTAGCCCTCTTGCACGTAAAAGACACCCTCGTTTATTTCCAAAAATAGCAGACTATTACCACAACAAGGCAGCACACGCACCCACAAAGTGGAAAGGGAGTAATATAAGTTGCAATACCTTGTTTCCCAATCCCGTATAATTAAAATGTGTAAACTAAACTAGTCCTGTTTCAGTCCTTTCGGAACCTATGAAGTAGGATTTTTTTTAAGCGTATCCAGTCATTTAATTCACAGCTTGTCGTCCTGAATATGCATTAGTGAATATTTGCCACTGGACGTTAAGCAACCAACAATCAATTAATCAATTCACAGCTTGTCTGGACAATCTCGGGGTGCTTTTGTTATGCTTACTTACTATCCATGATACGGTTTGCTCTTTAGTTCTACGGTGACATATACAGATTTTATTATCCTAGTCCTTTGGTCTCAAATTATCTGGCGACTGTCATTGTCAATCGTCCTGAACATGCATGAAATGTTTGTCACTAAACGTTAAGCAGCCAACAATCAATCAATCTTATTAGCAATCATACCATATCTCCTTATTCTATATTGATATGATTTAGTTCCCTTTCCCCCACACGTTGTACATGTTGTAGTTATCCAATTTAAATTAACTTTTCCTTTCGTTTTATTTATGTCTTTTAATCTAAGACAGTAGTCTAAGACAAAGACCCATCGAAACAACATCTGATAAACAAATTTAATAATACTTTTAGATATTTGGATGATATTTTGGCTCTCAATAATGACGACTTTAGTATGTATATTAATGAAATTTATCCTGTTGAACTTACTTTAAATAAAGCTAATACTAACAATGACCACTGCCCTTTTCTCGATCTTGATATCTATATCACTAATGGAAAGCTGAATACTAAAATTTATGATAAAAGGGATGATTTTTCATTTCCTATCGTTAATTATCCGTTTTTAGATGGTGACGTTCCCTTGTCACCATCTTACGGTGTTTATATATCTCAACTTGTACGATTCGCTCGTGTATGTAAC
This sequence comes from Mytilus edulis, assembly GCA_019925275.1. NCBI lineage: Eukaryota > Metazoa > Mollusca > Bivalvia > Mytilida > Mytilidae > Mytilus > Mytilus edulis. Next base: position 94,325,012 of record CM034354.1, read on the forward strand.
AATGTGTTAGATTTTAACGAGAGAAATTTATGTATTACTGAAAAATTATTACACCAGGGTTTTCGATATCACAAACTAGTCAAAACATTTACTAAATTTTATCATATGTATAAAGACATCATTCGTAAATTTAGCTCAACATGCAGATTTACGTTCAGGTATTTCACATCCAATTTTTTATGGAAATATTCTTTATAAAGCACAAAGGTGTCAGTATTCACCTCAGAAACTTACAAAACCTTTGAATAGACTTATTAAGAAGGGATATAATTACGATACTGTTGTCAAGTCATTAAAGATTGCATATTTTGGCGTTAATATTGAGTCACTGATAAGGTCTTTGCATCGGAACTAAACACATTTATTCTAAAAAACAGTTGTTGGCATGACACGGGTTATGTTCTTCTCATATATGTTATGATGGTATGATACTAAACCCCTAACGGGAAGGATTGTGCCTGATGTTCATATGATGAAATCATAATCTTTCAGTCAGTTTAATTGAAGTCTGGAGCTGGCATGTCAGTTAACTGCTAGTAGTCTGTTGTTATTTATGTATTATTGTCATTTTGTTTATTTTCTTTAGTTACATCTTCTGACATCAGACTCGGACTTCTCTTGAACTGAATTTTAATGTGCGTATTGTTATGCGTTTACTTTTCTACATTGGTTAGAGGTATAGGGGGAGGGTTGAGATCTCACAAACATGTTTAACCCCGCCGCATTTTTGCGCCTGTCCCAAGTCAGGAGCCTCTGGCCTTTGTTAGTCTTGTATTATTTTAATTTTAGTTTCTTGTGTACCATTTGGAAATTAGTATGGCGTTCATTATCACTGGACTAGTATATATTTGTTTAGGGGCCAGCTGAAGGACGCCTCCGGGTGCGGGAATTTCTCGCTACATTGAAGACCTGTTGGTGACCCTCTGCTGTTGTTTTTTATTTGGTCGGGTTGTTGTCTAACAATAATGATAACATTTCAATTACTTGGTGTACGTACCTGTATTTGTCTTCTATTGGATTATAGTTTTTGGTGTACTGTTGTTTGAATAATTGCCATTCAGTGTCTGTTGTTGGTTTAGATGTGACCTGACATATCCAACATAATAATACGGTAAATATTATCAACTGCATCTGCAAAAAATAGGCTGTTAAAGTCATCTAGTTATAATGGCTTCGGACAAGTGGCATAATTAACATTTTACTTCAGATGAAAAATGTGTCCTGCATCCTTTTTAGTTGCATTCTCTGTCATGCCTTTTATTTTATGAATTTATTCTGACTTTTTTTAACATAAAATGTCGTCCTGCCTTTTTTTTAACTCAAAATTCCAGTCCTGCCCTTTTTTAAATTTCACCCTAAACACCCCCCCCCCCCCCCCCCCCCCCCCCCCCCCCCCCCCTCATCGATTGTTGAAAATGGAACAAAGATACGAAGGGATAAACTCCAGTGTAACACTATTATTTTTTTTATTTTTTTTTCCTAAATCGCCACGAAAATATCTATTCAGCGATACATATATATTACGTCACATGCATGTTTATATTCTCATTTTGATAACGTTTGTCATGGATTTTTCTCAGTACAAACATTTACATATAAGGAGTTTATCAGATTAGATTTAAGATAATAAGATATCACAAAATATAGTATGATCATAAATATTTTCTCTGTGGTACATGTAGGCTGTCACAGGCGGATTAAGTGGGGCCGGTCCCCCCCTTTTCCGAGAAAATTTAGTTGTTTTGATAGGGAATAACTGAAGCATGACCGGAGCGGGTCCTCTCTTAGGAGGTCAGTGGGCTTATGAAAATTTCTGGATCCGCCACTGGCTGTTGTTATTAAATATGAAGTAAGGGAGCTACCATTTGATTTTTATGAGGGAGCTAGGATGTACATGTATAAAATATTATGAATAAATAGGCCGGATGAGCACCTTAGCAAAACAAGGCAGTATAACAATTTATGTATGAAAAAGACAGGACTTAATATAGCGAAAAATAAAAATCATGACAGACTGAGAGATTTCAACTAAAAATCATACGAATTCAGGACAAAATTGTTCATCATAGCCCCTAAAACCCAAATGATAGCTCCCTAATTGTTGATTACAAAACAATGTGAATGCTGTTCACGCACTCTATAAAAAGATTGACTTCATGATTGATCGAAGGCAGCCCTGCAATCGTCAGAAATTAAAAAAAAATCTCATGTTTTTCGCGAACAATATGCATTTTTTGTATAAAATTATCCATTTGTTTCGCCTGCATGTTAGCAGCTCCCCTTGGCAATATTCAATACCCGTGTATTACATTCTTTTTTTCATACATGTATATCCTGGATCTGCTCGAGGGTAGATAGTTCTTAACATATTTGTGAATTCGCTTACCTTTCTAAATGTATATAAAAGCAAGCCTGCAGTTTAGATATGTGTTTAAATCAGAGTCATCGAAGTGCTGATATACACTAAAGATTAGATATAATAATTCTTAAATATATAATTTTTGTTATCACATAAAGTGTGTCATATGAACAAAATCATATGATTAAGTCAATGTACGTGACGTTGGTTTTTTTTTTTTTTTTTTTTTTTTTTGGTACGCTCGCTTTAGGTCAGATGCACTTTTTTCTAATATTGCTAGCTCACCGTTTTATTAATACATTTTTATCTCAACATGTGTGTCATATGAACAAAATCATATGTTTAAGGATGTTTGCTTGTATTAATGAATGGCTATTATTTATTTTGAATTTATTGAACCATAAAATAAATTTTTGACTCTTCACATTGAATAATCCGCGAAGCGGATTATGTAAAATGTGAAGAGTCAAAAATTAATTTTATGGTTCAATAAATTATAAATAAATTATTGCCATTCATTATAAATAAATTTCTATCAAAAATAAAGTTCAAAGAACTTTTTATATTATTTATATTAACAATAACAACGTACACACATGTTGGCGTATGAATACACAACGTCAGAGTGGGCGTGTCGCCATAAAAATTGACAACATTGAAAATAAAACTAATAATTTTAACCAATCAGAAGACAGTAAATACACCAAATTTATTTATATCATGATGTTTTGGATTTTTTGTCAGACTTTCGAAATCCTCTGGTTTTATCCATTCGAATGACTTTACAAAAGTTGCCCATGAAACCCCATTTTTCAATCAATAAACATTTTACGGGTATAATGATAAGCCATCTGTAAAAATCTTATAAAATTTTATTTATTTTTTTATAGTTTTTGAGAACTCTACTGGTCAATGATAAAGCTATAAAAAATCAAGAGAGAACATTTTCCCGCCGAATTTCTAATGGCTAATATCTCGAAAACAAGCACATTGACCCCTATATTTTTTTCTCTCGCTTTTTTGATTCCCCAATTAATCCCCTATCAATATATATATGTATTGTGTTATGGAAAGTTATCTATTTTAATATTTATTTTATTAAACTGAGCAGCGAACATCCTTAAGTCAATGTACGTCACGTTGATTAGATCTTTTTATTTTGTAGGCTAGAGATGGGTCAGATGAACTTTTACTAATTTTGCTCTCTCACCTTTTTTTTTTTTTTTTTTTTTTTTATACGTTTTTATTTTACCATAATATTTGATATATTTTCCACACACACCCTTTTGTCCATTCTGGTGGTATAAACTGTTTTCCTTCGTGTATATAGCAAAACATAAAGTACAACTGTTACAATAAACGGACATTATTGTATGTTGCAGTCTCCCCTGTGTAGTAATAAATTATAAAACAAGTGCCAGGCACAGCAATATTTAGAAAATAAACAAGAATGGGTACGTAGTAAACCATGTGCGGATCCAGAAATTTTCATAAGTGGGGGGCCACTGACTGACCTAAGAGGGGGCCCGCTCCAGTCACGCTTCAGTGATTCCTTATATAAGCAACCAAATTTTTTCCCAAAAAGGGGGGGCCGAGCCCCCCCCCCTAAATCCGCCTCTGTAAACGGATGCCACACGCGCACTATCCTTTTCTATGTTTAGTGGACCGTGAAATTGGGATAAAAACTCAAATTTGGCATTGAAATTAAAAATATCATATCAAAGGGAACATGTATATTAAGTTACAAGTTGATTGGACTTCAACTTCATCAAAAACTACCTTGACCAAAAACTTTAACCTGAAATTTGCTCTATCTTATTCTATGTTTAATGACCCATGAAATTGGGGTCAAAACTCTTATTTGGCATAAAAATTAGAAAGTTCATACTGTAACCATACAGCACATGTGTACTAAGTTTCAAGTTGATTGGACCTCAACTTCATCAAAAACTACCTTGACCAAAAACTTTAACCTGAAGCGGGACAGGCGGACGGAAGGACGGACGAACGAACAAACGAACGGACGTACTCATGAGAAACACTATCGTAGGTGGGGCAAAAAAAGTGAATAAGCCATCCACCTAGTAGCCAGTTGTGATACTGTCATGGTTTATTCAACACTGGAGTACTGTCAACAAGGTTTAGCCAGTGTTGTAGTATTGTTCTAGTTTAGCCATGGATTGAGCATTGTCGTTGTTTAGCTAGCGCTGCAATAATGCAATGGTTAATCCGGGACTGTTTAGCCAGTGTTGTAGTATTGTTCTAGTTTAGCCATGGATTGAGCATTGTCGTTGTTTAGCTAGCGCTGCAATACTGCCATGGTTAATCCGGGACTGTTTAGCCAGTGTTGTAGTATTGTTCTAGTTTAGCCATGGATTGAGCATTGTCGTTGTTTAGCTAGCGCTGCAATATTGCCATGGTTAATCCGGGACTGTTTAGCCAGTGTTGTAGTATTGTTCTAGTTTAGCCATGGATTGAGCATTGTCGTTGTTTAGCTAGCGCTGCAATACTAACTGCCATGGTTAATCCGGGACTGTTTAGTCAAGGATGTGATATTGTCTAATAGGCAATTATATTACATCTTTTTTTATGTATTCTATACTTATTGACGTTGTAAAATACCAATTACTTATATGGTTTACGGTTAACCTTAGCAAAACAAAGACTTATTTTTATATTTATAGGACTTGGGAAGGTTGTAATTGTTTTCATGGACCTGCTACTATTAATTTTGTTCCTTTGACGGGTTTCAAAATATCCTTTCATTCATTTCTTATTTTTTTGCAACCCTTTTTAGCTCACCTGGCCCGAAGGGCCAAGTGAGCTTTTCTCATCACTTGGCGTCCGTCGTCCGTCGTCCGGCGTCGTCCGGTGTCGTCCGTCGTTAACTTTTTACATTTTAAACTTCTTCTAGAGAACCACTGAATGGAATGAAACCAAACATGGTAGGAATGTTCCTTATCAGGTGCTGACCAGGTGTTGTTACTTTGTAGCCGATCCATTATCCAAGATGGCCGCCAGCGGGGGACTTAGTTTAACATAGGACCCTACGGGAAATTTATACAAATGTCTTCTTTTAGAGAACCACTGAATGGAATGAAACCAAACATGGCATGAATGTTCCTTATGAGGTGCTGACCAAGTGTTGCTACTTTGTGGCCGATCAAACATCCAAGATGGCCGCCAGCAGGGGGACTTAGTTTAACATAGGACCCTAGGGGAAATGCATACAAATGACTTCTTTTAGAGAACCACTGAATAGAATGAAACAAAACATATTATGAATGTTCCTTATGAGGTGCTGACTAAGTGTTGTTACTTTGTAGCCGATCCATCATCCAAGATGGCCGCCAGCAGGGGACTTAGTTTAACATAGGACCCTATGGGAAATATATACAAATGTCTTCTTTTAGAGAACAACTGAATGGAATGAAACCAAACATGGCATGAATGTTCCTTATGAGGTGCTGACCAAGTGTTGTTACTTTGTCGCCGATCCATCATCCAAGATGGCCGCCATCGGGGGACTTAGTTTAACATAGCACCCTATGGGAAATACATTTGTACATACAAGTTTCTTCTTATAGAGAAGCACTGAATGGAATGAAACCAAACATAGCAAAAATGTTCCTTATGAGATGCTGACCAAGTGTTGTTACTTTGTAGCCGATCCATCATCCAAAATGGCCGCCAGTGGAGGACTTAGTTTAACATAGGACCCTATGGGAAATACATACAAAAGTCTTCATTTAGTGAACTACTGAATGGAATGAAACTAAAGATAGCATGAATGTTCCTAATGAGATGCTGACCAAGTGTTGTTACTTTGTTGTCAATGCAACATCCAAGATGGCCACCAGTGGGGGGACTTAGTTTAACATAGGACCCTATGGGAAATGCATACACAAGTCTTCTTCTAAAGAACCACTCAATTGAATGAAATCAAACATTATGTATTAAGCATGAATGTACCTTTCCTTATGAGGTGCTGGCTAAGTGTTGTTACTTTTAGCCAAATTTTATATTCTTTTATATTTCAAAACCCAAGTAGAATCATGTGAGCAATACAGACTCTTGAGAGCCTCTAGTTTTATTACATTTTGCCTTCAAATATTATATTCATGTATCGTTATCTTCCGGTTAGTTAACCTTCTTCAAAATGATGTTACTAATTACTACAATGGCAAACGACAGTATGTTTTATGCGCTTGTTGGTTTATACCTCTTGAACTTTTTCGGTCCTTATTTTCAAATATTTCGCTCTGAGTGTTTATAATGTACGTACATCTAGAAAAGCGCTACGTAAGCATAAATGTTATATCGTGTTGTTTTCATTTTTTATGTTGATACTATCGTCAATACATGGCACTTGTTTCCCTTATAAATATAAACCAAATACAAACACTTTGAAAAGGCAAATACACAAAATCCATATAATGTACTTCAAAAGCATAATTCGCGATTTTTTTTTTTAAGATCAAATGTTATAAGATGCGGACCTTTTTTCAATGGAATGCATTAACGAACAAACTAAAATATTTGATAGAATTTTTTTTTAAAACTTTGTAAGCGGATTAAAAAAAGTGTGTTTCGTTAACACTATCTATCTTTCTAGTAATGCCTACCCGAAAGATTTAATGTATTTGTTGAACTTTGTCACTAGAAAATTCAGACTGCTTTAAAATTACTTGCGTACCTATCAACCCTATTTTTAACTCACCTGTTAGCTTTTCTCATCACATGGCGTCCGTCGTCCGTCGTCTGTAGTCCGTCGTCGTTAACTTTTACAACAATCTTCTCCTCTAAAACTACTTTGCCAAACTTAACCAAACTTGGCCACAATCACCATTGGGGTATTTAGTTTTAAAAATGTGTCCAGGGTCGCGGCCAACTAACCAATATGGCCGCCATGGCTAAAAATAGAACATATGGGTAAAATGTAGATGTTGGCTTATAACTCTGAAACAAAAGCATTTAGAGCAAATCTGTCACCATGGAAAATTGTTAATCGAGTCAAGCTCTATCTTCCCTAGAAATTTCAGATGAATGGGTTGATTTTTGTTATTATCTTACTCTACTGTATTCAGCAATAATGTTCAGCAAAGCAAAATCTACAAATAAGTCAACATGACCAAAATGGTCAACTGACACCTTAAGGAGTTATTGCCCTTTATAGTCATTTTTTACCAAGTTTTCGTAATTTTTTGTAATCTTCTTTGAAAATACGGGGTCAATTTAATCAAACTTAGCCACAATCTTTATAAGGGTATCTAGTTTAAACCAGTCAACCAACAAGATGGACGCAATGGCTAACTAGAGGCTCTCAAGAGCCTGTATCGCTCACCTGACTCTACTTGGGTTTTTGAAATCATATAAAAACAGATAAAATTTGGCTACAAAGTAACAACACTTGGCCAGCACCTCATAAAGAAAGGACTATTCATGCTATGTTTGATTTCATTCAATTCCGTGGTTCTGTAGAAGAAGACTTTTGTATGCATTTCCCACAGGGTCCTTTGTTAAACTAAGCCCCCACTGACAGCCATCTTGGATGATTGATCGGAGACAAAGTAACAACACTTGGTCAGCATCTCATAAGGAACATTCATGCTATGTTTGGTTTCATTCCATTCAATGGTTCTCTAAATGATGGCATTTGTATGCATTTCCCATAGGGTCCTATGTTAAACTAAGTCCCCCGCTGGCAGCCATCTTGGATGATGGATCGGCTACAAAGTAACAACACTTAGTCAGCACCTCATAAGGAACATTCATGACATGTTTAATTTCATTCCATTCAGTGGTTCTCAAGAAGAAGTCATTTGTATGCATTTCCCTTAGGGTCCTATGTTAAACTAAGTCCCCCACTGGCGGCCATCTTGGATGATGGATCGGCTACAAAGTAACAACACTTTGTCAGCACCTGATAAGGAACATTCATGTCATGTTTGGTTTCATTCCATTCAGTGTTTCTCTAGAAGAAGTCATTTGTATGCATTTCCCTTAGGGTCCTATGTTAAACTAAGTCCCCCGCTGGCAGCCATCTTGGATGATGGATCGGCTACAAAGTAACAACACTTAGTCAGCACCTCATAAGGAACATTCATGACATGTTTAGTTTCATTCCATTCAGTGGTTCTCTAGAAGAAGTCATTTGTATGCATTTCCCATAGGGTCCTATGTTAAACTAAGTTCCCCACTGGCGGCCATCTTGGATGATGGATCGGCTACAAAGTAACAACACTTTATCAGCACCTGATAAGGAACATTCATGTCATGTTTGGTTTCATTCCATTCAGTGGTTCTCTAGAAGAAGTCATTTGTATGCATTTCCCATAGGGTCCTATGTTAAACTAAGTCCCCCGCTGGCGGCCATCTTGGATGATGGATCGGCTACAAAGTAACAACACTTGGTCAGCACCTCATAAGGAACATTCATGCCATGTTTAGTTTCATTCCATTAATAGGTTCTCTAGAAGAAGTTCAAAATGTAAAAAGTTATCGACGACGACGACGGACGACCTCGACGGACGACGACAGACGACAGACGACGGACGTCAAGTGATGAGAAAAGCTCACTTGGCCCTTCGGGCCAGGTGAGCTAAAAATAGAACATAGGGGTAACATGTAGATTTTGGTTTATTACTCTGAAACCAAAGCATTTAGAGAAAATCCGACAAGCGGTTAAATTGTTTATCAAGTCAATATTTATCTGCCCTTAAATTTTCTAGAAGTCATTTGTATGCATTTCCTATTGCTAGGGTCCTATGTTAAACTAAGTCCCCCGATGGCGGCCATCTTGGATGATGGATCGGCTACAAAGTAACAACACTTTGTCAGCACCTGATAAGGAACATTCATGTCATGTTTGGTTTCATTCCATTCAGTGGTTCTCTAGAAAAAGTCATTTGTATGCATTTTCCATAGGGTCCTATGTTAAACTAAGTCCCCCACTGGCGGCCATCTTGGATGATGGATTGGCTACAAAGTAACAACACATGGTCAGCACCTAATAAGGAATATTCATGTCATGTTTGGTTTAATTCCATTTAGTGGTTCTCTAAAAGAAGTCATTTGTATGCATTTCCCATAGGGTCATATGTTAAACTAAGTACCCCGCTGGCGGCCATCTTGGATGATGGACCGGCTACAAAGTAACAACACTTGGTCAGCACCTCATAAGGAACATTCGTGCCATGTTTAGTTTCATTCCATTAAGTGGTTCTCTAGAAGAATTTCAAAATGTAAAAAGTTAACGACGACGACGACGGACGACGACGACGACGACGGAAGACGACAGACGACAGACGACGGACGCCAAGTGACGAGAAAAGCTCACTTGGCCCTTCGGGCCAGGTGAGCTAAAAATAGAACATAGGGGTTACATGTAGATTTTGGTTTATAACTCTGAAACCAAAGCATTTAGAGAAAATCCGACAAGTGGTTAAATTGTTTATCAAGTCAATATTTATCTGCCCTTAAATTTTCAGATGAATTGGACAACTGGTTGTTGTGTTGCTGCCCCAAATTTGCCATTTTTTGTTATTATCTTGAATAATATTATAGATAGAGATAAACTGTAAACAGCAATTATGTGAAGCAAAGTAAGATCTATAAATGGTCAGTAGACACCTTAAGGAGTTATTGCCCTTTATAGTAAATATTTAACAATTTTCATTAATTTGGTATTTTTTTGTAAATTTTTACCAAATATTTTCCTCTGTAACGAAATGACCAAGTTTATTAATATAGATAGATAAAATTGTAAGTAGCAAGAATGTTCAGTAAAGTAAGATCTACAAACACATCACCACCACCAAAACACTATTTTGTCATGAATCCATCTGTGTAATTTGTTTAATAATCACATAGGCCAAGGTGAGCCAAACAGGCTCGTAAGAGCCTCTAGTTTCAGCATCTTAGCGGAAATGTGGTATCTTTGTATTATGCATTATTTTAACTAGTGCTGACAACTTCCAAAACACAAAAGAAAGTCTGTCACATACATCCATGTACATGTATAAGTATAACTTGTATTACATTGTCTTTTACAATGCACCAAGGTGTTGCGGCGTATTTATTTACCATAAAACAAATAGTGCCTCTGGCAATGTTGAACATACAATTGTTCAGCTTTTTTGTAATTAATATTATTATTATCAATTAGTACAAAGAGGTACAACGTGTGGGGAGATATATTCTTGAAATAGATTTATACTAAGGCTCTTTAAGATTGTCTTAAGTTCGTTTCGACAACATCTCAATATTGTACAATCTCAAGTGTACAATAAAGATAGTGTATTTAGTACTGACACGGAGGAAATTCGAAACTTATAAATTTCTCTGACGCATTTACTCATTTCAATGAACGGGACACATATATAACTTAGGTTTTTTCTATCATAATTGATTAATGCATTTCTTGTAATTGCAAAGCAAAAAAGTGATTATTAATAATTAATATATAATGTGGTTATTTTCGACCACAGAAAATAAAATCAAACATTTCAAAACCACAGGTGGCTAGAATTTTAAGTCGTGAATATCCGTTCTTCATATTAGTGCAGTATGGTGGTCTGTCATTTTTGAAAGCTTTCAATTTTTAAAACAAAGTATCGTAAATTCTAATGAACTAAATACTGTCTTAAAAAAACAATACGTTACCTTCAAATATACAATTATACATGATAATTTACTTCGGGAAGACGTTTTGTATTTTTTTCCCCTTGTTTTTCAGTTTTTCTTGAAAATTTAAGTTCCTCTTAAAGAACATAAAGAGAGACTGAACGAGTCGCCATTTCATTTTTTTAAAGGAGTTAATGTACTATAACGACAGAATGACCAAGTGAAAATAGAAAATGACAAGTGATTTAACAAATAATTTACATTTCAATTGTCGATAACAAGACATAAACAGAAATTACTGTCAATCATATTTTGAATTTAAATGATTCATTTTGATTGTTATGATTAAAATAAAAAACAAAAACAAAAACACAGATTTGACATGTGAAAATGCGTGTTAATGTCCCTACCTATTGGTGCCTCAATTCTAATATTATATATTAATTGCTATTAAGTAACCATTTAGTATTTGTATGTATGTTCCTCTTACACGAAGTCCAGAGAAACATTAGTAAATGGATAGTCCCAAAATATAAACATGAGCCGTCCATTAGTGTCCATATCAAAGGTCACCTAATTAGTGGAATACATCTTTAGGAATTCTATAATAAAAATATGGATTTAACACTGAACTTTATAAATTTTACATTAATCTTGAACTTTTTACATTTAATGTTTTTTATTAAACACGTTGAAAGTCGAGGAACAATGCTTGAACCTCCTCAGAGATCCAGTTTGTGGCGTGTTCGACCTTGGAAAAAGGATAAAACGATTCCTAAAAATTTAGAGGATTATGGTTTGAATTGTGGTGGATTCTGGGTATGTATTTGTCTATCAATAATTTATGCAGTTCTTAAAATAAAAAAAAAACAACCATAGAATAATTAATTTTATACTATCTATCTTGTACGGTGCCTTAAAAACGTTAAGCTATCTATTAAACCAAGTCTAATCCACCGTTTTTCTAAATAAGAAATGACTCTACCAAGTCAGGTATGAATATGAAAGTTGTTATCTATTCGTTTGATGTGTTTGAGCTTTTGATTTTGCCATTTGTTTCCCGTTTCGAATCTTCCTCGGAGTTTGGTGTTTTTGTGATTTTACTTTTTGCAAACTATTATAACATCATTTGGTTTGAAGCTAGATACTTGTATACCAAACACACCAGTAATACTCAATAATTAACAGGACCTTTCGAATAGGACAAACTATTGTAATACATTATTTGTCAATTAAAAATTAAGCCAAAAAGAAATCAAAATCTGAAGAACATTTTTTGCTGTATAAGTGAATTATTGCATTTTTTCCCACTTAAGATTTAACACACATTAAGTTATTACTTTTTTTTTTAAATTGAAGTTACTAGTAGATTACAGACAGACAATACTATCAAGGAAGGGAACATTTACAATTGCGAAAAAAGTCTCCGATTTATGTATTAACACCTCAATTGACATGCTATTTTCCTAAATAAAAATAAACAAAGAAAACTACCTTTGAATATATTGTTTGTACAGTATGTTCTTGTGTTGTACTGTTTGCACAACTTTTCCAGGAAAGGGGAGGATTGAGATTCCCTAAACATAATCAAGGCACATTCTGTTCTTGTCTTTTTTCAAAGTCAGGAGCCATTAGCCGTTGTTGGTTGTTAATGTATATCATATTTGTTTTCGTTTGTTGATTTGTGCAAAGGCCTTTAGTTTTTCTCATTTTGTTTAGTCGGGTAGGGATTTTGATCATTGTTAAAGTCGTATAAGATGACCTATACATGTATGTGCTAACATTTACGTCACTTGGTCTCTACTGTATAGTTGTCTCAGTAGCAATGGTATCGCATCTCCTAATTTTATTGCAATAATTACACGATGACATTAAGTTCGATTTAGGTTCGAATGGGAAAAGTCCTGCTGTAATGAATAATGTGGATTTGTGTAGTTTTTGTGTTTATGTATCGCATATATCCCAATGTATAAAATTCAATCAGACCTGTAAATTCATTACTATCTACGAAGAAGTAATCAAAAAGATAAAAATTGCTATATTCAAAGCATATACTTTGAAATTCATAATTTTTAAATAATATAAATTCTTTTAAGAATATTAATTTTTGTACTAAAAAAGTTTATTTCGTGACAATAATTGTCATTTAACATGCAAAAAGAAAAAAATATAGAAAGTGTGCATTAGTATCAAACGCTTGTAATGTTCAATAATATGACTTTTATTGTGTTAACTATGAAGGAAGTACATTTTGTAGGAATTCTGATTGACATGAGTCACTTAATTCGATTAAAACCCACCTCCACATAATAAAATTACTGGTGAACCACAACCTGAACGAAAGTATTGATGTAAATTATTCCTTTCAAGTTCGGGTGGTTATGAGTTTGGACCAAGGCCGGGTTTAATATATGCAAGTCCGTCCCAATCTAAATATTTTAAGTTGGTGCCATTTTAATCTCTTAACTATCTAATATCCTTATGAAATGTTTGTTAAAAATTGAAATGTATGTCAGTTGTCACATCAGCCATTTTGTAATTGCAGCGGCTGCATGGAATAAATAAAGGCCAGTGTGGCGTTTGCGGAGATCCTCATGATGCTGTTTCCCGCCAAAACGAGCCTGGCGGGAAATATGCGAATGGAATAATAGTGCGCAGATACAGACAACACCGGAAGTTTATAAATGTAACACTCGATATTACTTCAAATATTGGTGGCCATTTTGAATTTCGATTATGTCCGCACAATAATGTGACTAAAGTTGTTACTCAGGAATGTTTAGATAGGAATAGATTAACAATAGAAGGTCACGGACTTACGTTTATACCAACAGATGAAAGAAAGTACAAGTTAGCGTTAGTTATGCCAGATGACATTACGTGCAAGCAGTGTGTGCTTCAGTGGAAATGGCGCGGAGGTTAGTAGTTATACTTATAATGGTTTGAAAAAACTATTTTAGCTTGACTAGCAATTTTCACTCTAATCAATTTCTCGTGAATCTCATGAAATTGATATCAATCTCACGTGAAATTCATGTATGTTTCACCTCGAAAGAGCTTACACGTGAAACACGTGAAATCGGTTCATGTGAGTTTCACGTTAATCTCATGTGAAACTCAAGTGAACTTCAATTGAAAATCACATAATTTTTTTTCACATATTTAAACTCAATCAAATAACATCGTTAATTTTAATTTTTATTAAAATCATGAAAAAATGGGGTAAAGTTCCATGTACACGCTCGTTTGAGGTGAAGCTCACGTGAAATATATCACGTGCATTTCATGTGAGATTTACGTGAAATTCACGTGAGCAAATTTTGCCTGTGTAGGCCATGCTGGAGCATTAGCCAAACGTATTTCTGCATGTAACTTATACATGCACATGGCACTCATAGGCACATCGGGACCTTTTATAACTTATTATGCGGTATGAATTTTGCTCAAATCTGAAGGCCGTATGATGACATATAGATGCTACCTTCTACGTCATTAGGTCTTTGGTGGAGAGTTGTCTCATTAATATTCAAGCATACCACATCTTCATAATTTATTACTATTGCAGTGGTTTATTTTTATATCACATGTTGTTAGAACTTTGTTACATGCGGGAGATATCAAGGTGGCATTCAAAACGTCAAGTTAAACAGTTAAACTTGACGCTTCAGACGCATTGAAATAATTAAATGTGTTGTTTTCAAATTTTTACATCACTGGGTCGATACCTCTGCTAATGGAGTATCAGCCCTCGAGGGTATCATCAGCTCAGTAGTCAGTACATGAATTAACAAACTTCTCTAAAATTGTCCGTTTATAAATTTGATTTTTTAAAGAAACTTTCAACTCCCTCGGGCAAAGTTGACTAGATGAATTTGGCTATCAATTTTAGGTATTTTTGTCATATAGCTCTTCAACGGTTTCGGTACTTATACATCCTCTGCTTTCAAATGTTTGGCTTTGAGCGTTCCCAATGAAGGTAAATCCAGGAAAGCGCTTCGGAGGCATTGAAATAATTAAACGTGTTGTTTTCAATTTTTTAAACTTAACTATGAAAAAATTATTTGTAGGGTAGATTCCAGAATTCTTTTAATCGTGTTAATTTTATTTAATCTCAAAGTGTGGTCATCAGATATGTACTTTCATATGTAGCCATGGATTTAAAATTAATAACAAATAATGTAACAAAAAATTGCCCTAATTGATGATAATTGACATCTCGACAGCTAATTGTGTAAGTCGCGTTTACATCTATCATTGCTGATGATTTGATTTAAAATAGAATTAAAAGTGATATTTTTCATTTACGCAGACAACTGTCAAGGATATAGTTATGACTTATAAATTCATTGCCAATAACAAGACGCCGAGGCACTCAAACTAAATGTACCCCAAGAATTAAGCTCATAACAGATAACGGAAATATAAAGTCATTGGAGACTCGGTTTAAATAAAACAGCAGTTGGATATATTATAGAGCGTTCGCTTTGTGTAGTAAGTACACCACTAATTCATGGCCCCGTTGTTTTCTATGTTAAATTCCTCAATTCTAAGCAGACACAGATCTTTCATTTTAAGTTCAAATAAAGTGACATTCATTGCATGTCAAAGCTACACTTTATGGTGTTTTTTACTGAAAAAATCAACATACCTTTAATGGCATATAAGAAAGGACTTGTTTTCGGAACTTCGGATATACAAAAGAGATACTTCAAATCTGACAAACAGGCAAAATGTACCCTCTTTTTAACATTTGGTGCAGTTTTTTTTTAAATATTCATAATAATAAGTCAAAAAGTGTTCTACAATGATCATCAGTCATTCAGCTTTCATTTGATACCAAAAATACATAAATATTCTACATATTTAGAAAGTTACACTCATGCGTAGGAACTATTTTGTGTTAGATATGTACTACTCTGTACGTGCTTTCAGGCGGGGACCGAACTAGTAAACTACCAGATAAAAATAAGGCAACTTAAAAAGGCGTTAAATTTGTTATTTAGCCATTTTGTGTTTTTTATTTGCCGTATCAAAGACGAAATCTTAAAATAATCAAAATACACTGTTTTATTATATAACAATGATAAAAAAATAATCATTTTGAGGGCGATTATTCAGAAGGGATCATTTGATACATATTTGTAATCGTAAGTCAGAAATATAATTCTGTTTCCTGTCACTGTCCAGGGGCTGATCCAGCCATTTAAAAAGGGTCCCAACCCAGGACAAAAGGGGGGGGGGGGGTATTTCCAACTATATGTCCCCATTCAAATGCATTGATCAGCCAAATAAAAGGGGGGTTCCAACCCCCGGACCCCCCCTCCCCCGTGGATCGGCTAATGCTGTCTCCGTATAACTTCTATAAATCGTGATGAATAACGGAGCACATTATATAAAGATTTTTATATCCGCCCGCCCTGTTAAAGTCCTCTTGTAATTATTTAAGAACTATTCTCGCTATATGAGCGTTTAAACGCAGTTTGTATGATTTGTGCATGAGTCTATAAATTAATAAAAAAACACGATTTAGATCTAGTTTCCTAAGATTATCATAAGTAAATATTACGTTAAGGTCTATAAACGGAAAATGTAGAACTTTAAAGAAAATTACAAGATGTGATGAGATATATCTCTCCTCCAGAGACCATTGAAAAAGAAGTAAACAACAATAGGTCAAAGTACAGCCTTCAACAATGAGCAAATTTCTTATCGCATAGTCAGCTATAATAAAAGGCCCCGAAAAGACTAACGAAAAACAGTTCAAACGAAGTCAAGTAACGGACTGATTTATGTACCAAGAATTAAAAAAAAAATTAAAAAAAATACAATGAACGAAATACAAATATGATATATTAAAAGTGACATACGATAATCACTCAAACTCAATAAAAAGATTAAGATCCGGGAAAGGCACATTCATAATGTGACGGGGTTAACCAAGTTAGCGGGCCCCTAACACGGCACAGTACTTAGTGTAACCGTACTTATTATACTATAAAAAAAAATAATATAACAGCTATTTCGTACCTCTGGAATGTCATGCCGAAATTGTAAAAAAGTAAGTTAAAGATATGGTATATATCAATTATACATTCATTAATGAGAATGGAATAGTACCTTATAATAAAAATAACATGTATTACTGATTAACAAGATCATTAGTATATTCTACAGTGATTGATTGTTTGTGGTATGAATGTGGTTGTCAAAACAAACAAAAAATCTGCCTTTTACTAGTACGTGATTGACGACCTGTACTTCAATTTGAAATCCTCCAATGTTGTTATTGCAAATTGCGGTTCGGAAGTGTTTTTACAGAAAAAAGTCACTATTTATAATTTTAACATCGTTAATACATTTTTTTCTCTATATCGAATGCAACATACAAGTCAGAATAAAAAAACATAAAACAAGATGGACATATAAGATACAATAAAAAACAGCAGTACGTAAAAGACAGTTTATCAATTAGGTCAACAAAATAATATTTAAGTAGAATTTAATTGAATGGACTCTTTTTATTTTAGACCGTATGATAATTTTTTTCAGAACTTCCACTGGTAAATATAAAATGCATTTTCACATATTTTCATGCATTTTAATGAAAAATTAAACATGTTTTTCAGTTATTTGTTACTTTGTAATAAGTTAAAAAAAACTATTTATAGTGGATTGGGAAGCAAGTTATTGCAACTTATATTAATCCCTATCCACTTTGCAAGAGAGTGCTGCATTAGACTGCTCTTTTCTAAATCTACAAGCCTGAAGGGTGTCTTTAACGTGCGAGATCTCTTGTTCTGTATTAACACGGGAAAGCCATTTATTAACCCCTTCCGACGGACTATTCTCGTTTCTCAAGACCATACTAGCAAATGCTAGGTAGAACTGTAAATTCAGTCCCTGAAATTTTCTCCCCGGAATGGTGATCGACCCAGGAACGTTTGTGTTTGCAGTCCGATGCGTTAACTACTTCACTGCGCCAGGGCTCTCCTTAAGTTCTTCATTATTGATCGCTTAATTTTGGTTTAAATTTCCCTGTACTTATCAGTCTATTTATTATTTACTCTGATACAACTTGGGTAGATTTAACGATGGCTATTATGGTTATCAGGTGATTTTTGTCTGCCAATCAAAATGATTGAATCTTTATGCGTCATCCATGTAATCACGGTTATTGAATTCTCTTACCTTTATATTTTATAGCATACAACTGGGGGAGATGTGATGATGGATATCAAGATGTAGGATGTGGTAATCAAGAGGAATATTACAACTGTGCTGATATAGCAATTCTGCCATCAAAGAGAGGAAAACCTCCGAAAATACCGAAACCTATAAAAAATGTAAAAATAATCGATGGACCGACTGAACACTGGAATACCATTATAAATAAAGATATTATAAGGGATGAAACAAAAACTATACAGCCTTCTAGAGATGTCAAAACAATAACAATGAGCAAAGATGTCAATGACATTAAAACTATAGATAACATTCTCGACCAATCAAATATTGTTACTTCCAAAAATACAGATGATGTCACATCCGGAGTTCCTGTATATTTGTACAAACCGGAAGTTAATACCATTCTCCCACCAATAGATGTAACAAAGATTTCCACTACGGTTCCCATAGATACAATTCTTACCGATTTAGGAAAACCAGAACCTACCCTTCCGCCAATTGTCGTAGGCAACTTGAATGATTTTACGAAAGGTGTTATATCTGAGCCACTTTTACCGGATATTAAGAGCATTATATTTGACATCACATCCCCAAATGGAATATCTGGTGTGAGACAAGACTTGGTTCAGTCCCCTGGTAATACCATCTTCAACAGAGCACAATGGATAGCAGGTACTTTATCGCCACCTCCTTCCGGCTTAGGAGCTTTGAATGCTTCCGGTGGTGGGAAAGCGACGCTTATAAACACTGCTAATACTAACCAATCAATGCTTACAATGCATAATAAACATGTGCTTAATGCTACAGAAAGCCCCCTTGGAATTCCCGTGACTATGGAAGATACTACACTTGACCCTTTAAGTATTAACAGGAACATGAATATGCTGAGAGACATGTTTTATGGTGCTATGGCTGCTGGTGCAGATGTTGATTTAGATACTCTGTTGCCGCTACAATTTTTCCCTTTTGATGTATTTTCACGTCATACTCAGTCTTTTGGAGATCTAACCGACCAGTTCCTACAAAGCGTGTATGATCTTAACAGTCAGAAACAAGCTAATGCTTCTAATGAGATGGGAAATAGCGAATTAAACATGAAGCAAACAAATGTTAACTCTGATACTTCTACAGTCAGAATTGAAAACAGTAATGTAACGCCAAAACCATCATCTACAATGGTAAATATTTCTGAAACATTAACCGACAAGCCAAACAACAATAATGTTTCTGTACCACAATCAAAAGACATTACTGTGCCAAAAGAAACCATGACTGCTAGTACTCCAGTCTTGAACCAGCAGGTGATTGACCCTCCGACAACCAAATATAGGAGCATAAATGGTATGCCTTCAACAACAGCAAGTCCTATGATAAACCAACAGCTGATTGACCCTCCAACGACTGCAGGTCAGATGATAGATTTCATGCCACAAACGACCACCAATGCATGGCATGAAGCTCTGTTAAGAATGAACACTTTATTAAACAACCTTAACAGTCAATTGGACACAATGGCATACGATCCAAATGGACAAGGTGGAATTCAACAAATCAATAATTTGATGAATGATTTGCACCATAAATCATCTGTTGGGGTAACAGGAGAAATAACCAACCAGTCTAATAGAGGAACCGGAAGTCCAATAGCATTACCACTTGTTAGCGGTAATGGACAAGGTTTGGTGGCTCAAAATGCTTTACAAAAAGGTATACATTCGTTAGAGCTTGTATAGAAAGGTTAAGTAAAAATGATTATGATAGATAAAGTGGTAAAGGATATCATTTGAATGCTCATTATTAAACTCATCTGCACCAACACCACGATTAATAGTTGGCACCAAATAACGATTGCACACATTTCTTTTAATAAGTGAAACATTCATATTCTCCATTTCATTTTTCCAATTTAAAAATGAGAATAAAGCACAACATATTATAATGTTATATAAATAATGTGCCAGTAAATATCATGTTGACAATCTTACAAAGGATGGGTAACGTTGACGGGAATAATGTGTTATTATATTGTGACGGGATTGCTTCCCTTAGAAAAACTTAGTAGATACTTAGTAAGCCGTAAGCGATTGAGCTAAGGAAGTACTTCTTTAGCTCAGTCGGTATACGCGCTGCCTTGTAACACAGAGGTACCGGGTTCGAGTCCCGGTGGAGACGAGCAATTTTGTAATGAAATTCGTGCTCTCCGGTTACAATATCAAGTACCTGCTGACTAATACGTAAATTATTTTAATAAGTTAAGAGCTGGTATTAGCATTTTGTTTCTACAAATAAAAACCTCCCTTTCTCACTATTCTACTCTTTACTGTAAGAAATTGTAGCCTCTTTAGATAAAAGCCACAAGAAGTCACCAAGCCTGAATATGACATTCAGTGAATCTGGTGCGAAAACGAACCCCTTGTAGCTTTTACATTGTAAGATAACGCTTTCAGCATAGATTATATCTGATCATATATAGGAAACATAATGTGTACATCAAAACAATTTGATGTGTACAGAGAACATTAGTTGCTTGGCAAACCATGAAAGCAATATAACATTTGTGTTGATGATACATATGTTTATGCCTCTGCTACAGAAAAGTAACAATAGTTTTTTCTTACCAATCGAAATAAAAGGACAGAAAATTTAAGGGATAACTGAAAACCTAAGCTGTCTGACTAATGTTTATATCTACGAATTATTGGTTAATAACTTAACCGAACTTTTATTTTATATCAACACACTAAAAACGTTGATCTGTAATATTATGTAAAGCTGGAAAGATAGTTTCGTATCATTAAGCGGTAAAGTAGAAGTGCAAAGTTGATAATAGTATATACACTGTACATGTTTTCTCATTTCAGATGGCATTGTAGTTTCTGATGTAGGTAGTTTACGTATGCAAAACCCTGGAGTCCTATATGTTGAACGTCCTTCAAAAGATATTGCATCGTCTTGGGATAAATTGTCACAAGTGCCATTAGGATTTGTAGATAATACAATAAATCAGAATATCAATGTTCAACTAAATAAGTTGCCCGGAAGTCAGGGAAATAAACCAATTGTTATTTCAGATCCGAAAACAAACTTTTCGTTTAAGAGATTAGATGCTAGAAATGTTGATGTTTTAGGAATAGCAGTTGATGCTCCAATGGTTGCCAATGGAAATTCTATTATGAGCCAACCGAAGATAAACGTATTAAATTCACCAGAAATATTTCGAAAACAAAATTTTGTTGTCAGTGAACCTAGGAATCAGCCAATGTCAGATGTTGCTTTGCCTAAATTAAGCAAAAGAGACGCAGAACCTAATCATAACTCAAATAATATCCCAGTTAATATCAAATTAGTAGGAGGCACAAGTTCTCAAGATAAAATTGTAAATGCACGAATTCTTGACCGATTGTTAAATGGATTGAACAGTGGTATTAGTATTTCTAACACAGTACATGCGCAGAATAGACAAGACGTTAATAAGAATGCAGCGCCTGCCATCAAAACTTCATTCAAAGCTGACAACAATATTAATTCAATCGAAACTGGATCTAACCCTTTACAATTGATGTCTAAAAAGAAGCAATCGAACAAATCAAACAACGCAAATGTTTGGAAACAATTCGCCAAAAGTTTAATTCCACCTGAAACATCGAATTCCATGAATTCAGTTTTAAATCCAAAGAATAATGGCAAGTCAAAACAGTTTAATGTTTGGAATCTGGTCAAGCAAGAAAAGCAACAAATAGCACCTACTGCATTAACTTATTCTAGGGATTCAGCTTTTGATACCATTATCAATAATGGTTTATGGGTTTATCCTAAAACGATTCCGGAAAAAAGAACAACTCAAGGGCCAAATTTAGGAGGTGTGACGAATAGTATGTTGGACCTAATGTCAGATTTATGGAACTCTCAAACCACCGCTTATCCTTTGTTTCAAGGAAATACAATTGTTTGATTTGGTACACACTAAGAAAAACTTAATTGATTGTGACGTTAAAGCATTATGACGTCATGACGTTTCCAAGGACATTTATCTATAACATCTTTTCAATGATTGAAAAAAGAAATGGCAGCCATGTAGTTTAGAGGAATAATAAACAACTGAAGAAGGCCAATGGCCGAAACGTCTTGAACAATTGGTTTATTTATACAATTATAAAAACTTAATTACCTTTTACTAACTCATTTTACATGAAATTTTTTCAGTTGTTATATTTCTCTCCCTATTAACTTTATAAAAAATAGTTTATATAGCGAAATTTCGTTTTTCTCCTTTAAATTAATATAAACACCCATGTAAGTGATTTTAAATTATATTAGTGAAGGCAGAATGATTATTTGAAAAGAAAGAACAATTGTAAATCCAGCTGTTAGTAATACACTATTGAAATTATTAAGACAAAACATTTGACATAAGCACAAAACCAATAACATTTATTATGTATAAAGGTTTATACTTACGATAATTGACTTATTATGTATTCAAATACTTACTAAATATTTTTTTTTATTAAAAGATGGCGTTAATTTATTTTTCTGAATATACTCTCATATTCTGAGCATTTGTTTCTATGGTATTATTTTGTCTCCGAAACGAACCCTCTTGCTGCCGAGTTTTTTTCTTGCCATGTCGCGCCAAAAGCATCTTGACGTTTTTTATCTGTGACGTTGCAAAACTTGTGCCTCTCTGTAGAACTGCGCTTTCCCGCCGTCCATAGTTTTTCCCGCGTCAATGTAGCCGTAATTATGAAAAGCGATGTATAAGTAATTTTACGGAAGTTATTGCTCTAAGATTGTCATAAACGATGTTTTTTAATACAACATTAATTAAAAATACAACTCTTAATAATTTTTTTTATCTTTCTTGTCTTAAAGTAAAGTGAAAATGATATCCCAATTGCTATACTAGCTTTGAAGGCGACCTTGTTTTATATTTGTCAAGTGAAATGCATAAATGATTCTTAACCACATATTTTTATTCTCGTTTTTTATTAGGTTAGTAAACCTTGTTATAATTGGTAAATACCGTAAAAAAACATCGGCACCCAATGAAAATAAAAAATAAAAACAAAGCGTGTACAAATAAAAATAAATAAACTCTCCGAGTAGCTGTTCTGTGATTCTATGAACTACTTCTGGTTGTAAAGTATCAAACGTGGCAGATAACAATTTTAATTTCAATCCATGTTTCGGTAGGCGAGAAAATATTTTTTAAATAAAAATTATTATCCATATTCCATTTGCTTATTTTTTAATCATGTTTATTATTATTTTGTTGACCACTTATTGCTCAAAATTTTAGAGAATAAAAAAAACCCAACATAGTAAAAACAAGGGAAGAAACTCTCTTAAATGAATTGCTATTGTCTACAAGTAAACCTGAATCAATAATAATTCATTTTCATTTACTATGATAAAGTACAAACTGTAATTGACATACACGGAATATCTTTAAAATTTGTTAATTGATAAATTGTTCTCTTCTCAACGTTCAGTGGCAAATATTTCAGTCATGCAATATAAAGGACGTCTATAATTTAATATACAATAAATCTATTGCTCAGTGGGTACTACAAAGTAAAAAATCTGTGATGAATGCCAGAAAAAAGGATATCGATTATATATATGATAGGAGGAGAAATCATTGTGTCTACTACTAATTTAACATCCCCTTTTCGAATGGAAATAAATATTTTTAGGTCAGTGCTTCCATGCTGAAACGGGTTTAAAATGTATTGAAATGTCGTATTGCAATACAAGTACATCGGTTAACATGTGTGTACTTTTACAAAAAAAACTAACTGAGATTTCAATCTCGACATTAGAGCCCTAAATAAATTACCCAGTTCTCTTAACATGCTTAAATAAAGCGTGTATTGTAACTGAATATAAATATTTCGCGTAAACAAGTACACCAGTTACCTTTTTTATGATTATTTATTAGGAATACGATTATTATATGAGATAATCTGATTAATAGATGTTTCGAAAAAAAACGTAAAACAAATTTCTCGAAAGAATGCAACATTTTACATAAAAATGACGAACTAGATAATTAGTAAATACGTTAAATAAGTTGGTATTATAGTACTAACAAGCTTATGATCCTGTATAATTTCTTGACATCCGTTTTAAGTATACTTTTAATGCATTTTATTCAGTTTGCTTCATTCCCGCCAAAATCGTCCTTTTGGCGCCGTCTTTTGACGTTGTCAGTGCCCCTGAGTATTGTGACGTTACCATGGACCTTTGACGTTCTACACAATCAACAAGATTTGTGTGTAGACGCCATAAATGTCCCTTTGGCAGCAAGAGGGTTAAAATACTTTTTGTTTTCGATCTTCATCTTGGTTTCTCGCACCTAGACTTGTATGCAGCAGCTCTAAGAAATTAACCCTCTTGCTGCCGAGTTTGTTTCTTGCTTTGTCGCACCAAAAAGCATCTTGACGTTTCTTATCTGTGACGTTGCAAAACTTGTGCCTCTCTGTAGAACTGCGCTTTCCCGCCGCCCATAGTTTTTCCCGCGTCAATGTAGCCGTAATTATGAAAAGCGATGTTTTTAATACAACATTATTTAAAAATACAACTTTTAACCTTGGAATATATTTTTTTTTATCTTTCTTGTCTTAAAATAAAGTGAAAATAATATACCAATTGCTATACTAGCTTTGAAGGCGACTTTGTTTTATCTTTGTCAAGTGAAATGCATAAATGATTCTTAATCACCTATATAAAATACTAAAATATTTATTCTCGTTTTTTTATTAGGTAATTGGTAAATACTGTGAAAAAATCTCTCAAATCATTATATAAACGGCAAAACAACGGCACCCAATGAAAATGAAAATAAAAACAAAGCGTGTACAAATTGATAAAAATAAATAAAATCTCCGAGCAGCTGTTCTATGATTCTATGAACTACTTCTTGTTGTAAAGTATCAAACGTGTCAGATTAAAATTATCATGATTTCAATCCTTGTTTCGGTAGGCGAGGAAATATTTTTTAAATAAAAATTATTATCCATATTCATTTTGCTTATTTTTTAATCATGTTTATTATTATTTTGTTGACCACTTTAATATTGCTCAAAATTTTAGAGAATATGAATAAAAAAAAACATAGTAAAAACGAGGGAAGAAATTCTCTAAAATTAATTTCTATTGTCTACAAGTGAACCTGAATCAATAATAATTCATTTTCATTTACTATGATAAAGTACACACTGTAATTGACATACACGAAATATCTTTAATATATGTTAATTGATAAATTGTTCTCTTCTCAACGTTCAGTGGCAAATGTTTCATGCAATATTAAGGACGTCTGAAATTCAATATACAATAAATCTATTGTTAAGTGGGTCCTACAAAGTAAAAGATCTGTGGTGAATGCCAGAAAAAAGAGGTTGCCACTGGGAAAGGATATCTATGATATGATATGAATAGAAATCATTGTGCCTACTACTAATTTATATTTACATCCCCATTTCGAATGAAAATAAATATTTTTAAGTCAGTGCTTCCATGATGAAACAGGTTTAAAATGTATTGAAATATCGTATGGCAATATAAGTACATCGGTTAACATGCGTGTACTTTTACAAAAAAAAAAATCCTAACTGAGATTTCAATCGTGGTATTTGAGCCCTAAATAAATTATCCAGTTCTTTTAAATAAAGCGTGTATGGTGTATTGTGAATGAATATTATTATTTCGCGTAATCAAGTATAACAGTTACCTTTTTTATGATTATTTACTAGGAATACGATTATTGATTTATATGAGATATTCTGATTGATAGATGTACGAAAAAAACGTAAAACAAATTTCTCGAAAGAATGCAACATTTTACATGAAAATGACGAACTAGATAATTGGTAAACACGATAAATAAGTTGGTATTATAGTACTAACAAGTTTATGATCCTGTATCATTTCTTGACATCCGTTTTAAGTATACTTTTAAAGCATTTTATTCAGTTTGCTTCATTCCCGCCAAAATCGTCCTTTTGACGCCGTCTTTTGACGTTGTCAGTGCCCCTGAGTATTGTGACGTTACAATGGACCTTTGACGTTCTACACAATCAACAAGATTTGTGTGTAGAAGCCATAAATGTCCCTTTGGCAGCAAGAGGGTTAATCTATTAAAAAAACATTAGGATAGACTAGCCCTATGTCCGTAGTTTAATTATGAAGATGTTTAGATTAGTGGTTGAAAGGGATACATTGAGAGGATCAAGTTGTGTCGTCTACAATAGAACATATGGGTACATCTTTCAAATTAAAATCACTGATGAACGATAAGTGATCAAGAAACGGGGTCTTTAATAATGATCATGTGACCATATGAGCTTCTGAAGCGTCAAAAGGTCAATGGTTATGTTCAAGACCGTATGAGTATTTGAACCGTACGCGTATTGTCAAGACCGTATGTGTACTTTTTCAAAATACGCGTACGGTCTAACTTATATTAAGAAGTTGGTCAAGTTTATTAGATACAAATGCATATAACAGATCAACATAACTTAACTCTCAAATTAATATAAAATAGTGTAATTTTGATTGAAATAAAAACTTTATATTTTAACTTTTTTTTAAAATCACGCTAATTGTAGTTTAAAATCTGTTAATCTCTTGTATTTAGCATGTCGATCTGTAATACATTAATTGAATTATGATCGCTGAAATTGAAGATATCAAAGTAAACCTAATGTGGGAGGACAACTGTTTTAGAATATTTAGCAACTTTACAAAAAAATGCAAATGCAAAGGAACATGCATGAACTGCAAACATGACAATGTAAAAAATATTACGTAACTTGTGTCACCTTGGGCGACAGTACCAAAATAGGATTCAGATATGCATTTGAAAAAATATTTAATTTCAATTGTTCATTTGTTCATTTTATCCATCTAATTGTAATAATAACAATTTGTAAAACTTAATGTTTGTTTAAATTTAACCAACATGATTAACAATGTCATGTATAATCAGCTCGTACTGGACGATACGCGTACGGTCCAAATATTCATATGGTCTGGAACAGTTACACAGCTTAACATAATTGTTCGTGTCTAACATGTCAAGATGCATTAATTGAATAACATTTAGAGTGAGTTTCGCCGTAGTTATCCAAATTCTATCATTTGAAAATACAACGTAAAATGATGAGATCCTTACCACTATTCGAATTGCTTGTCATGTTAAAGATGAATTGAATGAATGTCTTGGAAGTGATTGAGATCTCCAAAACCAAACTATTCATTTCCTTATATATGTCCTTGTTGGTCATGTTAAGATGAATTGAATGAAAAAAAAGAATGAAACCCCATTGGTTATTTCTATTCCCTGTCATTTGCATATGGTAAAACATATTTGCGTTGTCAGTTCATATTTGACGTACGAGTTTGATTGTCGCGTTGGTATCCTACGCCTCTCTTTTGGAAATAATTAGTTCCCTACTCCTGAACCAAATTATATCTTGTTTTTCATGTTTATATGACTAAATAAAATAGAGATCCCTTACACTGAACCAGAAATTACATTGTTTGTAATGTAATCCCCATTGGCCATATCAAATCCACAACAATTTACAAATCCTATATCTTTCGAAATGATTGAGATCTCCGCTCTAAACCAAATATTATATTGGTTGTCATGTCAAAATGGATTGAATGAAATATTGGATAAGTCCACATCGGTCATCTCGAATTCTCATCCCCTATTTGCCATTTACAAATCTTAACATCTTCCATATGATTGAGATCCACACCTCTAAACCAAATACTTTATTGTGTGTCATGTCAAAATGGATTGATTGAAATATAGGATAATTCCCCATTGGTCATCTCTTATCCCCTGCCATTTGCAAATGTTATACCTTTAATATATATTTTACGATTTGTAAACGGCAGCGCATTAGAGATGACCAACGGGGACTTTACTATATTTCATTCAACTCATCGTTACATGACAAAACAATACAATTTCTGATTTAGTGTAAGTAATCTCAATCCTTTTTAAGATGTTGGGCATATTTTTGGTATGTGAGTTAACCATGATGAGTTACAGATCAAGTTAAAGTTTCGTTCCGCTTCACTAATTTTTGCCGAAATTACGGGCTTTGGACTTTGAGAAATTGTTGAAAATCACAGTTATACGGACTTTTTTCTTAACGCATTCAGATATTGGGCGGATTTTTGGTATGTGAGTTAACCATGATGAGTTATAGGTCAAGCTTAAGTTTCGTTCCGCTCCGCTTATTTTCGCTGAAATTAAGGGTTTTGGACTTTGATAAATTATTGAAAAACACAGTTATACGGATTTTCTTCTCTATTCCCCTCCAGATTTGGAGCTGATTTTTGATATGTGAGACTACCATCATGTTTGTGTCCACATGTGTTTATATTGAAATTGCAGATTTTTCAACTTTTTGGGACTGGACCATTCGTGTCGCTTTGACACATCTAGTTATAGATTTTTAAACATTAGGTAGGGGATAAGGAAAAGAATTGACCACTCGGGATTTATCAATTCATCTTGAAATGACAAACACGATTGATTGATTGCTGGTTTCTTAACGTCCAGTGGCAAATATTTCATGCATATTCAGGACGAGAACACGTTCACAATAAATACAATAGGTAGGTTGATACAATAGAGGTCATTTTGGGATGATGGTCGGGGAAATTGTGACTGCCACTGGAAAATGAGGGTATATTGGATAGGGACAGAAATTTTGCCTTGCAACAGGCCACCCACGGACCCCTCAAAGAGTTGTTGCAAGGGTTCTTAACGTGCAAAGAGCGTGCGGTTCTCTTTACACGAGGCATCGGATTTAACGTCCCCCTTCTGACCTGACGTGACTGCGAACTTGATACACCCCTCACAGCAAATCGGACGCTCCACTTCGGCAAGCGTTTTACTGCCGGTAGGGAGAAGACCAAGTGACCATATTTCTATTCCCCAGTCACCCTTGGGGGATGACAAACACGAAAAATATATGGTTGAGTGTTTGTGATCTCTACCATTTACAAGGAATTGTACCATTTGAAAATGGCAGGGGATGAGGATGGCCACTGGGGATTATCCTATATTTCATTTAATTCATATTAACATGTTAAACAAGGAATCATATGGTTGAGTGTTTGTGATCTCAATTATTTTCAATATTTTCAATAATGGCAGGGAACGGGAATAATCACTAGGGATTTATCCTATATTTCATTAGATCAATCTTTACACAATATAGGATAGTCCCCAGTGGTCATCCTCATCCCCTGCCATATGCTCATGTCATACCTTTATGTCATCTTTTGGAATTCTTAGAAAAAAGCATTTAAAGTTAACTATTCTACAAATAAATAGTGTTCAGGTACGCTAGGGGTTAAAAAAAATGAAAATCCAAAACATATGACCAACACTAGTACTGTAGAACGATATAGTCAAAATGGATCAAAATTATAACCAAACTCAGACAAACAGTCACAGCAACACAACTGCATTCGGAAGGTACATGTTAAAGCAATAACAAAAAAAAAAAAAAAAAAAAAAAAAAAAAAAATCTGAATCATATATTGGATATTCTTGGTTTGATCCATGTGAGAAAAAGAGACTAAATATGCCAAAGAGATATTTAAACTCATCGATCGAAAACAAAATGACAATAACATGCCAACAAACGACCAAATGTCAAACAATATAATTCAACTAAAACTCAACAGAAACAAACAAACGGACAATTGTCTCATTCGATGTCGCACTTTTTAGAGTTTATGTGATTCACTCCGTATTTTTTTTGCGTTTTTTTTTCTTGATTGCAATCCATTAAATCCATTTATGAGAAGTTGCAGCTTAGAACTGGTCACATTGTTTCAAATGTAAGTGGATTCACACCAACATAGTTAGTTGCGTTTTCTGTGAAATAAATGGTGCTTACCATTGTAGTACATGGTTCTTCTCGTCCTTTAACAGTGGGATTTTTTTCTTCTCTTGATGTTAGTGTTCTACTTGTGCGAAATACATAATTGCAAGCATTATATAATTGCTAATGGCTTGTACGAGTTAAGACCAATATTCATTCGTTTGACAGGAAACACAATAAACATACTTTTGTGTGGCTACAGTCTCTAGTTTGCTATGTTGTGTTTAATGAATTGTTGTTGGTCTTTGTCATTCTACGTTTTTTTTTGTCTTGGCGTTATCAGTTTATTTTCAACTTTTTGAGTTTGAATATAATTTTGGAACCTTTCGTCTCTCTTTTGAAAGTTTGAGTACATAAAATTTAATATTTTGTGTAGTTTAAATCGATCTGACAAGTTCGACAAACTTAAAAGTCTGAATTATCATCACATACAAATTACAAAAAATTATTGATTTATTATGTTCTGGAAACTTAAAGTTTCTGCGTATACATGAAATGAGTATCTATCTTCAGCTAGTCCTTAGTAGCCTTATTGCTGAGCAAAGAGATCATTCCAGAATCCTGAATCGATAATCCGGATTAATTGTGCCTTTTGGTCTTTCAGGGGAAACAATTCGTTTTTCATGAAAACCTATTAATTAATTTAACTAAAGAACATGTAACATACATGACAAATCAAGCACTTTTCCCATCGGGTTTTAAGAAAACGATCTTTGAAAATCGGAACGATTGAGATACCTGTATAGCTTAACATACTTTCACAATTACCTACTATACATTTCCCCCAGAGCTTTATATTCAATTTAAGAGTATTTATTTTAAACAATGAATGAGTTGCCTATTTCTAAAGACCACCTGTTTAACTGTGTTGGTGATTGCGATTTATGATACAAAGTTGAACTAACTGTGAAATCTGTCTAAGCCTGAATTTATTTATTAATCATTGATACCGCATCAGTTTGATGTTGGCACTATACAATAGGAAGATAACATATTTCTCAAAATTAAAAAAAATCTACTTAAGTCTTTTTTACGAGGCAAAAGATACTAAGAGGACATTTAGTACCTTTAACTAATAAGAACTCATCACTTAAGATATATTGACCATGCAAAGGCAAAAAAAAAAATCAAAGAGCTGAATAGCTCTGAGGGGAAAGACGGCCCTTGTTTCTATTTAATTATTTTTTTTTGGAAAAAGGGGGGGGGGGGGGGGGGTATCTTTTGATAGTCTTCATATAAAGAATGATAAAAGAGAACAGCTAGAACATACAGAAAGGTTGACAATATTGAAATCAATTGTTGTTTATGTAATTTCATTTCCTTAGTTTTGGATTCAATTTGGACCAATGGAAGAGATCTGCATCTTCTAAATCTAAACATTTGATTAAAGTTGATAGTTAATTATCTAAAATTCAACTGAATTCTGTCATTTCACAACAACTACAATATTTTTTGAAATCTTGATTGTTTACCACTGAACTGGGGGGGGCTGGGATGAAAAATGCTGTCCTGCATTTTTTTTTAGTTGTAATCTCTGTCCTGCCTTTTTATTTTTAGTTTATCCTGACTTTTTTTACCTAAATTGTCATCCTGCCTTTTTTTTTTTGCAAAGTGTCTCATCCTGCCTTTTTTTTTTACTCAAAACTCCTGTCCTGCCTATTTTTTTCAAAAATTTCATCCTAGCCCCCCCCCCCCCCCCCCCTAAAAATCCAATGGTAGCTCCCTTAGTGCACGATCTCTGGGAATGATTTAAATAACCAGTGAAGGATATCCCTGCTTCTGCATAGTGTGGCATTCCAAGAATGACGTCACTATAAAAATACAATGTAGGTTGAATATATTTAGAATATCTCGTCATACTGATTTTTCCGGATTGTAAAAGAAACGTAAATAGTGTAAAGGAGAGCTCAAGATACGATAATTTCGTCAGAAACAAAAGGGAAATGTGTAAAAAAAAGTGTTTAAAGTCAAACTATTCATTTCTGGGTCTCCTTCTCTTCAATCTAAGTAAGATTTGTTGGGGGGTGTTTCCACACTATAAAAACAAAATGAATGATGTGAGGGAATGTCACTCTGGTCAACCCCATAGGGGATTGACGGCTTGAAGCCGTCTTTCCCCAAAAAAAAACGAAAAATGATGAAAATAAAATTGAGAAAGGAAATGGGGAACAAATGAGGTTCCTGGTTCCATCCCATGTCAGGGGAGAAGATTTCAGGGACTGCAAAACTATGATAATCCATTGGAAGGGGGAATAAATGGCTGACACGTGTTTAGAGAGAGAAATATCTCTTGTGCGTAAAGACACCCTCGTATACATCTAAAAAGAGTAGGCCAATGCAGCTACAAAGCAGCACTCACACCAACAAAGTGGAAATGGATTAATAGCTGTAATAATTGGTTTTCCAATCCACTATAAATAAATACATGTACATCTGTTCTATAAGCGGGTTGTTGTCTCTTTGACACATTCCCCATTTCCATTCTCAATTTTATGTATGTTTGATTTAAAACAAGTGACCTTTGGCCGTAAAACTAGATTAAGATGGGAGTAAAATCTTACATAGTGGAGGTCGGACTCACTACGTAGGCAAACGATTCGATATTGGCATAGGTTAAACAAAAACATATTATGAGTATTTTATTTCATAAAAATGTTAACAATGATATAAATAGGAGGTAGTCCTGTAAACATTAAAACAAAGAAACATATAAAGTATAATTGGAGACTTTCCAGAGTAGTTATTTTCACAATTTTCATGTATAAACCTGTTGCATGGGTTTGAATGTTCTGCATGAAACTATAAATGCACTCTTCTCAATAAAATTGGAATTTTCCAAAAACTACTATAAATGCAGAAACTATGCATTCATTTATTACTGAAAAAACACACAAAATGTGAAATCTATTTAGTGCAAGTTAAAAAAAATTGTGAAGGATGATAACTAATGAAATGATGAATGCAAGTTTATATATCATTTAGGATATAACTGTATTGTATTTTAAGCTCCGACGGCATCAATTGGGGATTTATGCTGTCGGAGCTTAAAATACAATATTGTTATCTCCATTCTAATGAAACTGACAGAAAACAACGTTAAAACATGTATTTAAAATCTGTCATATGCTGTCTGCGCTTGCGCGTACGTCCCACAGCATCAATTGTCAATAGATGCCATGTAAGAAAGTGACGTTATCCAATCAAAATGAACGTTACAAACGCTGTTGCATTAGAATGTGTATTTGATACTGTTGCATTGATTTCTGAATTTACAGTATTGTAATTGGATATATTTCATGCAAATGCAAATTCAGTGAAAAGTAGCCTCTACACGGGAATTCCTACATCTAAAGCTTTCAAATCTCTACATAGTTTTTATTGTAAGGATTTCGTAATCTAACATCTTAAGGTATCTGTATCATAGTCGAAATAGTGGTATTTTGTTTCCTTTTTCCTTTTTAAAATCAAACAATTTCATAATTTGAGATATTATAAATGTTTCTGAGTAAGAAAAGCCACAAAAGTTTTTAAATTCTTCCAATTGTATTTTCTTTGAAAAGTTTTATACTTTTTATTTCTTGTCACAATTTTGCATTGTTCGGTTAAAATAATAACTTTGTATTATTATAGTCGGAAACGGTTTAAGATACCTTAAGATTTGCTATCCTATTGTCAAACTAATCTAGGAGATCCATATTTAACAAACATAAAGCAATCTTAACTTAAATAAAAACACTTGCTGCTATAGTTTTCTAAGTTTAGTTTTTAGACATTACTTGCTGGTTGTTTGCAACAGCTTGTTTCAATATCAAATTAAATTATAGCAACAAACAAGTTTATCAGCACCAATTTATCTGAAAAAGTTTTACGAAACTTGATGTAATATTTTTAGTGGTATAAAAATTAAACCAATTTAGATATCATTACATAAGATTAAATATAATACAATAAAAATGATTCTGTTCTTTTGTTCTTTGAACTAGTGTTAAAATAACTAAAGCAAATCAAAATAATTAACATCAATATGACGCCCCCTCCCCCACCAAACAAAAAATACAGAACAATCTGTAGAAATAAACATACATAAAATGCCTGACGTATCTTAAGCATACTAAAGAGCAAAAGGAACAAAATGACCTTTGTTGTATGGACAAGTGGACATCAAGTCTACTTAACAGTATTATGAATTAAAATATTTATTTGTACAAATATAAAACCTCGTTACAATATTTTGAAAAATTTAAGGCGTTTGGTTTCATAAAGAGTTTGGAAGGGAAGGTTTATTCTTTATTTATTTCACACATTATTCCTTATTAATTATTTTGTGAGCCTGATTCTCTCTAATCTTTATTTCTTGGTCAAATTTGTCTTTATTCTTTGTTTTGTTAGCCATTTATTTAGCTCATTATGTTTATTCTTTAAACTCCATCCAGAGCCTTGTACATACAATAAATCAACTATACAATCATTGAGGACATGTCTATTATCTTTATTCTTCTATAAAATTAACATTTCTTTATTAATTCTCAAACCTCTAAAAAATATCAACCATAAGCATTACTATGTAGAAATATAGTTAGACATTGATTCAATACCCTGTAGCTTTGAACCTACTATATAATGCCCCTCAAAAAAGAATCCTTCTTTAGAGATTAATTGATCAAAATCTAAAGGGAAGAAATTATTATTTTTTCAATTGTCTTTCATTTTCTCCCCGATGGTCAAATTGCTATTTCAAATGAATTTAAATTTGTGCATTTCTTCGTAGTAAGGTTTTAAGGTCTCCCCCCTATCAATGCAATTTTTAAATTTGTTTGGGTCAAACATGAAATTTTCTCATCTTAATTCACTTTTAAATGTCAACCAATTTACAACATTTGACATAAGCAGTTACAAAATTAGGTAAGCAATATCATTAGGAAGAAAAATAACACATAAGTTAGGCTATATTATTCTTTGGATGATTTTTTACTTAAGCACATGACAGCCATTCCAAAAGTACACAAAACATATTGAATTCATAACAGTTGCATAGCATAAAAAAGCTGTATTTAATACATAACTGCATATTATTTTTTGTCTGTTCAGCAAACAAATTTTAATTTGATTTTACAATATAATATTTTTTTTAAGTTGCTGATTATAATGTTGTTCTTGCTTTACATGTGATTTTGTGGATTAACTAGTTGGCTAAGGGATAATAAAATAAGTGACAAATTGGATAGAAGGTATAAAGATTACGAATTATTTTTTTAAATGCACTATATTTTCATTCGTTTCTATTAGACTCCCTTATAAAATTATCTGGATTTCAGATCTAAGTATTTTTGAAACCCAGAAATTTATCAGTAAAATATGAGCTATTGTTTTTTTAGCAAAGTGTTTTAAGACAGAGACAAGTTACCTGAGTAAAACTGTGATCTCAAATAAAAACATTTAAATTTTTAAAATCATGAAGCCTGTGAAAGAAACTAAACATATAGCTCTACTGACTAAAAGCTAGCATATTAAATAGTCACCACAAGGTAACTTAGTCAAGGGGGATAACTTAGTCAAGGGAGATAATTTAGTCAAGGGAGATAACTAAATATTGAATTTTCTCTAAAACTCTATTTTCTATTGCTATGAGTATAGAGGATTTCATATCTTTGGACTGGACTCGTTACTGCAGTGATGAACAATAATTCACATTGCAAGCTTTAACAAGTACATTTGACTAGAAAATATTTCGTTACAGAACACATTTTCAACTTGTCGTGTAGACCCATCTGTTTATATAGTCCACAGTCCTTGGCAATAAATCTCGTAACAATGTCAATACTCTTGTTTCCATATAAGGAAAATATATCTCTCTCGCTCGTAAAGCTCCGCCTCTTATTATTGCATAGGCAGCATCTGGAGGTTCGGCTGCTTTTATGTATTTAAGTAAAAAATGTTGTCCAAAATTTCTCAATTCTGATATAGCACTTTCTGTACCTGAAAATGAGTGAGAAAAAAAGATAGAATGAAATTCAAAACAGTGTAGCTGTGGCCATTGATTGACACATTAAAATCATCCATTGACTGGGACAATTTACGTGAACGTTTGTCTGTAACGACCACTTTTCACGACGTACCTAAGATAGACATTTAAACTGTGGGGTCACCAAAGGTTTCTTAACGCCTTTAATTATAAAATAATTCGAAAAATTAATCAGGAATAACCTTTGTGTTTTGATTTATATAATTGATATAAATCAAAATATCGTGTTATTTCTGATTAATTTTTCGAATTACTTTATTTAGGTGTTGAGAACCTTTGGTGACCCATAGTTTAAGTGTCTTTAAAAAGTACATAGTGAGCATTGGTCGTTACATACAAACGTTCACCTAAATTGTCCCAGTCAATGGATGATTTTAATGTGTCAATCAATGGCCACAGCTACACTGTTTTGAATTTCATTCTAATTTAACATCAAATTCTTAACAGACAAAAGTAACAAAAATAATAAAAATGTAAGTTCATATCTTCATATTTTTAAATAACACCTAAAAACATTTGATACACCCCATACAAGCTAGTGAACTGTTACCAAAAAGTGTTTGAAAAACAGAGGTGAACAAGAAAGGATATGGTCAAGTGAACCAGGTCTGAAAGACATGCTCAACTGGCAATCATTCTTTATGCCAAATATAGTTGTGCTATTACTCAAAATGAAATAATTTGATTGAAATACTTGCACAACGGAACCATAAAAATGAGATCAAGAACAAATAAACTCATCATAGATATCAGGACTAAAATTTGTATATACGCCAGACACGCGTTTCGTCTACAAAAGACTCATCAGCGACGCTCGAATCCAAAAAAGTTAAAAAGGCCAAATAAAGTACGAAGTTTAAGAGCATTAAGGACCAAAATTCCTAAAAGTTTTGCCAAATACAGCTAAGCATGCTAACAAAAGGCATATGCCAGAACTAAACATTAAACCATTAAGATTTGGTTTTCCAGATATGAACTATCTTACTGTTCTTGAGACAGGAATATAAAGTTGTACAAATTAATAGAATCGTCTGAATTGAGTGAGTTTAGATACTGACAATTTTTGTGGATAAGTTTTGTGCATATCAATTTTTGTTTCTATTTTTAACTAAATTTTGATATTTCAACCTATAGAAAATGTGTCTTTGTTGAATTCGTTGTCAACATTTAACTTAACAATCCTTGGAAAATTCAACCATTACAAACAACAAATAATAAATATATGGATTTAGCACTATTTAGAATTATTGCTATTTTGTGCATTTTTGCTTTGATCTTTTTTGTGATAATTTTTCATATCATGCTACTCGCTTCAGATGGACAATTATCCCTAGAAAATAAGGGGGCAAGCATTGCTAATGAAATTGACAACCTCGTCATAGGTAAAATAGCGATAAACAGATTATCATTGGTCATCTCAACTCGGTTACTTTTCTTCTCTTTTGTTGTACCGGCTCAAGCAAGGAAATCAATCTTGTTGAGATGATCAACGATGATTTATAATTACAACATATTTGACTTACCTACTAAGCCAATAACACATAAAGTTATTGACACATCACAGTTCCTTAAAGCAAATTCTTGTCGAATACTTCCAAAAAATCCATCTAATGCAAACTTTGTAGAGGAATAAACACCAGAAAATGGCTGAGCAACTTTACCTGCAAATGAAATTATTCAAATATTGTGACAAGGGAGATAATACAACCTTTGAGGAGGAAAAAACACCAGAAAATGGCTGAGCAACTTTACCTGTAAATAAAATAATTCAAATATTGTGACAAGGTAGATAATACAACCTTTGAGGAGGAAAAAACACCAGAAAATGGCTGAGCTACTTTACCTGAAAATGAAATTATTCAAATATTGTGACAAGGGAGATAATACAACCTTTGAGGAGGAAAAAACACCAGAAAATGGCTGAGCTACTTTACCTGAAATTGAAATATTTCAAACATTGTGACAAGGGAGATGATACAGGAATAAACACCAGAAAATGACTGAGCTACTTTACCTGTAAATAAAATAATTCAAACATTGTCCCAAGGGAGATAATCCAATCTTTGCAGAGGAATAAACACCTGAAAATGGCTGTAAATAAATTAATTCAAATATTGTGACAAGGGAGATAATACAATATTGGTAGAGGAATTAACACCTGAAAATGGCTGAGCTGCTTTACCAGTAAATAAAATAATTCAAACATTGTGACAAGGGAAATAATACAATATTTGTAGAGGAATAAACAGAAAATTGGTGAGCAACTTTACCTATAAATAAAATAATTAAAAACTGTGACAAGGGAGATAATACAATAGAGGAATAAACACCAGAAAATGGGTGAGCTACTTTACCTGTAGATAAATAATTCAAACATTGTGACAAGGGAGATAATTCAATCTTTGTATAGGAATAAACACCTGAAAATGGCTGTAAATAAAATAATTCAAACATTGTGACAAGGGAGATAATCCAATCTTTGTATAGGAATAAACACCTGAAAATGGCTGCAAATAAAATAATTCAAACATTGTGACACGGGAGATAATCCAATCTTTGTAGAGGAATAATCAACAGAAAATGGCTGAGCAACATAGATTAAACATCTGAAAATGACTGAGCTATTTTATTTGCAAATAAAATAATTCAAATATTGTGAGAAGGGAGGTAACAAAAAACAAGAAATGTTTTGAAAGTATGCAATTTATGTACAAATTCAATAAAAATATACACTTCACACATACAATAATGTGAGACCGATCCTAACTAATGAGCTCCTCATTGTTGTTGGTGGATAGTTGTTTCACTATTAATGAGGCTTGAGGGTATAAAATCAGAAAAAAAAATAAACATTTGTTTTTCATTACAAATTTTATTTATTACCTTTAGTAGTTATTACTTTATCATATGGTACAAAAATCATTAAAAAAATTCAATTCATGTTGGCCCCAGATAACATTTAAAATGTATAAATCATTGAAAAAGTTCCAAATTATCTCCCTTTGGTGGAAAAATGCCATTTTTTGGCATTAAAATTGAAATATCTTTTTGCACTGATCGTGACCTATATGTTTTATTATAATTTCCAAATAAGCTGTACTTAAACTAAACTATTGTAAAATTTGAGTGATTTCTGTAATAAATTTCTTTTCTTATTTCGATATAACCTTTATTTCTCCTATTAGTTCAACAGAAAAAAAGCACCTTTACAAAAATGTTTGCTTCTTTTGAAGGCAGATTGTGAGCGCATATGAACGGTGAACCCATTTTTTAATTTTATTTTTCTATTTACTATAAGATAAAGTTCATTTATAAAAAATATAAAGAAATCTTATATTAAATAATAAAAATGGTTTAGACCCGCGAGCCTCTAAATGATAATTTTAGATAATCAGATATACAATGGTAATATACTACAATACTACCACAAGATTCTTCCAATAGAGGTAATGCATGAGACGTGAGATGTACATAAGATTTATATCATACCTGCTAAAGAAGACACGACTACAATACTACCACGAGATTCTTCCAATAGAGGTAATGCATGAGACGTGAGATGTACATAAGATTTATAATTAACATCCACAATTTTATCCATCCGTGTGAGATTATCCACAGTTCCTCTCCACATGCCTAATGGAATCACGATGATATGATTTAATACTAAGTAATCAATTCCTCCCAACTTGACATGGGCTTCCTAAAATAAACATAAATAACATTCAAGAACAATGGTATACATTAAAGAAAGATTTTTTTATATTTTTTTATTTGAAGCAAAAATCTAGT
The DNA here is from genome assembly GCA_019925275.1 of Mytilus edulis. Lineage (NCBI taxonomy): Eukaryota > Metazoa > Mollusca > Bivalvia > Mytilida > Mytilidae > Mytilus > Mytilus edulis. The sequence goes on from CM034354.1 coordinate 94,364,916, forward strand.
TTTCTATGCAATAAGATTTTTTTCATTTGTATACTTTCATTTGTTAAGATTTATCTCCCCTTAATCTAATAGTAACAATTCTATTATCCATTTAGTAAATTTATATTGCTTTTTGCATTATAGAATACACTTATGACGTGTTTGTTAGAATTTAAGCTATCTATCAAATGAAAAGTAGCATTTGTACTTATCATGGGTAACACAAGCAACAGAACGCGAGTTCTCTTTCGGAACACAGGAGTTAAACCTTTTTTTGTGGGTTTTGTGTTCTTCAGACTTTTAGTCAGTTTCTATCAAGTATTTTGTATACTGCTGTAGTCCATGGTGCTGTCTTTTACCCCCTTTAATTTCAAATTTTGATTTTGTTTAAGGTGGTAAACGTTGGGTTTTTTTGTAACATATTTGTAAGTATTTACCATCTTGAAGCTTATTTATTCACCATGCTCTGTGCAAATTGGTGAAAAATTCATGTGCAATTTATCCTCAATTTATCAGTTCATGGTGAAATGAATATCATAATCATGTCTCACTAACTTGACAACAAATAATGTAATTATCAACTTTATATGCACTATCAACTGCCTAGAGTTATCTCCCCTACTACCAATACAATTAAAGTGATGATAATTCTAAGATTTAAATATAAAACTTTTAGAACTATAATATACCCTTATGACTAGTTCTGTAGAAGTTAGGTTACTCATATCAGCTGATATATAATGGTAAATTCCATCTGGTCTTCCCAGTTCTTTACATTTAGCAACAACCTGAAAATAAACATATTTTATTTAAGGGTATATTTTGAATGAAAAAAGCAATTTCTATACAACTATAATGAACTCTAACACCTGTGTTAAAATAAACTATTATGCTCATTCAGCCTCAACTTCTTCAAATTCTTACAAACTTTAATTCCCTGGACTAAAGTTTTTTTTTACTGTTCTCTATATTTTGTAAATTTTGAAAATTGTGTGGTCATTTACAATTGCAATTGTTGAGCTATAAACAGAAATGAGAAATAAATCATATTTATATCAGAAAATGGGGACGGCATACAAATAAAGCTACCCCAATACATAATGACAGTTTTAATTTTCGTTAAAACCATTCCTTTCAATTTCCTCTGACAATACATGTAATAAAAACATTTCAAAATATATAAAACATGTTTAAGGTGGAAATTACATGCTATATTTTTTCTTAATTTAAGTCAACTAATTATCACAGCTTCATCTAAGATCTAGTCAAGTAGTTATTAGGCCTGCTCTTGCTTTTGGCAATGATGGTCAAAAAGGGAGGTCACAAGATTTGTACAATCAGAACCAAACTGAACTAGTTTCTTGTTTTTATAAAGATTAGATCATTGGTTTTCCTGTTTGAATCGTTTTACACTAGTAATTTTGGGGCCCTTTATAGCTTGTTGTTCATTGAGAGTCTAGGCTCTGTGTTGAAGGCCGTACCTTGACCTATAATGGTTTACTTTTATAAATTGTTATTTGGATGGAGAGTTGTCTCATTGGCACACATACCACATCTTCCTAAATCTAGTAATACCTCTTGTAGTTTTTGTTCTCGCCTAGCAGTAACAATTACATTGGCTCCCATCTTTGCATAGTGATAAGCCATCTGTTCTCCTATACCTGCTGATGCTCCAGTTATAAGAACTCTCTTTCCTTTCAACAGATCTGGAAGAAAAATGAAACTAAAGTTAGAATCAACACCAAATATTTTTTGCTTTTTTAAACATAATTTTTAATCTTTACTTTTACCTGTTGTTTCCAATTTTAACAAAACAAGAATGTGTCTGTAGTACACAGGTGCTTCACTCACACTATCATTTTCTATGTTCAGTGGACCGTGAAATGCATGTTTTAACAAGAATGTGTCCCCAGTACATGAATGCCCCACTCGCACTATCATTTTCTATGTTCAGTGGACCGTGACATTGAGGAATAAACTCTAATTTGGCATTAAAATTAGAAAGATCATATCATATGACACATGTGTACAAAGTTTGAAGTCGATTGGACTTCAACTTCATCAAAAACTACCTTGACCAAAAACTTTAACCTGAAGTGGAACAGATGGACGAACGAACGAACAGACCAGAAAACATAATGCCCTTCTTCTATCGTAGGTGGGGCATAAAAACTCTAATTTAGCATTAAAATAGATCATATGTGTACATGTACTAAGTTTCAAGTTGATTAGACTACAACTTCATCAAAAACTACCTTGATCAAAAACTTTAACCTGATTCGGGACAGACAGACGAATGGATGCATTAGATTGTTTACTCAAATTTAACACTGAAGAATAACTTCAGTATCCTTCAGTCAAACATGAAGGTTCAAACCATAGTTATTTAAATACACCGACAAAACATTAATATAATTGATCCAAACCTTTTTTTTCTTTTAATATAAAAGTTTTCAGTCTAACAGGTTTTGTATTTTTACATTTAACTAGGTGACTTAATAATCAGATATACCACTGTCCATTTTATTGCAAAACATAATAATTTTGTGAATGAAACCACCAAAAACCCACACCTTTCTAAATGATGTATTTACCCTACAAGGTATTGGTATTTTCACACCTGATTTGGTGACTATCAGTTTTTCACATCAATTAATTCCATTGTCTGCTTTTTATTTCTATTTTCTTCAAACGTGATAATGAAACACCCAAACCCCACATCTTCCTTAATGTTCAGATGTCTCTAATTCAACAGGATGTGCTTTTTTTCACAGTTGCCTAATGACTAAACCCAGATTTAATATAAACAAATTCAAGGGCAAAATAGCATAGGGGATGTAAACATCTGATTTTTTATTTTTTATAATTGTATGCTTATAAGAAAGATGTTATATATTGTTACCCTCCCACTAAATTATATATGGGGATAAATTTAGAACAAACTTTCATTGACAACATTAATATCAATAATTATCACTTGTAATTCAAGCCCTCCAATTCTTCAGTCTAAATAAGCTTGTAAACATTGGCTTTGTCCATTTAGGATATAAATATAGACTTTGTTTTGGTATAAATTTGTTATTTTTTTGTTTATCCCTCTCTATGAACTATTTCTACCATTAGGAACAATTCACCCTATTTTCTCCAAACCTGGGATCTGTACCTGTTAATCTTTTTTCTTTGACAGTTCCTCCTTAAGCTGTTAATGTCATTGTGAGAGTTCTCCATTGATGAAAAAGTACTTATATATTCTAAGTCAGCAAATCTTAAGTATTCAGACAAAACACTGCCCTAGATGTCACACAGAGTTGAGTTAGTAATACGACTCAGTACTAGATATCATAAGTTTAGTCAACTTATACTATAGTGTTTCCTTTATATTATAATCAAGACAAATTGCCTTACAGACTTTCTCATTACATGTAGATAAAAGTACAATACTGATTGATATAATATCATACAACTGAAATTTTAAACAAATGATTTCAAATTACTTAAACTAATCACAATGCATCTGAAGACCAGCTATTTGACGATGGAATGCTACCAAACTTCAAAGTCAATATTACAGGAACAATAATTTGCAAATTAAGGATGAGTTTTTACGTTTTGGGTTTCTATAGCGACTTTTATGACAAAATGACTTGTTACATCACACTCTTGTTTACTTCCCTGTAATGATTATAATAAGGAGCTTTTAATGAGGAAGCTCACTAACCAGGGATCTGTATCTAAAGGGGAAAGCTTATATTAGTCTCAAGGCAGTTTAATCTGTGTACTTTAGAATGATTCTTTAATTGGTTATGATTTCAGACAGTAAAATGTGACTTCAGGGGTTAAAAAATCCACTAGCCCGACGCCCGGGACTAGATCATTTACGCCTCGGGCAATTAAAATGTGTAATCCGATATGCCCGACGGACTAGTAACAAAAAAAGTCTTGACGTTTCCAAAATAGAAAGTGAAAAATCCCTTCATCACTATTCTATGTTAGCCATTTCGATTCAATTAAGTCATCCGGGATTCCAAGAATTTGAACTGGTTTGTACAGGTCCTGTTGTACATATTTTAAAACAAGAACAAATAACTCTGGCATGTTTGGGTGGCCTGGTATCTAGTCTCGATCATCCAGCCGCTTTATTTTTCAAAGTAGAGCGTCTGGATGACAAGTGATATAAAAATGGTAATTTATGACATTCGGAATAGTATCGGCTTTTTTAGCTTGTTTTTAAAGATAATGTCCAAGACGAATAACCAAGAAGTTGGTTATTGACTTCGGAAGAAATTATATTACGATAATACTATTGAAAAGCCCGAGAGTACCGATTGTTGTTTAAAGCTATTTATATTTTGTTTGTGACGACATACAAGTCGTGGAAAACACCAGACAGCATGGCTTTCATGACCGCGAAGGAAAATAACAGCACATCAAACCTTGGTAAGATGATATAACAACACAATCTGTTACATAAATTTGAATGCAAACTGAAACAGCGAGTAGTTATATATTCTTTCATGCATGTCCGTGCTACGTAAGCAAGTTACTAATTATACAATAAATGGCAATTTTTGTATTGACTGGGACCACTCGAACAGTCGTGTGTACGCTATAAATACATTTTGGGGTTGTTTACTTTAAAAATACTTGATGGAAAAGTGATATGACGCCGAAATATGCACTTCATCTAAGATAAGTTTGTTGTATTTATATGTAGTGTATAAAGGAGTTTGCATTTTGATATGTGTAAAAAAAGGGGGGAGGAGAGATGCGCAATGTTGTACACTTTTGAAGGAGGGAACGCAATTCAAAAACATAAGCAGACGAAAAACAAACAAAGTATATCTAGAAGATGCCACTGATTTTGTACATACACCAAACGGTCAAAATGATTTATGCTCGATTTTTTTTTAAAACAAATGCATTTAGCTTATACAAACATATAAGAAGTGTGACACGTTGTTATGAAAAGTAATTTAAATATACTGTTAGTAAACAAAGTCTGGACTGGTCAACTTAAAAAAGAAAAATACTTTTTTGCACTTTTAAGAGGCATTTTTTTCACACTAAAAAAAGTCCATAAAAGAATACAAATGTTGTCAGTGAATATATACCAATTGGCTTTCTAAACCTTGAAACAAAACCATGGCATGAGGAATACACTGTAAATTTGTTTTTATGCAAAACAAGACAGTAAAACAATAGATGCAGCATCAATGAAAGGAGGTGTCAATGAGGCAGCAATCGGTGAACCCAATGACATACATTACCAAAAGTAGACATCAACATGATTAACAGGACATCTTGTTGACTGAAACAAAAATTGAGAATAAAAGTACCAAAAGGTCAACATTATACAAGTAAGAACATGCGGTATGAATACCAATGAGACAACTATCCACCCCAAGTTCAAAGGAGGTGGATGAGAGCAAGTATAGGCAACTGTATGGCCTAAAACAATGATAAAAATTCATGCATGATTTTGATAGAGAACACGGACAGGGAATGTGCCAAAGAGACATCAACCCAACAAAAGAGCAGGAAACAACCCAATGCCACCAATGGGTTGTGTCATCACCACAGCGAGATAATCTCGCATCCCGTAGCGGAATTCAGCTTGCACCAAGACATTTCTAAATGTATATTTCTATATGATGTTTTTTTCCAAACATTTTTTTTTTCATATATGCTATGCTGGTGACCAAAAATTAATATGATTTTAACATTTACTTTATTTTGTAGACAAACCAATGATGATTTCGGGACACAGATGTTATGTGTAAAATGTGAAGAATTAAAAAAAAATCTATATAAATATTCGAATTTTCATTGTATCATAAACAGCTTCAAGGTTCAATTTTATAAGAAAAAAGATTCAAAGATTTTTTTTTAATTACTGAAGCAGCAATCATTATAAATAAATCACAGTATCAAAAATGTTGGGTTAACATTATTTTGACAGCAACCACAAAGCGAAAAAAGGTACACAGACATATATTAAGTAAATGAAACAAACATCAAGAAACACATTGTTGTCAGATATGTCGGAGAATTTTAAAGATTTGTATTAACAAATTAAAAATCATATAAACAATTTAACAGTTTTCATGTTTGCGTTGTATCTCATTTACATGTCTGGCCCTTCTCAGTTAACTATATGGTATGGAGTTTTCTTAATATTGGAGGCCGAGCAGTGATTATATTTGCGAATATCCATGTCATTTGAACTCTGCTGGGTTGTTGCCTCATTAGCAATCATACCAATCTCCTTATTTTATATAAAGGTTCACATGAACAGGAGAATTCGAAGTTGCTGTTTTTGTGAAGCTGCTCTTTTATACAAAAGTCATGATGGATATTATAATAGTTTGTAGTAGGAGAATACACTTTTCAGTTATTTTTTGTATAAGTTAGCATGCAGTATGGGATAAATGCCATTCTATCTTTTCCATGTGATTGATCCAAACATGCATTCAAAGAGTATTGCATGGTTTCATGAATGACTGGTTAACTTCTGTATTTCTTCATAGACACAGAGACTGGCAAAGTGGTATTGTGTGAAGGTTGGTCCCCAAATGTTTTCTTCCCAAAAGGATTAGGCGATATAGATTATTGGTGAAACATTCAGACTATGCTGTCGTTAGCAATTTTAAGATCAGTTAATTTTGTAAATAAAAATTGAGTTGACTCATTGTGTGATCTCACTGATCTGCCAGTGATAAGTTGTTAAGCAGGGTTTTTTACATTGTAATCTTAGAGTTGTTTTTCTTTCAATAAACGTAACTTGATGTGTGCTTTTCGAGTAAGGTAAGTGCGTCAGATATCTGAAAGATTATTATAAAAAGGAAAGCATAAATTATAACAAGAATTTACAGAAATAAGAATGAGACAAAACTAAGAAAAATGGATAAAAATTAAAAATAAGGAATACAGACTAACGTGGCTACAATATACCGACTGTAGGTTGGTTAACGTCAAGTGGCAAATATTTCATGCATGTTCAGGACGATGTGATACAATATAAAGAATAGAGAATATATATAGTGGTGTGCTATAATATGAAAATAGAGAAAAATGGTAGTTTATAGTATGAAGATAAGAGAATATTAAACGTGGTGTGTTAAAATATAATAAAGGGCTGCGCTTTAGCGCATGATACGCCCGTTGCTCTTTTAACTTGTCTTTTATGCTTTAAATGAATTTATATGATCAACTAGAAATATATATACAAATCAAAAGGGATGTTACATTAATATATTCACCAAAGTTTCATAAAATCCCCCTTTTTTAGGTAAAAAAATTTATTACTTAAGAAAACGTAAAATCTAAAATTTATAAAAATGAAAAGGGAGCTTATGTCAATAGATATAAACAATTTATCAAAGTTGCATAAAATTTTGTGAAAGTGTTAGTTATTGTCCCAAAATTCGAAAATCCCCCCTTTTTTAAGCATAAAAATTCATAACACGGAAATGTAAAATCTGAAATTTATAAAAATTGAAAGGGAGCTGACATCAATAGATATAAACAATTCACCAAAGTTTCATGGACATTGGTGAAAGCCTTTTTGAGTTATTGTCCGAAGTGTTGAAAATCCCCTTTTTTTATGAATAAAGCCCCATAAATCCAAAACTTAAAATCTGAAATTTATAAAAATTAAAAGGGAGCTTACATCAATAGATAGAAACAATTCACCAAAGTTTCATGGACATTGGTGAAAGCCTTTTTGAGTTATTGTCCGAAGTGTTGAAAATCCCCCTTTTTTATGAATAAAGCCCCATAAATCCAAAACTTAAAATCTGAAATTTATAAAAATTGAAAGGGAGCTTACATCAATAGATATAAACAATTCACCAAAGTTTCATGGACATTGGTGAAAGCCTTTTTGAGTTATTGTCCGAAGTGTTGAAAATCCCCCCTTTTTTATGAATAAAGCCCCATAAATCCAAAACTTAAAATCTGAAATTAAAAAAAAACGAAAGGGAGCTTACGTCAATAGATATAAACAATTCACTTAAGTTTCATGGAAATTGGTGAAAGCGTTTTTGAGTTATTGTCCGAAGTGTGGACGACGGACGGACGGACGGACGGACAACGGTATACCATAATACGCCCCGTCTAAAAGACGACGGGCGTATAAAAATAGATCTTTTGGGTTGCTTGGTTATCGTCTTGTGGTAAATAATGGTAATGTTCAGGACGAAAAAAAATAACAATAATTATAAAGATGAGGTCCTAAATTATAGCCCGTTGGGGATACATGTTCGAGAAATTATAACTCACCAGAAAATTAAGGTATATTGGATTGCTTTATGTACAACGGTCCACCTACGGATCCCTCTCTTAGCGCACAGAGAGCGTGGTATATCCTCTATACACGACCAGTGGCGGATCCAGAACTTGTTATAAGGAGTGCACTATACAGTCATGCTACAGTGTTTCCTTATATGATATAATCAACCAAATTTTTCCCACGAAAAAAAATCATGTCTTTAATTTTTTTTTACATGTGACAAAAATTCAGAAAAAAAGATCGCCGCTAATTACAGTTTTTTATCGTTCTTTTAAAATTGCCCATCTGCAAGTTGGGCAACATAGGATCAGCTACAAGAATGTCAGTTTTAATAGTCACATATACATGTAACGTTACCAGTGGCGGATCCAGGGGGGGGGGGTTCCGGGGGTGCGCACCCCCCCTTTATTTTTGCCGATCAATGCATTTGTATCGGGACATATGTTTTGCACCCCCCTTTGCCCTGGGTGCCCTGGGTTAGCACCCCCCCTTTCGAAAATTCCTGCATCCGCCCCTGGTTACACTGTTTACTGTTGTTATTATTTTTTTTTAAATATAATGGGGATAACGGAAGTGCTATTTATAGATATGTTCTATATTTAATTATTTGTTACGCCCCCTATAAATATCTGACCAGTCCGGTTAATCACCCCAGACGCTATATTTAAATATGCGTCTGGGTTATCGAGACTACCTGGTATCATGTGTTGATTGCAATTCTCGTACTTTAAATATCGATTTCTTATACCATGGCTTGGGGTATTGTACATTGCTTATCGTGCCGAGATTTTAAATTAACGGTATTTGGGGGTATGATGTATTGATTGGTATTGACCTGTCTTGTTGCACAGCTCTTGAGCACGAAACCATGCCACAAAATATTTCTTAAAATTTTAGTGCGAGAACCCCAGGAACTTCGTCAGTTTCAAAACGAAAAACGGTAGATGAAGGGAGTAACGAGGCTGAAAATTCATCCCACAAAAATGCTAAATACGACAGGGAAAAGCCACGGAAAAAAATAATAGTGTCCAGGACTCGCACATGTTCATACATATTTGCCGGCATTTTCCTTTGATCTATTGTTTTTTCTCTTTGATCTTTACAATTTGGCCAAAAAATCACGCATTCACTTCCTGAAAAGTTGGCCGAACTGGGACACAGTGATTCCCCTGGCAAGGTTGGCTGTTGCTAATGAAAAAAAACAGACAATGCTCTGTGAATATTGCCGTTAGTTGCCCCAAGCATGCCAATAAAAAGTCTGCTTTGAATGTGGGAACAACTAAGTTAGGATAAGCACCAAAAGAATAAATAACAGATCAACAAAAATTATTAAATACAGTGTATAATGTCTCCTTCAGAACAAAGGACACCCACTTTGTATTATGCAGCAAACTCTTGATTTTTAAGGCATACTAGGGCTAGCAGGTCAGTTTTGGTGGACTAGCAGTTCTTCCAACAGGGCTAGTAAAATCCTGCTGCCAATAGGTCCTGGGCTAGTTAGCTGTAACAAAATTTTTTAACCCCTGGACTTGGATTGAGAGTTGTCTCATTGGGACTCATACCACATCTTCTTATATCTAAATTCTTGGATAAGGCAGAGTACAAGGAAAAAAACATTCATGCTTCCATTTGAATGCATTATATTGCCTACGGCGAAATAACTTGATGAAGGAACAAAGTCAATGCATGTATGTATAGATGACATAGCAACATCCACAGTTAGAATGTGGATGCTAAGTCCTTATAACTATGTACTAACCTGGATCAAAATCATCTATTAACCAATATCCCACCAGTATACCTAACACAGCAGCTAATATTTTCTTCCACATGGTAAAACTACAAGTATAATATATGCAAAATTGTATATAAAGAAGAGTATTTATGGAGAATGATGCCCCATCTTGAACAAGATTTTAAAAAGGGACATATTACAAGAAGAGTAAAAGTTACACCACTGAAATTCATTCTTGTTCTGAGTTTTGTTGTTATAAGCAGTGTGTATTTGTTTTATAACATTTGGTAGAGGCAAACGAAAGTTAAAGGATGTCAGCTAGTTTTCGGATGTAAGATGGAGAAATTGGGGAAGCATGCATATGATTAGACAGCAAACTGACAATACAACTCACTGTCATGGTTTTATTTGTTCCAATTCAACTGTCAAGACCATATGTCAATGTCAAGGTTTTACTTGTTCCAATTCAACTGTCAAGATCATATGTCAATGTCAAGGTTTTACTTGTTCCAATTCAATGTGTATAAAGTCAATAGTGATTGATCCTAAATGATCAGCATTTTACATAAAATTACTTATAACAAAGAAGATGTGGTATGATTGCCAATGAGACAACTGTCCAAGAGACCACAATGACACAAACATTAACAACTATAGGTCACCATACGGCCTTCAACAATGAGCAAAGCCCATACCACATAGTCAGCTATAAAAGGCCCCGATATGACAATGTAAAACAATTCAAACGAGAAAACACGGCCTTATTTATACAAGAGGCTCTCAAGAGCCTGAATCGCTCACCTGAATTTTTTTGGTTTAATCTCTCATCAATGATTATTTTGGCTTTTCAATTTATTTAAATGTTCTTTGAATCGTCCTATTTTCTTCAAAAGCAAAAAAAAAATCATTTTCTCCTATGTTCTATTTTAGCCATAGGAGCTATGTTTCTTGACATACAAGGAAATGAAATATAAAATTTATACTAGATACTCTGAAACTCTAAAACTCATTTAGCCTAAGTTTGGCTGAAATTGATACAGCAGTTTCAAAGGAGAAGATTTTTTAAAGTAAGTCAACATGATGAACAAATTGTGAAAAAAGTCTTTAAAGGGCAATAACTCCTTAAGAGGTCAATTGACAATTTTGGTCAAATTGACTTATTTGTAGATCTTACTTTGCTTAACATTTTTGCTATTAACAGTTTATCTGTATCTATAATAATATTCAAGATAATGACCAAAAACTGCAAAATTTCCTTAAAATTACCAATTAAGTGGCAGCAACCCAACAATGGTTTGTTTGATTCATCTGAAAATTTCAGGGCTGATAGATCTTCACCTAATGAACATTTTTACCCCATGTCAGATTTGCTCTAAATGCTTTCGTTTTTGAGATATAAGCCAAAAACTGCATTTGACCCCTATGTTCTATTTTAAGTAACGGCGGCCATGTTTTTTGACGGATCAAAAATCGAAGCACACACTTTGTGCAGGATAATCTAAGGAACAATCATGCTAAGTTTCATCCAAATCCATTCAGCAGTTTCAGAGGAGAAGATTTTTTAAAGTTAGCAAATATGATGAACAAATTGTGAAAAATTGTCATTAAAGGACAATAACCCCTTAAGGGGTCAATTGACAATTTTGGTCATATTGACTTATTTGTAGATCTTACTTTGCTGATCATTTTTGCTGTTTACAGTTTATCTTTATCTATAATAATATTCAAGATAATGACCAAAAACTGCAAAATTTCCTTAAAATTACCAATTAAGTGGCAGCAACCCAACAATGGTTTGTTTGATTGATCTGAAAATGTCAGGGCTGATAGATCTTGACCTAATGAACATTTTTACCCCACGTCAGATTTGCTCTAAATGCTTTCGTTTTTGAGATATAAGCCAAAAACTGCATTTGACCCCTATGTTCTATTTTAAGTAACGGCGGCCATGTTTTTTGACGGATCAAAAATCGAAGCACACACTTTGTGCAGGATACTCTAAGGAACAATCATGCTAAGTTTCATTCAAATCCATTCAGTAGTTTCAGAGGAGAAGATGTTTGAAAAATTGTTAACGACGACGACGACGGACGCCAAGTGATGAGAAAAGCTCACATGGCCTTTTAGTTACATATTTGTTTTTCGTTCATTTTAGTTCATTTTTTTATTAGCTCACCTGGGCCTTTTAGGCCAGGTGAGCTAATAAAAATATGAACGAAAAACAAATATGTAACACATAAACAAACAACAACCACTGAATTACAGGCTCCTTACATGTTTAATGAACAAATATATATTAACAAGAAGAGACGGCAACCCAACAGCAGTTTTTGAAGGATTTTTGGACCTCAGTTGACAGGTTATAATTTTTGTCTAGTAATTGTTCAAGCATAACTGGTCCAGTCAGTGTTATAGAAATCGCTTACACTATGAGTATTATAATCCTTTTACATCTACAAGATGGTTAAGTGGTCCAGTAATTGATCAAAATTTACTGGACCAAACCATATATTACTGGACATTCCCACATACATGTCTGATTGACCTTTGGAATGACTGAACCAAATGAGAAGTTAGTACTGTGGATTCATTTGTATTTGCTAAATACCAATTTTTGAGACTTTTGTGGGTACATGTACAGTTGAAATTCAAATGTTCAACGATTCACAATTTTTCTCTAGACTTTTTTTTTATCTTTTATTTGTTTTTTAATAGTCAGGATTTTACAATACCCCTTTAATCACCACCTGACAATGGTTTTTGGGGTAAATATTGAAAGTTATATACAAGACTATCCATTTTGTTTTTTTTATAAATTTATATTCATAATACAAGAATATAGTTATTAAAGAAAAAAAGAATATAGCTGCTCTAGAATTAGAGATTGGCAAAATCAAGAAATCAAATACCAAAGAAAATGCAAGTCTTCTTCAATTCACTAAAATCATTACCAATGAAAAATAAAAGAATTCTTAATGTTTTAAATGAAACTTCCATTTCTGTTTGACAGACCACCATACTAGTTTTATGAATGAAACTTAATGTCATACCTATGTACATAATATTGACAACTATTTGATAAACTATCAAAATCAATTGATCTATTACCTTACAGAAATCAATTATTTATGTATGTACAAGTTTTCTCACAGTTTAAATCTACTTTATTCACATAAGCATTAACAGGTTGGAAAGAAACCACTAAATGGGAGAAAATTTCTTCAAAAACATTTTTTTTAGGAAAGTCTTTTATATTTTAAATTGGCAAATATTTAGAGAAAACCAAACAAGTAATTATATATGTATATCAAATGAAATTAATGTTCTAAATGAAGTCTTTGGTTAAGGTGGTACCCAACACTTTCACTAAAATTAATTTGGCTCGTTTAATTTTAATAAAATTTTGACAAAGCCTTTGACAAAAATATCAAAAATTAAAAAAAATTGAACCAACCATTTTGTCAGAAATATTACACTGGTTATATAGCAATTTGACAAACACTGATTTTGATCATTGAGAAGCTTAATATTCCCTTAACAAAATAACGTAATTAAAATGTTTAGCCGATTTTACAGAGTTATCTCCCTGTAGTGTTAGGTACCACTTTAAATGTAAAGTTCGGTTAATTTAACAGTACTTACTATAAATTACAAAAAAAGATGTATGAATGCCAATGAGACAGCTCTCACAAGAGACCAAAATAATACAGAAATTAACAGCTATAAGCCTTCAACAATGAGCAAAGCCCATACCGCAAAGTCACCTATAAAAAAATATTTTTGTGAATAATTATGTTTGAAGCTATATGAATAATGGTATTTTCCTGGATATTTGATAGCATGGCATTGCCAAAGTCTTCCTTCGTACCTATGATAAATTTGTACCTTGTTGATCATTTCATTTGTGATTCATTATCTCTATGTCCACTATATATGCAAAATTGGAATTGGAAGCCAACAAACAATGATTAATCCATAGTAGTTTTTTTTCCTCTACACGCTGTACACAATTTTTTTTTCAAAAGTAGAAAAATCACATGAATAAAAATCCTTGCATATATGTAAAACTTGAATTTTTCCTTTTTATCTCCATCAAGTAAATTTTACAATCTTGAAATAAATCACCATGAAATGTGTTAACAAGAAATAAAGTATCCGTGAAAATAAGTTGGTTTACACTATTTTTAACAATCAGAAGTCCAGTGCTAATGATTTGTTACTATAAATTTTCATTGGTCAATATCTATATACTTATATTTATTATTATCCCTATTTTGTGCATTTTTCCTTTGATCTTTTTTTGTGATAATTTTCATATCATGCTTCTCGCTTGAGATGGAAAAATTATTGCTAGAAACTAAGGAGGCCACGTGGCGTTGCTAACCAAATTGACATGAAATTGACAACGTCGTCATAGGTAAAATAGCGATAAACAGATTATCATTGGTCATCTCAACTCGATTGCTTTTCTCACTTTCGCTGTACCAGCTCAAGCGAGAAAATCAATCTCGTTGAGATGATCAACGATAATCTATAATTATAATATCAACTTGACTTTTTTAACACTCTTAATTGTCATGTATTGTTTGATTCTTGTCACTTGTATCAGGGACTTTCTATACTAACTAAGTCCCTGCTTGTATATTAAGTTTGCATTTTAACCGGTCAGGGGTTCACTTTTGCAATAAAGTTAATTATAAAATTTATTTCTAAACAATAAAATAATATTTAATGAAAAACCTGACACAATTGAAACAAGTATTTCTACTCTCTTTCTAGACTTGCTACTATTACATTTCTTTTATTTCTCCCTTACTATAATTTATATGTTTCCTGAAAACTGCCAATATACTAAGATAGAGCATAAAAATTGTAAAAGGGACAAAATTAAAAAAAATAACAAAAATAAGGAAGGGACATGTAGCAAGTCTACTCACTTTGAATCATCAGTTCAGTGTAAAATGATTATAATATTTGATTGTAATATGACTGGACATGACCTCCTGTTCTGTTTTATTGATTTAGGGTAGGTAGGGTTTGTTGTTCAAATTATTTTATTACTTTTAACGTATTGATGACTGACTGACAAGTTATTACAATTTTGCCCCAGGGAGAAATAAAAACTTATTTAACATAACTAGCCATATCAAAAACAAACGTTTCGTAAATTATTATATTTTTTCAAAAATATTTTTTTCAATAAAACTAACCAATATAATAAGCTAGTATAATGTTTTTTTTTTGCATTTCAAAAAGCAATATCCATATTAGTTTAAACATCAATTAAGTTTTCTTCTTCTAAAAGTACTATTTAGAACAAAGATATAACACAAAGTGTAAAAGTGACAAATATTTTATGAACGGAAATCAAGAGATTCAGAAACCAGAAAAACTTATATAAATAGAGAATATCATCACACACTGTTGATACGGATGTGATATTGAAAAAGCCATATGATCCCATATCATATACATAGAGAATATCATATATATGGCTTTTTCAATATCGCATCCGTATCAACCCGAGACACCAATATAATCCCAAGAGCTCTGCTCGAGGGATTATATTGGTGTCTCGGGTTGATACGGTGTGTGATATTGAAAAAGCAATATCATATACACTTTATTATATACATATATACCTCAAGTAGATTTTTTTATGTGACATGACGTCTGATGATACAGATATATAGGTTTGACATGACGTCATACAGATTATAGGTTTGACATGACATCATACAGATAAGGAGTTTAATAAAGCCTTTGCAACAGCGACTGCAATCTATAATGTGACGTCATACAGATTAAAGGTGTGATAAAGCTTTTGCAACCGTGCTGATATCGATATCATCACGGGTGGCTGATACAGCACGCTTGCCAATGATTGTATTACACATACATTTTATCTGTATTTACTTCTGAGTATATAATAAATCTGTGGATCACCCTTAAAACCCATCTTTAATCAGTCCACACTTCTAGTTGGGAAACAGAATATCCTGTTCCTCATTTTCCTGAATTCATGCTGTAATATGATAGAAGATATGTAATTATTTTTATTTTTTTTTATTCAACAATATATTGCTTGCTGTTAACAATTTACTTCACAATAGTCCAGCATTCTAGTGAAGGGTATCTTTATTTTAACAAGAAATCCAGGATTTCTCTCTGTTTAACAATAAAACATTACAATTTATCTAATCTATATTATAAATATTTCATTTTCAACCGTAAATAAATAAGTATATATGAAATTTTAATTTATCGATATGTGTATCTAGCTTGTTTGGAAAGAAAAAGTTTCCGGAAATAGTTCACACTTGCAGTTATCGATTTTATATTATTGTATTGATATCTCTTCCTGGTTATAGATATGTAATTATAACAAGATGAACAACCTATAAACTGATACTCTGAGAATTGGATTACAGTACACCACAAATAGCATATATTTGAGCCAGTACAATGCACTATTTCAGATACAATATAATAATACGAACAGAGTTCAAAGGTTCACAACATTGCACAATATTTACCCATGGGCAATTATATAACTCAAAATAATTTTATTTTTGTTCTTCAAAACTTTATATAAATATTTAAGGAAAATCCTTGTTAATATAGCACTTATACAATGTAATTTTCCAGACCGTTAATTTTTTTTAAGGGGCATAACTCATTTTTAAAAGTTGATCAGCACTGACTATTTTTTTTTTCTCAAGAAAATCATATACAGCTAGGTCAATTTCATAAATTAATTAATCTGGCAAGAATTTTACACATGAAAGTGCTTATAATGCAAACTGATAATGTACTTTTTCATATGATTAATATTTCAAAGGGACATAACTCTTTAAAATAGTTTATTGACACTGTTTTAAGAATTTCTATTTAGACATTGATGATATGAACCTAACATAAATTAAATAAAAATCTGGTATAGAAGTGTACATGCAAGACCTCTTTAATAGCATTTAGAAATAAATAAATTTTCAGTATTTAAATTTCATACACTAGAAGAATTATTTACTTGATAAAATTTATACAATAAGCAATAAAAAATATAAATATATCATACTTAGACTATGAACTTAATCCAACATGCAATTTAAAGATAATATATCATTTAGAAATTAATAAAATATCCAATGCTTGAACTTTGACCTGTTGACTTGAAAATTAATTATCTTGTATTTGTGAGACAGATATAGCATGACACAGTGCATACACTGTTTATGCAGAAAGATATACTTTGTACAAAGTGGTTCTCTAAATCATACAAATATATTTAGAGTCAGGCAATTTGTGGCACAGTGAAAGCTTTTGTATACTTTTAATTTACAAAGTGGAAAAGTGGCATTTTGTGGTACAGTGAAAGCTTGTGTATCCTTTTAATTTTATACAAAGTGGAAAAGTAATATATTTTAAGGTGGACACTTTTTTAACCATTTAAGATAAAATAAAGTAATTTCTGTTTTCACTATTAAAGGGCTCAATGTTATACTACCGGAATGTTTGTGATTTCTTATTTTCAGTGATTTATTATAACATTACGACTTTTTCTGTATTATGATATTTGATTTTTTTGGCTTTGTGTCAATTATGAAATTTTTCATTTAAATTATTTGTTGAGTAAATAATGATATATACTTTGTAAGATAGAGGAAGTATTCTTTATTTACTTAGTATTTCATAATAGATATAAGTAGTTCAAAAACTAGTCATAGATACATTTCTTTAAACTTTTGTACGTTAGAACATTACATTTTGTAACAAAAATACTGGAACTCTGAGGAAAATTCAAAACAGAAAGTCTGTAATCAAATGTCAAAATCAAAAGCTCAAACACATCAAACAAATTGACACCAATACACACTGGAATAATATAAAGTATTAGTTGAAGAGAAATGAAGACCCAAATTCAGAAAGGTTCTTGTACAAGGTTTACAGAGACGCATTTCATCTAAAAATCATTTCTAGATGATATCCCATTTGATATCTAATTTAAGACATAACGGAATATCAACCAAATACAACTCTTTTTACATAAAGGTATTAGACATGCCATCATGTATTGGCAACTTTTAGGGAGCATTAAATATTCCATGTAGTGCAATTTTATATTATTTGAGATTATATAACGATGCCAGGGTACAAATTTATATGTCTATCATGGTCATAAATGTTTATTTACTATTAAAATGTTTGTACACAATTGTGTACTGGTCTTTTTATATAATTAATATGAATGATCCTGTGGTTATAAACATCTAATTAAGATGTCATGTACAAATTGTATGATAGCTGGGAAATATATATGGGTTATGATTTTCCAATGAAATATATATATGGGTAGGGATTTACGCAATAATAAAAAAAATAAAAAATTGAGGTGGTTTTTAAACCTGAGCATGATGTCGCTTTCTAAATTAGTATGTTGAGATATCCCCCCCCCCCTTTTTGGTGATTTTTTTTTATCATTTGAAAAATTATTTTACTGATCAATTACATGAAATTCAGAATTTTCAATTATCTACTGTGAAATAAATGAAGTAAATTTAATGAAAAATTATAAAAAGAGAAAAATGTGTAAATAATTTAAAGCAAAAGTATATTTAATATAATTATTATGACATAATAGGTCATTTATAGTCAATTCAAGAAGTAGTACATGTAACAATACAACATCATAAATACTTCAAAGCAAGTACCTGCTTAATAATTTACAGGTAAACATCCAGGTGTTCAGCTATCAATATCTCTATACTTCCTATATGGAAATGTATATAATGGTATTGTTGATCAATATCAATTGTAAGAAACCAAAGACAAGTGATTCAAATCTTACTTACATTCTAAAGAATTATATAATGATACAATTTGTCTGTCAGAAAAAGAGCCTGTTATTTAATGAATGTCATTCGTTTGTTACTGTCTGTCATATTTGTCGACATATTACTCAGGCGCCTGTTTTTTTTTTGTGTAAAAAGATTCCATTTTCTGATGTCAGGATCTTTTAAACATATTAAAGAATGACTATTGACTATTGGTTTTGCTCATTGTTGAAGGCTGTACTGTGACCTATATATGCTTACTTCTACTGTACTCTGTTGGAACCTTGAACCATCATGAAATCGTAAAATTTTAATTCTACCAAATAAATAATTTTACAGGTACCTATACTGAACAAGAAAACCGCCAATATTTTTTGGGGGATTGAGAAATAATAAGTCAATACACTAATTAATGTTTTTACAGAATACTGAGGTCATACGTTATATTTTCCAAAAAGGTGTCCTACCAGTGTGAAAGATAGTTTAAGTCATCTTTCAAGTTGTAAAGATTTACTCAAACAACTTAAGGTGGTACCTAACACTACAGGGAGATAACTCTGTAAAATCAGCTAAACGTTTTAATTAAGTTGTGTTGTTAAGGGAATATTAAGCTTCTCAATGATCAAAATAAGTGTTTGTCAAACTGCTATATAACCAGTGTAATTTTTTTGATAAAACGGTTGGTTCAAATTTTTTGAAATTTTTATATTTTTGTAAAAGGGTCAAAGTAAATACTTTGTCAAAATTTTAAGAAAATTAAACGAGCCAAATTAATTTTTGTTAAAGTGTTTGGTACCACCTTAATTAAGTTAAAGAAATTTCACTTTTACAGGGCCATTAATTACGGTTATTGTACTCTACTCCTTTATCTGAAACACCCTTATAACGAGCACTTCCAGAAGAGTTATTTCATACTAGTTGTTTTTACGGTACTAAATGCTGCATTAAATTTTGAAATATTCGAATACACGTTTATGATTATGATTTTATTTGTATATTTACTTTAATTTTTGTTCTTAGTAATTTTTTTCAATTGCCTTATACTGTCATGACTGTTACCATAACATTTTACTCAAATCGGGAGCTTAAACAATACCAGAAAAAAATTAACTGAAACCAGTACAGGATATCAATCAACAGATGAATGTTATGTTCGGCTTCTATACCCTTATAACAAAATTGGAGCTATAAATCAACAAAAAGATCCTTGTTTTTACAAAAAAATGAGGCCATATATCATATTTTCCGAAAGTTGTCCCTAAAATGACAAAATGCATTAATTACACAAATTTAATTTAAATATTAAACCTGATGAAAACAATTACAATGAATTATAGGTAAGTTCCAAAAGTTTGAAAAACCTTCATCAAATATTGACACATTTTGATTTCTTTGATAAATACATGTGCATGCTTTAGACTAGGACAGTAATACGATACCTTACTCTCCAACTAGAATCTATCCACTTAATTAAACCTTGAACAAACAAAACTTTATCTACATATATAAATATGTAAATATAGGCTCTGGTATCTCAAGCCAGGGTCAAGGTTTAAGTCTTAAATGTTTTGGATGTCGTCCTAAAAACTCACTTTACACCACAAGTTTCTGGACTAAGTTTTTCCATCATGACATTTACTGCGATCTCACCATGATCACAGGAGAAGGAATTTATAGAATACAATCTTTATTTCTAAAAGAGGGACGAAAGATACCAGAGGGACAGTCAAACTCATAAATCTAAAATAAACTTACAATGCCATGGCTAAAAATGAAAAAAGACAAACAAACAACAGCACACATGACACAACATACTCTGAAAACTAAAGAATAAACAACTCGAACTCCACCAAACAAGTTTAGGGGTGATCTCAGGTGCTCCGAAAGGGTAAGCAGATCCTGCTCCACATGTGGCACCCGTCGTGTTGGTTATGTGATAACAAATCCGGTAAATATTCTAATTCGGTAGGTCACATTCATGAAAGGGACTAACAAAAATTGACACTTTCAAACATTCTTAAACATGGAACCTTCTAACATTTCTTAAACACAAGTCTTTCTAAAGTCTCCATATCATTTGAGTTCACGACTTCAAATTCAGACAGAGTGAGTGAGCATGTTTCCTGTTAAAGTAGGTCCAAAGATTATCAGACTTCATTTCAAAAGTGGACCACTGAAGTACACATTCACTAAAACTGGTCTGTGATTAAAGCACTGTTATTGTGTTGAAATAATCTCATACCCATATTTAATGTCTGTTTTCTATTTTTGTCAAGTCTGAGATTTTTGTCACAAAAGCAAACATAACAATCCTACATTGCATCAACATCCACAAATATTCACTCTGTAGTTACAGTTTTTGAAATATAAATAACTTTCTTACAGTTTTTGAAATTTAAATAACTTTCTTAAAGTATCTTGGATTTCTACCTAACTTGGACAGAAGCTTATTAATGATCACAAGATAGAGAATCAGTGGCAGATCCAGCCATTTTAAAAAGGGGGGGTTCCCAACCCAGAGTAAAGGGGGGGTTCCAACTATATGCTCCCATTCAAATGCATTGATCGGTCAAAAAAAAGGGGGGTTCCAACCCCCGGAACCCCGGATCCGCCACTTAGAATCCAGAAGTAAATTTAGAAAAAAAAACAATCATGTTTATTCTTATTTTACTTATAAATTGACTTAATTTTTCTGCCAGATGACATTAATTTAACTCTGTGGTTTAAGTTTTAAAAGTTTTAACCTTCTTAGAATATCATGGATTTCTAAAAAAAAAAAATGAACAGAAGCTTAATTGTTTATGATCCTTAAAGATGGTATCCACAAATAATGAATTTTGTAAAAAAAAAAGAAATCCTGTTTCTGTATTTCACTTATAGATGGACCTCAACATGTCAAATATAAATATTGATACTCAACATTAACGTTTAATAATGTTACTCGAAGTTCTAGTCTAAAAATAATATTTTAAAACACATACTCTTTGGATGCTAAACTGCATTGACTTAAAGAAGGTTGCTACTGAGTTTCAAAATAAATAACTTTTCATAAAACTAGTATATATCTATGATAGGGAATTATTCAAGGAATCAAAATAGCATAAAAATTATATAGAGGTCAATGTGCTCAATTTGTTTTCGAGATATTAGCCATTGAAATTTGGGCGGGAAAAAGTTCTCTCTTGACTTTTCATAGCTTTATTATTGACAAGTTAAAGTTCTCAAAAACTATTAAAAAATAAATAAGATTTTATAAGACTTTTACAAATGGCTTATCATATATATATGCAAAAGATTTATTAAAAGAAAATTGGGGGTCAATGGGCAAAAAATTTAAGGCATTCAAATGGATAAAACCAGAGGATTCTGAAAATCTGACAAAAATTCTAAAACATGACAAGCAAAAAATCCTTAACTTGAATAATGAAGTTGTATATTCCGATGCTCTATGCTGGTTACATTTAGACACATCAAGGCCTAGTCAAGAGAAATCATCATTTAATTACTCCGAAAAAGCTCCGCATTTACATATCTGGATAAAACTATGCTATCAGCTGATTGGGTCTTTCCCCCAGGGAGCACCAATCAAAATGTCTGGTTCAAAAGACCTGTTTATCAAATAAAGAATTCAGGACCTCTCCAGTGGAAAAGTCGATCACAAAGACGGACTTAATTATTTGCTATTAACTACAAAAGTCTTATCCTTTTAGAGTTTAGAAAAAAAATCATCTGACATTTACCATGCTTCAACAGCAAAAAAAACACCCAACATATCCTAAAATATAAAAACACTGAAGGAGATGTGATATTATTGCCAATGAGACAACATCAGACCAATGGACAGAAATATTAATTTAATATGTCATTGTATCACCTTCTACATGTTTTTATGATATTTAAGCACCTCTTTGTGAAATCTGAAAGCAAAAGTTCAATTATCTTTGCACATTCTTATTTTGGACAAAAAGGCCTTATTTAGAAAATAAATAATAATCACCTATCCTAGGCATTTTTATCATAAAAACACTTTTAGTGACATTTTGCTAAATTTGGACGAAAGCATTATAAAAGTGAACAGAGAGTTATTATGTAAAATTTATTAACATTAACAGCTAGGAACTAAAATTTATATATATTAAATGATTTTTTTTTCATCTAAACTCAAAGAATTAGCCATACCTCTTGATAATTACTGTACACATACATGAATTGCTGTCAAATCCGATCTAAACTTTAAATGGTCTTCGTTAAGCCTGTATTTAACCCACTGTGTTTTCACAAACGATATACTTGTATCATATATGAAAATCTTTTAAAGGTCTTAACTGGCTCACTTATATTATCACTAGATACGGCATGTCACTGTACCTCCACCCTATCTTCCCATATTTAATGCAATTAGCCTTTGCACAAGTCCATTATTTGCCAAAAAAAACTCCCCAAAATAATGTAGATAAAAAACAAAGTATGAGCTTCACAAAATATGGTATTGATTCCCAGAAAGGTCCTGTGTTAACTTGTCAGACATGGCGGATAAAAATATTCATCGCTATTCACAAAATTTTCCATTGATAATTTCCTTTCTCAGCACTGTTACGAGTAGAGTGATACGAAAAATTATCACTAGAAAACTAAGGGTGCACGTGCCATTGTTAATGTAAACATCAACGTCGTCAAAAATGGAGAAACAGATCATCATTGGTCATCTTAATACTCAATTGCTTTACTCACTTTTACCATAACGGCTCAAGCAAGAAAATCAATCACATTTAGATGACCAACAATAATTTTTAATTACTGTAGCATTGTGGATATGACTAAAACCAATGACCACATATGTCAAACAAAAATAACCATGCACTAAAAAACATTAAAACAAAAGAAATGCAAACATTTAATCATTAGAGTAAAATCAGCAGATATATTCACAAAACTATGTCAAAGGTTTGGAAGCGCAGAAATAAAATTTAGAAAGAGGGACCAACAGAAGAACATTCTATTTAACAGCCCCCTGAGATATAAACAGTAAATTATTGAATCTGCAAGGAAGAGACCAAATCTGTCATCAACCGTGAACAATTAATCAGGCCAAATAAAAAAGTATGTGTGGTTCCAGTTACATCTGAAAAAAAGTTAGGGTAGGTAGGTAGGGATTTTTTTTTAATTATATGTTTTTTTTTACCTTGATTCTATGGGAGCAACATTCTGACTTTAACAGTGCTTAATGAAAAATGACAATAAAATCTTTAGGGTAGGCTATTTTAAAGCCGAAAAAGTAGGGACGGTAGGGTTACTGGAACCACACATATATTTTTATTTGGCCTCAGTGCTGAAACTGTACGTCATCAAGAAACATAAGTTTGATCTGAATGAATTGAATAGAAATTTAAGGTGTTTGTCAAACTGAAAACTAGCTAAATACAGAATTTTTGAAACATGGTCACAGGGCCAAAGGTCCTGAACACCAAAATTTTTCAAATGGTACACAATTTTGGTGTTTTAATGTTAAACAATAGAAATATAAGTGATGACTAGCAGTTTTTTCACGAGTTCCACCAGGGGAAAACAAATTTGAAGAACTTGGTTCATAATGAATATAAAAAGATAAAAGGCCATTCATAAATGACACAAAAAATCTCTGTAATAATATTTCTGTCTATTTTATCAAGAAGTCATAAAATAAGTCTTAGTTTAGAATTAAGCAAATGTGAGTCACGAACACCCCTCTATAGCATGCATTCAGAAAACAAAGCAAAGAGCATCTGATAAGTTAACATGTACATTTAAAACATAGCTTGTGTAAGACGATAGGCCTTAAGTTTAATCATCCTGATAGGACAGGGTCAAAGGTTATTTGGTAAATGCTTTGACATAACCATTGTAACAGATAAAGACATTCAGGTACAAATTGTACAAATGTAAACAAATAAATATATCAACTCAATAACAATGCCTATAGTGGCCTGAACATCGTTTTAAGGACACATTTAAATAGTCAAAATGTGTTTTGTCATTTAGAGAATTTGGTGTTAATATTGATATCCTGAGCAGTATACATTATACTGAATATTTTTAACCCGACTGTGGATTCATTGACCACATTGTCAGTATTTTCTTGGAAAACTAACAATTTTTCCAATTTTCCTTTATTTCACGGCCAAACATTCACTGTTGTGCAAAATTTGTAAAATCTTATAAATAAATTAATTAATAACAAGAAACAATTTTAAAAAAATCCACAATTATGTACCGTAGTGGTTACGGATATGATGAAAGTCAATGTCATGACAACTTAAATCATAATTTATTTTAGGATGAAGAAAGAAACTAATTTAAATCACTAGAAACGGTGAAAAAAAAAACCAAAACAAGAGTGCACACACCGAAACGTCTCACCTTCTTTACTAATCATTGATATTATGTTAACAATCCTATATATAAAGCTTTATTACAACTGTTACATAAACTTAACATTAACCAAGATAGCTAAACATTGACCAATGCAATGAAGCATGAAAATGAGATCAAGGTCAGATGAACAATGCCAGGCAGACATTTACAGTTAACAATTCCTCCATACAACAAATATAGTTGACCTAAGATTTATACTGTTTAAGAAAAACAGACCAAAACACAAAAACTTAATACTGAGCAATGAACTGTGAAAATGTATAAAACCTGTGCAACTGACATATAGATCATAAAATATTTACATGTACACCAAATATAGTCTACCTATGGCATATTGTATTACCGGTAGATAAAAAGACCAAAACTCAAAAACTTAAGTTTGACCACTGAACCATTAAAATGAGGTCACAGTCAAATGACATCTGCCCGCTAGACATGTACACCTTACAATCATTCCATACAACAAATATAGTAGACCTATTGCATAAAGAACGAGAAAAACAGACCAAAACAAAAACTTAACTATAACCACTGAACCATGAAAATGAGGTCAAGGACAGATGACACCTGCCAGTTGGACATGTACACCTTACAGTCCTTCCATACACCAAATATACTAGACCTATTGCTTATAGTATCCAAGATATGAACTTGACCACCAAAACTTAACCTTTTTAACTGATCCATCAAATGAGGTCAAGGTCAAGTGAAATCTGTCTGACAGGCAAGAGGACCTTGCAAGGTTCGCACATACCAAATATAGTTATCCTATTACTTATAATAAAGAGAGAATTTAACATAACAAAAAATCTGAACTTTTTTTTCAAGTCATCATTGAACCATAAAAATGAGGTCAAGGACATTGGACATGTGACTGACGGAAACTTCGTAACATGAGGCATCTATATACAAAGTATGAAGCATCCAGGTCTGCCATCTTCTAAAATATACAGCTTTTAAGAAGTTAGCTAACGCCGCCGCCGGATCACTATCCCTATGTCTACCTTTCTGCAAGTGTTTAATCATCAACAGATGTTTGAGCATGGTCACATGTTGAAGCATCAACAGATGTTTGAGCACGGTCACATGTTTAAGCATCAACAGATGTTTGAGCATGGTCACATGTTTAAGCATCAACAGATGTTTGAGCATGGTCACATGTTTAAGCATCAAATATACATTTGATTCCAAAATAACTGGTCTCTTACATTTTGATTAGTTAAAACTTATTGCCAAATACTATCTAATCATGTCTGTTCTCCATTGAAGAAATATATATTTCTAGATAAGTAGAGTAATAATTGTACTATTAACACATCCAATTTGTAAGTATAATTAATGTGTATCTCTAATAATTATCTATACAGATCACCTTTCATAGTAAGTATAATTATACATCCACGTTATGAGGATATTATTTCAAACTAACCTTCCATTTATAACAAAAGTACAACAGTGAAAGGCCATGAATATTCGTCACATACAAATTTTTGCACGTAATATAGAATATAAAATTGAGAATGGAAATTGGGACTATGTTAAAGAGACAACAACCTGACTTAAAAGAGCAGATAACAGGGAAGGCATGCACAAATAGGTCTTTAAAACAGTGTAAAAACCCCGCATGGGATTCAGGCGGGCTTCAGCTTGGCCTAAACAAAAATGTGTACTAGTTCAGTGAAAATGGATGTCACACTTCATTCTAAAACACATAATTGAACTAAAATTTGAAAGAAAATTTTTTTAAAGGCACTATTGATAAGATTTAAAATGTCACAAACCATTTGCAATAAATACATATAATCGTTATTTTACGAAAATTTCCTTTCAAGGTAGAGTAGCATGAAAAATTATAGGTAGAAACTAAGGGTGCATGTGCCCTTGTCAATGTTAACATCAACGTTGTCATAGGTAAAATTATAAGAGATAACCAGATTATCATTGGTCAACTCAACTTGAATGTTTTCCTCAGATTTGCCTACTGTACCAGCTCAAGCAAGAAAACCAATATTGTTAAGATGACCATTGATATTCTATAACTATAAGTCACCTTAAATAATACAAACATTTCAAGTATCAATATCATGCAAATAACAAATTATTTGTGAATTTTAATAACTATAAATAAAACTTAATATTTGAAGAAATATGATTTGTAACTGTTTTGGATTATGCTGCAAAATGTATTGGATCTGTTTTCTACATGATTTACAATTTAGAGTTTAAATTTATGAGAGGAAGAATTAGTTGTCAATTGTTCATCAAACAAATAGATTGAAGTGAATATTATTGTCTATTTATCTGAAGCTTAACACCTTTTATTTCATCTTAAATATAAAGGCATATATAACACTTAAGACAAGGTTTTAAAAATCTATTTAAAAAAGTATCAAATGAAAATTCCAGACCAAATTTCTCTCTTATGCCTATTAGATTAATCTATTCAAAGCTTCTCATCTAAACAAAATAAAATATTACATATGATGTAGTAATTTCTGCTTTCTCATTGGTTATAATGATCATATTAACAGTTAACTCAAGGTGTTAATATATGTTTAAAAGAAGAAAGAAAAAAAATGAAAAAGAAATTTGACAGAAAAATGTTTTTTCTATATCTGTTTATTAAAATATACAAAAAACATTAAACAGCTAGACTAAGCTGGAGCTTGGATTATTTTTGGTCCAAGAATTTTATATGTGGTATATTTGTTTAAATGTAAATAAAAAGAGATGAGTGTATAGGAAATGTTGGAAGGGGTTGGTAGGAAATAAGACAACTACTTAACAACAATATATTTATAAACATAGTCATCAACATATATACAGTAAAACCTGGTTAAATAGAGGCTGCCTTAACTAAGCATAAAACATGACTAACAGTAAAACCTGGTTAAATAGAGGCCGCCCTAACTAAGCAAAAAAACATGACTTCAAATCGAATCAGTCAGGTCACCCAACCTGGGTCAAAATGCTAAGTTTTTTTTTCTTCCAGCATTTTTTGAACCTTTATTCAATTGCAGTTTTTTCTGGTCTGGTCCCTATATAGGCCTTTATAAAAATATTTGACTAAACATTTTTATTTCTAATTAAGATACACAGTCAATCATTTAGGGATGGAAAATTCTTAATTGCAATTTATATCTTTATTCACGAAAAAGGCTAAATGGCCCCACAGAATCAAAATATTTAGCAAATTAAAGACTAAATTTTACATAAAAATGTGTGTCCGTGTCATTAGTTGGGTGTAAAATCAGATTAAACCTAACGTCAGCATGCAAACTCTTACAATGAATGTACCAACAATCTTTATTTGAAATAATCTTTTTTTTAACTACAAAAAATATCCTACCTTTTTCTCTTATTCAAAATCGGTAAAATTTAAATCCTTGATATACACCACACAGAACGTTTAAGACTGGTCAGTTACTAGACCGTCCATCAATAGACACCATAAAATTGTCATTTTCTATGTTTTTATGAAGAGTTAAGTGGTCATCACTTTGTTTACCTGACATTCTACCTAGTAAATAAACAATCTAACTAATCACTGACAAACCATTTGGGTAATGATATCTATACTTAAGACACTACCTTTAAATTGATAATACCAAATATGGTAAATCATAAACTCCCACCTTTTGATACATTTGAAATTTAGAGGATAAATTTGAACAAATGTAATATATGAAACTAGTGTCCAAGAACATACATTTGTTTAACATGAAATTATTTAAAATTTTGCTGTAAACAAATTTCAAGTCAAAGGTCTCTTTTTAATACTTAAATTTGAAACTTTTTTTAAATAAAAATTAAAGATCTAGTAGTCCTGGTAAAATTAAATCAATGATGTAAAGCATATATCAATATAAATAGAATTAAATATTTTGCAGGCAGGGAGAAAAGAATTCTATCCTGATTCCCTGTCTAACATGTCATAGGAGTAAGGTTTTGAGGTAATGGTACTCACGAAATCCACAAAAACTGGTATCCAACGAATAATAATGAATCCACAGTATATCAATATTTACAATTTCCAACATTAAAGCAAATTTTATGAATTTTACGAATTCCATTTACAAGTCTTACCTAAATTATCTTGAACTGATATCCCGAGACCACATATTAACTTCCATTTAAACCTGTACAAATTTACTTCTAACAATCGCTTCTAATACAAAACATTTAACTTTCTAAACATTTAAACATATCATTGAATTGCGGTAAATGGTTGAACTTTCACCTTTAAATCTTTCCCCGTCTAATTATCTATGTAAAGCTGTAAATAAATGCTGAATGAATAAAGTAACAATCAAATAAGTTTTTCCACTTCGATGATTTAACCGAAGTTCGATATTAAATTATGTCGAAGTCTATTGAAAGGCCAGTCAAATACCACTTTCAATTTTCACATACACACGCAAATGATCTTAACATTATATAAAAAAAATAATTCAATAACGTGTCGCTAATTATCAGTTTCTTTTTTTTATCACACTAATTTTTATCGAAATTTTCTTTCTTTTTTATTCATTTACTCAACACTTTTTAAAAAGCAAAAATCAATTTTGCTTTGTTTTATTAACATTCAATTAATAGAAAATAAAAAGTAATTGTTTATTTGAATGAATTATATTTAACAGTTTATATTAATTAGATGTGTTCAAGTATTGATATATTTGTATGTAAATAAATAGCAAAGTAGATGTATTAACTAAAATTTGTATTTGTTAATTTTTGACACCAACTTCAGTTAATTGTAACATTCAAATTCTACATGTCATTTTTAATATCAATGAAATTCTATATTCTATTATGCAAAATCATTACATAGGGAGACATCCACTTTTTAGTTAATAAAAACAAATTCAATACTTAATTCAGATATGTGAATCAGAGCATTAGATTCAACAATGGATTAAGACATGTGAATCAGCATTAGATTCAACAATGGATTAAGACATGTGAATCAGCATTAGATTCAGACATGTGAATCAGCATTAAAATTTAGACAGTAAATGAGCACTATAGATTCAGATGTATGAATCAGCTTTAGATTTAGCCATGTGAATCAATCAATGATTCAGACATGTGAATCAGCAATAGGTTTAGACAAGTGTCTCAGCAGTTAGTTTAGACATGTGAATCAGCATAAGATTCAGACATGTAAATCATCATTAGATTCAGAAATGTGAATCAGCATTAAATTCAGACATGTGAATCAGCTTTAGATTAAGACATTTGAATAGCATTAGATTCCATCAATTAAAAGGGTGAATGAGCCATGCTGTTGGTCATCACTCTCTTTGTAGTTTAAGTAATATAATCATAAAATGAATCAGAGTATAAAAACCTTACAGCCAGAAAGCTGTTACATGGAAAGCAACACACCTCATGTTATTAAAATAATATATCACATTCACAAATTTCATTATATTAATCAATGATATCCCATGTCTGCAGTGCTATGATGTGTATAACAAATATTAACATTGTTCCCCAGTCAACATCATAATTGTTGCCTCCGGCTAAAAAGTGAACAAGGTTTCTTTTCTAACATTGTCTGTTGCCATGGGATTTCAGGGAGCAACTAGTTCATGAAAACTTAAAAGCTTAATTTAGGTAATAATGGCTTCAGTAAGAAAGGTCAATGAATACACACAAATTGGGGGTATATCTCAATAAGACAGCAAGCTTACAATACAAAAAAAACCAAAAGGCATCAACAGGTCAGTAAACAGTCTGAAAAATGTCAGACATGATTACTTTCATAGCTTTGAATTAAAAAATAAAAATATGAGTCATTGAGACAGCAATCCAACAACATATAAAGTCAAATGACATATACTATCACCATATAGTCTAGAGAATATTGGATTTCTGTAAAACAAATAATTCCTCAGGTTTGCTGAATTTTCTACAAAAAATTGGACTCTTCAGCTTCCAATGTAAAATAATACTTGCATAAAACTAAAATTGAGAATGAAAATGGGGAATATGTCAAAGTAACAACAATCAGTTCATAGAGCAGAAAACAACCAAAGTCCACCAATGAATCTTCATCACAGAGAGAAAATGCTGAAATGGGAAGTGCGCCTCAGTTGGCCTCTAAACAAAAATATGTACTAATTCAGTAAAGATGAACATCACAATAAACCTTGAAACATATAAATAATCTAAAATTAATGACTTTTCATTTGACAAAATTCTACTGTAAATCTTTGCACTATCTCTAAAACTTAAGACCAAATTACTCGGTTTTCCTATTTGTAGATTGCTATTCATGCATCATGTTTGGACCTAATTTATTAGTCCTAAAATATCCTGTGGAAAAATTATAGTTTGTTTGCAGTGCACATTCTAGATAGAGATATATGCATGATGTAAAGGCCCAATTTATTTCATGGACAAATTGCCATTTGTTCACATACAATAAAATAAGTGGAAGAAGCCTTCAAATGCCTGCCATATTTCAATCTTAAATCAATCTACAAATTTTTGATAAGGTATTCTATAACTTTCTTTTTCTATACTTTATACTAATAGGTATGTGACAGATAGTATCTTTATTCATCTACAAATCTCTCTTTAATTATTATTTTTCACTGCCTTTCTAAGATAGAAATCTGATTTTGATTAATATCGGTAATAGGGCAATCGATCAACATTTTTTTCCACAATGGCGAAGATTAAACATCCCGTTACTAAATGACTGATTGATGGAAGATCAAGCTGTCAAATGCCAAATTTACGGAATTATGGCCGAACGCTTTTCGTGACAATTTTCAATTTCACTTTTTATTACATTTTTTAGTTTTAGTTACTAAAATTCTTTCTCATTTGTTAAGAATTTTTTTCTAAATATTCAGTTTGCAAGTACGCATTATTTTTTCTTATATATAATAGAAGTATTTAAATGGTTTTTCTTACATGGAAATAAGGAAGTAATTTGTTGCTTAAATTCTAAACAACAATATTTATATGAACTTTGTCTTTTTGAAATTGTAAACTTACTATACAATAAAATTATGAAAAATACGATAGGTCTGTTTGAAATAAAAGCATATGAAAAACTAATATGCTAGGAAGGAAATACTTAATCTCGTCAATTTTGAAAAAACCGAAATGAAATAATGATGTACAATATGAATGAACTGTGTTGTTGGAATCACAATATTTTGTCAAAAGTCCATTTGAGGTAAAAGCTTTTTGAATAATATTGACAAATATAAGCAAGGCAATTATTTTAATGTTTTGCCAAAGAAAAAACTAAAGTCCTTACAAACTTTTTAAGAAATGTTAATTTGAAATTGTGAGCATCCCTGATGACTCTAGCTATCTTGTGTCGTCTGTGGCCAAAATTATTACCCATGTCATAATGTTGTTGATAAAAAAAAATCATTTTTCTTATGTATTAGCCAATATTACATTAACTTCTTAATTCATTACACATATTTCATTCCTTCAGTTTTGCCTTTAAATTTTTCGCAAGGAAAAATAATGTTGTATGCCATGTCCCAATTAAAATAAATGCTGAGTGTATTACAAAACATTTTCCTAAAAATAAGTCCATTGAAGAGAGAAAATGTTAAAAATATTGCTGAAAATGTTCATTCACAAAATATTTTTTCAAATCTTGGCAGTCTTCAGGCAATATTCCTAGGCTACAATATACAATTTCTACTAAGTTATAATAAAAGTGAACTGACCTGTTGAACATTGACTTGAACATCATATCGCTGTAACTTCTATATAATATACAATCCGTTCTAACATCTGTTTCACAGGTTCAACATTCGTAGCCTGTACAATAATCAAAGCGCGAAAGCGCTGTAAAGGCAGTTAATTACAGGTTGTGTGTATTTCTAGTCCAGTTATATCATTATCTTCCATAGAACAGAGGTGGTTTGTAGAATTTAAGATTTAGAGTTCTTTTGTACCTAGTTCACCTATATCTATAGTCTACTGTTTACAGTATATTTTCTGTGCCTCCCATGAAATGCATTTTTAGCCATGGTATTGTCAGTTTGCTTTAAATTTATGAGTTTGACTGTCCCTTTTGTGTCTTTCGTCCCTCTTCTTTAGACATATAAGAACTTTTTCTTTTCAATATAAATAGACTATTTTTAATTATTGATTGTATACGCATATTCTATGACTCCCATAAAAAATAGTTCACAAAGATTGACTAGTCTCTGTACTGTGTGTATAGCAAGAACATCAAGTAACATAATGGTAAATGTACATAGAAACATGTCAACTTTTTTTATGACCATACCTGCCAACTGTCAGTATTTGCAGAGTATTTCCCCTATCGAGCTCGAGGCTCCCAAATGGCAATTTTGTAAGAGCAATTTTGTTGACTATTTTAAAGAAAACAATTAATTCAACAATGGCTATGAGCTTATTAATGCACGAAGAAGCCAAAAACCACATTAGAATATATTTGAAGGGAATCCATGACAAATCGTCCCACTTTTTCACTAACTCGCCCCACTTTAAAAACAAGAGTGTACACACTGAAATGTCTCGCCTTCTTTACTTATCATTTTTATTATGTTGATAGTCCTAATAATAAAGCTTTAGTCAAGGTCATATGACACCTGCCAGGTAGACCTGTACACCTTACAACCATTCCATACACAAAATATAGAAGACCTATTGCAAACAGTATAAGAAAAGCAGACCAAAACACAAAACTTAACTATAACCACTAATCCATGAAAATGAGGTCAAGGTCAGATGACACCTGCCAGTTGGACATGTACACCTTACAGTGCTTCCATACACCGAATATACTAGACCTATTGCTAATAGTATCTCAGATATGGACTTGACCACCAAAACTTAACCTTGTTCGCTGATCCATGAAATGAGGTCGAGGTCAAGTGAAAACTGTCTGACGGGCAAGAGGACCTTGCAAGGTATGCACATACCAAATATAGTTATCCTCTTACTTATAATAAGAGAGAATTTAACATTACAAAAAAAATTAACTTTTTTTTCAAGTAGTCACTGAACCATGAAAATGAGGTCAAGGACATTGGACATGTGACTGACGGAAACTTCGTAACATGAGGCAACCATATACAAAGTATGAAGCATCCAGGTCTCCCACCTTCTAAAATATAAAGCTTTTAAGAACTGAGCTTACATCGCTGCCGCCGTAGGATCACTATCCCTATGTCGAGCTTTCTGCGAAAACAGTCGCAGGCTTGACAAAAAAACTGCCCCAACCTGAATTACCAAATCGTCCCACTTGTGAACTGTGTTAAATCCCGTTAATATTACTCCTGCCAACTGGTCCCACCTAATGGAAATCGGTGAAATCTAGATAAATATATTATTAACCAGGATGAATTTAGTAATGCCAACTCGCCCCACTTATGGAAAAAGATGTTATCCCATTGAATATAAGTTCAATTCCTTATATTGCATTATGATACATTTAACAGGTTTCTTTTCAATTGTTATGCAAATAACTAAGCTTCAAAACTTACAGTTATTCTTCAACAATCAGTTTATTTTTTAGAATTATATATAATTTCAGTATATATCAATAATAGTAATCAAATTAATTTTCGGTTTGTTTGTATTCTGTGTAGATTAGTTTTCATTAAAGTGGTGCGAGTTTTTATTTTTAATCATATATATATATATATTAATCTAAATATTACCGTTTTTTTATAAGTAGGGCGAGTTGGCAGGAGTAATATTAAACATGATTTAACCAATTTCACATGTGGGGCGATTTGATAAATCAGTTTGTGGTGGTTTTTTAAAAAGTGGGGCGATTAACCAGTGGGGCGACTTGTCCTGCTTCCATTTGAAGGCCCCTTGAAGGTTTTGTATGACTATATGAACCATCTTTCACGTAAAACCCCCATGGCCATGTGCATTTTGAAAAGTTGTCAGATTTGTTTCTAACTCCAGGCAAAATCTACCAGTATGAATGAAAAAGAAGTTTTCAATTAAGGCTCTGTGGCCATAACAGCTGTCTCATTAGCATTTTAACCACTTCCCATATTTGCAATTAAAACAATAGAAGAAAATTATTCAACGCAAAAACAAAACTTACTTGTAAATATGAAATTCTCTTTACGGTATGAGTTTTTCTCATTGAGATTGTACAGTAGTAC
Organism: Mytilus edulis; assembly: GCA_019925275.1. Lineage (NCBI taxonomy): Eukaryota > Metazoa > Mollusca > Bivalvia > Mytilida > Mytilidae > Mytilus > Mytilus edulis. The sequence goes on from CM034354.1 coordinate 94,400,301, forward strand.
CTGTAACTGCTTATACCTATTTCTTATTCACTTTTGCTTGATAAACTCACTAAATATCATATACATTGTACCACATCTCCTTATTTTTATAAGCATTCCAATAACATGAACAATTGTAATTCAATTCTATATACCAAAGCAAAATGAACTGCACCACTTTCATTCACTAGTATGCATCTTTTGGCAAAATACAAGTTCTTAAATGACACAATATATATTTATTGATAAAAAAATAAAATTTAGTATACAACTCTTTAACAGGTATAAAAAAAAGCACAGCTGTGTCACAACTTGTGAAATCTGTGCTGAAAACATAGACATTGGTGGTATTTGAGTAATTCCATATGTGAAGCTCAACATTAGCTCGTCAGTTGGTGGTGGACAGTTATAGTTCCTTCCTGCAGGCTAGGATGAATGACTTTTCAGGAAAACCAATTTCACAAATCAAAACTTTCCTCTAGATTTCTCCTACAATATTCATCCAGTTTAGTTCTTTTGTTTTAATTGGACACCGTCCTGATTTTTAATTTTGCAAACCATTTAGTCTCTTGCTTGCAAATGGTGCATGAAAATAGGATGGGTATGGCAGTAGACAAGTCTCTTTAATGTGGGTTTGTGCCCTGAAAAAAAGTTTTATAACTTAAGTTTTTTTGAAACTTGTGCAACACACATACCTAATAGCCAGTAACCTAAATAACTATAACATAGAAGAGAGCATCATTCGTGTCAATGTTTCGTTCCTGTTTACATTGTCATTGATATTTTTTCAGAAAGCCTGAGGCATAGCTATCCTAAATTAATATAATTACTGCTAGAATAATTATCAGCATGACATACGTACACTATCATTGTACAGCCCAAGTCTTCAGTATATATAATTGTTGCATTCATTCACTCCTGTGTTCAGTCGTTCAAAAATATTTAAACATCAACAAATGAACTTTAATAAGGACAAGAAAACACTAGAAAAGATACGTACATACAACCCGTGTTTTATAAGTGTATTTGAAAGAGAAATATATCTGGTTAAACGATGTATAAAGGAGGAAAAATTGTAGATATTGCATTACGATGCTTTCTACCTAATAGCACGTGGATATGTTTACATATTTAGACTTGACCCAGTATGACCCGTACCTTGTAGGTCACCGCCGTCGTTTAAACACTAGACTACAGTCGTGTATAAGACAATAAAAAGCTTAAGCCTGTACTATTTGTGTGAAGTAAATGTGTTTGTTCTGTTCATTTAAATTGTTTTACCTGATAGCAAGGACGTATATCTATCCGTTTCCTTCTCAATTCACTTTGTCAAATTCTTCGAACTTCTTCAAAACATACGTATTACTGCGCCCGGAAGTGAGAAAAATATGAGAAATCCTCGTAAAATAATGCTATCTTCAATTTTGTGGAATCCATTTTGTTATATTTATTATACAAAGATAAAAAAGTTACGATTAATTATGAATTTGCATATCATTATCCGGAACGTTTATGGACTATTTTATCCATAGCTGTATGTCGGTCATTTTGGCGGGAAATCATGTACACATACACACGTAGATTGGCTGGTACCCGATCGTAATGTTACACATCACATATATCAAATAGCTAATACCCGGAACGTAGTACCGGGAACCAGGATAATACGTAGACAACATACATAACTAATACCGAAATTGAAAACGCTTTACGGTTTCTCGTTCATAAACCGAATTCCGCTTTGAATTATAGAAGATGCAATATTAATCATGTTCAGTCGACTTTTCATTGTTTTATCAACGTCTGAAAGAATCTTTAGATGTCAGATAACACTCGAAATTGACCCGACCTCTTTCCACACGGAATACACATAATGATAGTTTGTAGTCAGGTTGACTGCTTATAATGCAAAATACACACTAATAACAAGTTCTATAAAACGAACAATACACACTGATCGTTTCTTTAGTCCCCAATGTAAATGAAAGAAACAAAACCCATATCATACCATAAAAAGAAGAGGAGAAATTCGAACATTTCTGGATCTATTTCTGGCAAAAAGACCCCCTGCAAAGATTGCGTATGAAAAGATGAACCTCATGACTTAAAAGTCAGGCCTTAAAGCACTGCCTTTAAAAAACGATAAAAATTTCTATTCTCTAATTAAATGTTTGTTGTAAGATATTTAATAGAATAAACTGCTTTTCATTGTTAACTTTCTCAGTCCACTCTCTCTGATCCTTAAATGTCAATATTAAAAAAAAAATCTAATTTTCACTCAAGAACAACGACAAATGAGTCTTAAAATGAATCCTAATTTGTTCTTGATAGTTTTTTAAGTGCTATTGAAATAACGCCCGTTTTGGGATAAAACCTATTATTGGATAAAGTTCCTTTTATTTAACCGTACAGAAAACAAACACAAGAGTTCGCATTAATTTTCACTGGACACATTTTATGCCGATTTAATATGACTATAACACAGTGGCGGTACGCCTAGTGCACTTGTTGACCTGGCTATGGAATGAGGTTGTCATGTCAAAACAATGATCGTACACGACAGGATATTTACACAGGTTAATTGAATAGTGACAAGACCTCAGAATGACCATTGTTTACTGCAGAATGAAAGTTAAGTCAGGTAAAAGTTGTTTTTTATCAAGAAATAGATTGACAAGGCCAAACATTGAATTTTCTGTGTTTATCTGTTGCAGATACTCTATTTCAAAGTTAATAATAAATAACAATCAGTGATAGCGTATTTCTATAAATTGAAAATATTGATATGAGTAAAAGAAGAATTGGTGTATTCTTCAATCAGATGACAAGAACAAGACATTTATCATACCAAGCTAGCTTCAATATCCTTATATTATATAATCAGTCAATCTGTAAGCTGTGAGTGTTGTTAAACTTGTGAATAAATTGAACTAAAATTATAAGAGATCTAAAAAATCGTAAAAGGCAAAAAAAGAAAGAGCATCTGAGCTTTGTTATCAATGAACTAGTTCACAAGATAACAGACTGCACAATATGAAACTTTTTGTCTAGTGGGCATAATCCACATTTTTTCTACCATTTTATGAATGCAAACACATACAATATATAATTAATTGTGTTCCTCGGTGGACAGCACAGCACGTACTGGTTGCACATTGTGATGTGCACAATAATATATAATAATTCTATAATTAATCTAAAAGGAATGAAATGTAGTGCATTTAAATTAACCCAGAGTGAACCTTTCTCTCAAAATATGATATATTCTGTCAAAATCATATTTTTTTAAGTATTTATGTGTCTGAAAATAATTATAATGGGCTATTTTAGCAGTAAGTGGGTTAACGGCATGTTGTTGTGAATTTCATTAACATAAATTACATGTAAATAAACAGATCAAGAAAAATGAATACTTTTTTTTCTTCAAAGTATAATCATGCAAAAACATAATATTTCAATATAAAACACACCTTAGATTAGTCAAATAATAACTTTAAAATCAGTATGCAAGATATAATTTAAAACATAAAGGTTCTGGAATATAGATTTCTATTTCAGTAAATATGTACATCAAATATCGTAAGTCTGTCTCATAAGATATCCCAACAACTGTCAACAACAGGTCTTTTATTTGTCATTAGAAAATGATCCATAGAACAGCATGCCCCAATCCCACTAATATGTTTCTTTTCAACTGAAATCTTGATCAAATCTCTAGTTGGCATATAATTGAAATAGTACACTTTGTAACAACATGTGTACCAAGTTTCAAGTTGACATGACCACAAACTACCTTAAAACAAAATTTTTATAAATATTTATCCAAAACTTTAATCTGTATCAAATTTACATTATTTCATTCAGTGATCTGTGAAATTAGGGGTCAAATCCCTAATTTGTCATATACATCATATATTTCATTTTGTTTTGAACTTGGATGGAGAGTTGTCTCATTGGCACTCATACCACATCTCCCTATATCTATGTGCACTAAGTTTCAAGTTGATGTGGGCACAAACTATCTAAAACCAAAACGTAAGTCTGATTTTGAACAAACAGACAAATCAACGGACCCAAAGACCCGGCACATTTTTTCTTCTCTTTCAGCTATATTTTCTGGACAAAGATTTTATTCTTCCAATGTGGACAACTGTTACATTCTACTCAGGACAAATCTAATAGAACTCTTATCAATATATGTAATTACCCAAACCAAATGAAGTTAAGCTACATAGAATAGATTTGAACCACAATCGATATTATATCTTACTAAACTGATACCTAAAGTACAAATGTTCACGATTGCTGTCAATCTAGATCAGCCGTGTTATGCAAATGAGTCGGAAGTAATTCAAACTATCGTAAAAAGGCTACGAAAGGGTATTAATCAATGTGACAAGGACATGTAAAACTAAAAGACATACAGAGGTTAACGTCCTGTCTTCATCAACACGCAAAATCATTTTTTATTAACTGAAATGTGATCACAAAAGCTATTTTGTGTAGAGGAACTATATTAATTTTAAATATATGAAACAAGCAGTAGCATTTAAATACGATTTCTTGAAGTTTTTTTGGCAAAATTTAAACAATGTACAAATTAAGTCCAAATACAACTTTTGGTAGATTTTTCCACTGTAAATTGAAATATTTTTAGTTTTGGATATATCACATCTATTAATCATAGGCGGATCCAGGGGGGGGGCCTGGGTCCCCCCTTGCTTAGGAAAAATTTGTTTGATTATATAGGGAATCATTGAAACATGTCTGGAGCATTTTTTTTTACATCTTAAAAATTGGAATTTAAGATTAAACTATATGAAATATAAAATATTTTTTCTATCTATTTGAAATAACATTGAAAATGTTGTGCAAACTTTAAACAACACACGCTACACGGGTTATTTAGTTTGCATCATATTTTTTATGTAATTCTTCATAGACAGAAAAATTAACAGTCATTCCATAAACAAATCCCTGCTGTTTCCAATCAATTATTCAAATCTGACATATGATACTTTAAGATATCAATTGTTTATTATTGTACAGATCTCCGTGGAATATGGAAACTGAAAAGGTTTATTAAGTCTGACTTTCTAAGATTCATTAATTAACTTTTCATTCATGACAGACAATTAAAAATGTCTGGTTTTTGAGGTCTCCCCCTTCCTCCTACTACTATATGGTTATTAAAAATAATATATTTGGGTAATCTTATCAATTAATGATAGAGTTATTTTGCAATAAGCATTGGAACTCAGTTCAGAATTAGAAGTAAATTTAAAACCATATTATTGTTTTTATATATGTTGGCATTATAAAGACTACTTTGACATTTATACATTTTCAGGTACATTTCTGATGTCACCATGTCACAGTAGATTGTTCAATAAAATCATTTGATATGTTTGATCTAACGCAAGACTTTTATAAATAAATGGAAAATGTGTTCAATGGACACAGATGATGTCCCTGCTTCCATATACCTTTATAATTGGAAATAACTAGATAAAGGTGATGCCACTGAATTTGAACTTGATCTGTGTTTTATGGTAAAAAGCATTATATAAGTTTCATAACATCTGATTGAGGCAAACTAAAGTTAGAGAACATAACAAATTTTTAGTCTGTATGAACATACTGACAAGGGTAACACTTAATGGTAACTTTGCAGAGTCCATAACAAATGAGGCTCTAAAGGGGTACATCTTTAGGTAACAAGGTCAAGTCTGAAAATTGCCTCAGGTAACCAGGTAACTTTTAAGCAAATTATAAAGTTCTAAACTTTCGGGTTTGGGGTTTAAACATGTTTAAGGAAACAATTTCCTTTTAAATGAGACAACAGTGCCAAAACCCCAAATTTGCAGGTTGGAACTAACCATGTTAAAGCCTCACATAGTAGTTAAGTTCAAAATATCAGTATTCAATTCTTACCTTGGAATAACACCTTTGATTCTCAGCCTGTCTGTATATAAACTTGTCTTTGTACTGCTGGGTTATTTTCTACATACATGACAGATCATCATAAGTAATCACATTTATAAAGTAATTCATTATTTTACAGAAAAAGTAAAAAGTATATACCAATGGAGGTAACAAAAGGATAAATATTTCAATAATTCTTTTTTGCTTCAATCTTTTTTTATATATGTATTTATTTTTATATTTTACTGTCCTGTTTCTGTAATATATATTTACAGACATTATAAAGCCAGATTTTCACATTTTTAATCAGGTACTGTGAAACCATATTTAAATATGAAATAAGTTTCCCATTGCAGTGCATATATGTTACCTCATTAACTTATGCAATATCAATTTTACTCAGGCTAGCTTAAGATTTCTTATATTATAGTCAGTGCATCTATAAATTAACAAGACCAATATCTTCAAGTCTCAACCTGCATACTTGTATATATTTGATTGAAATTTAAAACAATTGAGTCTTCTCTCTTGAATTGTTTTACATTTGTCTTGTCAGTCGTTTATAGCTTGTTATGCAGTATGGGTTTTTCTCATTGTTGAAGATCGTATGTTGACCAACAGTTGCTAATTTCTATGTAATAAATAGTCTCTATGAAAAGTTGTCTGATTGCCCATGCTATGTGGTATGGGTTTTGCTCATTGTTAAAGGTTGCACGCTGACATACAGTCAACTTCTATGTCATTTGTTGGGGGGGATAGGACCTTTATCGGGCATCCGGGAATAGTTTTTTTTCGGATTTCGGGACATGGGGATTTACTTTATTTAAATTCGGGACCTCGGGAATTCGTTTTTTTAAGTCCGGGATTTCGGGATCAGGACCCCTCCTATCCCCCCTCATTTGTTCTCTGATAGAGATGTCTCACTGGCAATCACATCACATCTTTTTTTTGTATAATGACAATATTTCAATGTTTACTGCACACAACTTAAAAAGGTTTAAAATTTCTTATTTCAACTCGGCTGTCAATCACAGATTAGTTGACTAGACTAAATACATGTATACTGCCAATAAAACTGCAATAAAACATAAATAATTCTAGTAAAACAAAATGTTCAATGTATAGATACTTGTTCCTTCTCACCTGAAAAAGATCAAAGAGATTTTTACCTCTAAAACAGATCTGTCAAACAATATGACCTGGTGTCTTTTACATCATAGACTCGCACCTTATTCTTTTGTTTATCTGAAAAACAAAACATTTTACATTAAAATGCTTATCGCATCACTGCATTTTTGTCCTTGTTTGTTAAACACAAAAAGCTTAATGAAATTAAAGGCCAAGTGCATAGAAATTATGTCTTTTAGTCAGTTTAAAACCTCTACCTATAAATGAGCTCAAGTAATAAACTGCTATTGGTACATGTCCTAAACAATGAAATTACAGAAAATGGTACTTAAACAAGAGCTCAAGTATTAAACTCATACTTGTACGTAAGCTGGAGGATAAAACATGGTACTAGTACATGAGCTCAAGTATTTAACATGTCTTGTACAGGAGCTTTTTCACTAAATTAGTAACTGCACATACGCTAGAATGTTAAACTGGTACTTGTACATGTATATGCTAGAGCTTTAAACTGCAGCTAGCTAATTGTTCATATCAGAGCTAAAACATTGAACTGGTATATATGTACAGGAGCTTAGGTATTAATATGGTAACTTTTCATGAGTTAGATCATTAAACTGGTACTTGTAAATGTCAGAGCTAGAACATGAACAAAAGAATTAAACTGGTACCTGTACATGAGCTAGAGCATTACACTGGTTTGTGAACACAGGGTAAAGGATTAACCTGGTACTTGAACATAAGCTAAAGAGCTTTGAACTGGTACTTGTACATGTCACAGCTCAAACATCGAACTGGTACATCAGCTAAAGTATTAAACTGGTACTAGTACATGAGCTAGAACTTTAAACTGGTCCTTGTACACAAGCTAGCTACAGCATGACATTGGTACTTGTATATCAGCTGGAGAATTGGAGAATTAAATTGATACTTGTACAGGAGCTAGAGATTTAAACTGGTACTTGTACAGGAGCTAGAGAATTAAACTGGTACTTGTACAGGAGCTAGAAAATAAAACTGTTTCTTGTACATGAGCTAGAGAATTAAACTGGTTATTGAACATGAGCTAGAGAGTTAAACTGGTTCTTGTACAGAGCTAGAAAATTCAACTGGTTCTTGTACATGAGCTAGAGAATTAAACTGGTTCTTGTACATGAGCTAGAGAATTAAACTGGTACTTGTACAGGAGCTAGAGAATTAAACTGGTACTTGTATAGGAGCTAGAGAATTAAACTAGTACTTGTACATGAGCTAGATAATTAAACTGGTACTTGTACATGAGCTAGAAAATTCAACTAATTCTTGTACATGAGCTAGAGAATTACACTGGTTTGTGAACACAGGCTAAAGGATTAACCTGGTACTTGAACATAAGCTAAAGAGCTTTGAACTGGTACTTGTACATATCACAGCTCAAACATCGAACTGGTACATCAGCTAAAGTATTAGACTGGTTCTTGTACACAAGCTAGCTAGAGCATGACATTGGTACTTGTGTATCAGCTGGAGAATTGGAGAATTAAATTGATACTTGTACAGGAGCTAGAGAATTAAACTGGTACTTGTACAGGAGCTAGAGAATTAAACTGGTACTTGTACAGGAGCTAGAAAATTAAACTGGTTCTTGTACATGAGCTAGAGAATTAAACTGGTTCTTGAATATGAGCTAGAGAATTAAACTGGTTCTTGTACAGGAGCTAGAAAATTCAACTGGTTCTTGTACATGAGCTAGAATATTAAACTGGTTCTTGTACATGAGCTAGAGAATTAAACTGGTACTTGTACAGGAGCTAGAGAATTAAACTGGTACTTGTACATGAGCTAGAGAATTAAACTGGTACTTGTACATGAGCTAGAAAATTCAACTGGTTCTTGTACATGAGCAGGAGAATTAAACTGGTTTTTGTACATGAGCTAGAGAATTAAACTGGTTCTTGTACATGAGCTAGAGAATTCAACTGGTACTTGTACATGAGCTAGAGAATTCAACTGATTCTTGTACATGAGCTAGAGAATTCAACTGATACTTGTACATGAGCTAGAAAATTCAACTGGTTCTCATACACAGGGTAAAGCATTTATCTGGTACTTGAACATAAGCTAGAGCTTTAAACAAGACTTGTACAGGAGCTAGAGCTTTAAACAAAACTTGTACAGGAGCTAGAGAATTAAACTTGTGCTGGTACATGAACGCTCAAACATTTAACTGATACTTTTATATAAGCTAAAAAACTAAACTTGTTCCTTCACATGAGCTAAAACATCAAACTTGAATGTGCTCATTCAATGACTCAAATGCATTTCAAGTTATCTAGGGTCAAGTTTCCATCTTCAACTTATTTATTTAATTTGTTAAGTACAAGTAACACTGTCCTATCTCTCCAGTCATGTTTAACTGTTAATCAGGACATGCATGTACTTCTATTTTGAGCTGTATCTTTCAAATAGATCATATTTTGTTGAAAATTCAATATATGGCTGCATGTTTTTATTTATCAGATTATGTAGGATTATATCCATAACAATTATTTTCTCAAGTACTGTATGATGAAGCCAATATTTAATTTTCTTCCCTAATCATGCTAATAAAGCATAGACAGTCAAATGTCTTAATTTAGTAAACACTGACCACAAATAGCATATAACAAATATTTATTGAAATTGAGTTCAAAGCAGATCCGTATATTGCTGTGCATAAGCAAATTTTCAATTTTGTAAAGTCCATTTTGAACTTTTGTATATTAAAATAATTATATGAACCTTTAATATGATATCCAATTTGTGTAAAAGCTGATCAAATAAAATTTGAAACCGTTCCTTTAATAAAACCAAAACTGTTATATCTAAACTTAACATGAGCAGAATAAATTTTCTGGCTCATATTAGAAATATTATCAAGGCCAGATTAATTTCTTGTTAGCATGAAAGGTTAAATTAAAAACTAAATGAAATTTTTGTACCTCCATAGACCTACTTCAGGTGGGGGTTTAATAAGCCATAAAAATTAGATTAACATTTCTAAAACAGTTGATGACCTTCAGGTGGGGTACGATACTGTTAATATGTTATATTTTGGTCCTCTCCCCAGCTTAGTTGTGAATAGCTATTTATAATCATCCGTTATTCGGAAACAAAGTGCCAAAATAAAGGATTACGTTGTTGATTAAATGATGGTTGCCTAATGTCCAGTAGCAAATATAAATAGCATACTTTAAACATGAACATGTTAACCATTTGTAACTAATATCCACTGGCTACCCAATGTTTTAACTAAAATAGATTTGTCTTGTTTAATTAAAATATTTATAAAATTTCCAAAAGTATAAATATTTCATGAAATTTTATGTTAACATTTCGATAGCCTAACTTAAACAATTTTTGTTCTGAAATTTAATCACTTTATCATGCTTTCTGTACTGGGAACACTCCTTAATATTAAGATACCTTCTTAGAAGATAGCTTGTGAGATTTGGTCTAATACATTCTTGATTATCAGATGTTTGGTATCTAAATTACCTGATTCAAGTAATTCAGAAAAACATTCAAAACAGCAAATTATTCCATTGCTAGTTAATGAAGGATTAGGAGGCCAGGTTTGAAGACTGAGTGCTATATTAAAACTCGGTTAAAGTGACATCACATGTTGAAAATATTTTATGTCATTTTTATAGCAAACCATTGGCAAAAGAAAAATATTACAATATTTTGTGCCAATTTTATATCAATGTGAATTCTGATTGGACCTTTTAAATAAATTTTATCATTTTCCTGCTTTTTGATTACATTCCATTTTCATATAAAATAAAACATTGTCCTGATCCTTTAAGAATGTTAAGAGTAACTTGATATTACACTTTTAATATATATAAAAGATATGAAAACTTTCTGTAGCAATGTATTTCCTGTTCATTGGCCAATATATATTACTGCTCTATCATATATATTTTCATTTATCAAGTTTATAGAATTTAAATCTTTAAAATCTAGATTAAATTACAGAAAATATGATCAACAGAATAAAAATACTTCTTCATAAAGTGCACAACACTTCTATATAATGTCAAGATTACAAATATAGTGCCAAATATGTTTTTATTTAATGTATTTGTTAAAGTTGAGAAACATAAAGTTTAAATTTATTTTAATGTTCAATTTTTAACCGAAATTGTTGGGTGTATTAAAGACACACACATGAGATACAAGTTTATGATAATTTAATATTGCTGGAAGTAAACTCTTGAAAGATTGGACACTGAATCACCAACCCTGTACATAAAAGGCTACCAGAATGCATAGGCGGATCCAGGGAAAAATTTGGTGTTTATATAGGGAATCACTTCAACATGACTGGAGCGGGTCCCCTTTAGGTCAGTCAAAGCCCCCCCCCCCACCTTACAAAAAGTTCTGGATCCGCCACCCGCCACTGGAATAAAGAGTGCACTAACAAATCATTAAATGAAAATGACATTAAGCAGTCCTTTCTTAATTTCTCTCTATGCCGCTTTCCAATCTACCCAAGACTTCTAGCCTTTCTATAAGATATAAGCACTGAAGACTGATAGCTAATTTACCTTCTTAAAAATCACTGCTTTTAATCATGACAAATATTTAGAAACAAGAGGCTCTCAAGAGCCTGAATCGCTCACCTTGATTTTTTGGCATTCATCTTTTGCTTAAGATTTTTAGTTTAAGTCTCCAATTTCATTGTAGTTTCTTTTTTTGTTTGTTTAATGTTTATTAATATTAAGTGCTTGAAAATGCAGTTTTTGGAATTGGTTCAGTAGTTTTAGAGGAAAAGATTTTTTAAAGTTAGAAAACATGATAAACAAATTGTGTAAAACTGTCCTAATAGGGCAATAACTCTTTAAGGGGTCAATTGACAATTTTGGTCATATAAACTTATTTGTACTCATTGTAGATCTTATTTTGCTGAACATATTTGCTGTTTACAACTTATATTTATCATTTATGCTATTCAAGATATTAACCAAAAACTGCAAAAGGAGTATGTTCGATAAGGTCCTAAAATGGCCTCCATTTTTAGCGTCAATTTCAAATTCGGATTTATTGACCAATATCACAATAAATTATAGCTTATACAGTGACCAGATAGGAAATAACCCATTTTGTTGAAAATTTTACGTTTTTGCGTTTCATTATGACGTCACAAGTTGTACTCATATTGATTTTTCACGAAAAAATCAATGAAAATGGGTAAATTTCCCATAGATTATTAGACAGGAAACATAGAGCGCATACGTCGACAACAAAGATCTTTTAATATAATGTTTGTGAAGACATTTCACATGTTTTATTTGAATATTAAGTTTGTTGATGCCTGCGCTCTATCTTTTCTGGTCCTTAAATTGGTTGAAATCTAGCTTTTTTTGTCAAATTTCACAAAAAAAAACCTTTATTTTGACCTATTTGGGATGTAAAAATCAAAGTGTTAGAATAAAATTTTGACAAAAACAGTTCTGTTAAACTTTCTCACATATTTTTAAGGCAACTTAAAACATTTATTGTCTTGTAACTATGAACTTTATAATTGGGGCCAAATATGGCCCTTTATACCGAACTTACTCCTTTCTTTAAAATTACCAATTTAGTGGCAGCAACCCAACAATGGGTTATAAGATTCATCTGAAAGTTTCAGGGCTGATAGAACTTTACCTTATGAACACTTATACCCCATGTCAGATTTGCTCTAACTGCTTTGGTTTTTGAAATATAAGCCATGGTAAAAACTGCATTTTAACCCTATGTTCTATTTTTAGCCATGGTTGGCCATGTTTTTTTAAGAAACAGAAAATAAAACACAAACTTTATTCTAGATACGGTACCTAAGGATCATTCAGCTTAAGTTTGGTTGGAATTGGTTCAGTGGTTTCAGAGGAGAAGATGTTTGAAATAGTTTACACCAGATGGACAACAACGGATGCCAAGTGATGGCTAAAGCTCACAGTTCCTTCGGATCGGTGAGCTAAAAAAAAAGAAGACTTCCTTAAATAAATTCTCCTCTTTGGAGTATAAAACCAACCTCTTGACAACAACAACTCCCCTTTTTTTTCTGTCAGATGACAACCTTTAACCTTTGTTAAAATGTTTCTTTTTTCTTTTCTTCTTCTAATAACACATTCATTAAACAAGTCATTTTTTGAATTTGCCATTTGAGAAATTAAAACCATTTCCCCTCTCTATAAGCCTTAGAGACTACCCTACCTTATTTAAACAAAAATCTTTTTTTCTTCTGATGACACAACACTGTCTATGATAATTAAGTCAATAAAATAATAAATAAAATAGTGTTAATCTTTTATCTTTATATGCTACCTATTACCATGGAAGTAATATTTAGAAGGAATAACAACGTCGTCACTTCAAAGGTTTCATCTGCGTTACCGCCCATCTTTCGATAACTCGTTAATTGGTTCAATATCTGGCATGGAAGTTTATTCTCCGCATGTGATCGATCAAATCACTGACACTTATCGGTCATTTTCGTGTTCACGGAGAACTACGAACAGACAAGTTTTTGTCGAATATACATGCGAAGTAACCCGAATAGTCCATTCGTTACATTCCGTTGATGTACGCTGCCGAAAAGAGTCATTCGTTCAATTTTTATTTTAGTCCAATTTTTCCCTATTTTTGGTTAGTTTGAACTTAATAGTTAAAACCGACAGCTATCACATACGAAATTGGAGAACAAAGTTGTGTCATTTCAATTTTAAAATTTACAGACAATTAAAAAACCATTTCCGTATAAAGTTAAGAAGATGACTGTACAAAAAATACGTTTGGACACCCTTTATTAAATACGAAAAATCTAAATCTCTCGTGTATTTATAGTCAATTAAATTATTAAAAATTCTAAACGGTTCTATCCTTCAATTTAAGTTCTTGATACATAAACTAATTTGTGTAAAAATGAATTTACCGTAAGACAGATAGATGCAAGCCCATTTCGTCGGTTTGTTATATTTTTTGCTGTATAGCTTATTATATTAATACAAGCATTCCACAATAAACACTTTTTAAATATATATTTACGAAAATATTATCCCGTTTTAGTTGTCCAGTTTCAATAATGCAATCAATGACATTTATGACATATACATAAATTTAGAATACTTGAAAGTAAATATTATTTCATTCAATCTCGATAAACTTTGCACATTTCAACAGTAAAAAAATCTATGCCTACATTTGCCTACATTATTTTGTTAAACATCATGTGAAACCTGATCGATTCATCGGTATTTAACTGTTTAACTCGGGATCCGCTTTTAACCGGAAAATACTTTTAGAACAGTTTAAAACAAACGGTAAAAAGCAAAAATATGCTAAATTAAATACAATTTTCCATGTTAAACTGCTGTAGTTTGAACAATTCTCGTCCGTTTTTCAAGTTTTTTTCACCATTCGATTTCTTTCTAAAGGTAGATATTCTATGTGATACAGCGCTACCTTGTTATTAATAAACTAGGGATTTCCCACAGGTGCGCTATAATAACCAGACTCGATAAAACCACGTGACTGATAAGAAATTCCAGATGCCTTTTACAACCGCGGTAACGCAGATAGTAACCAAAGGCGTCTTACCGCTGAGACTATAATTGGATGAAATCGTATGACTTTAGTACAGAGCTCAGCATGCTATAAATACATGCTAATTAGTCGTTGTTATTCCTTCTAAATATTACTTCCATGCTATTACATTGTCTGACAAGAATTTCAATTATCCAATCTTAACAGACAACTTGTTATCATTATCCGGAGTGTGTCATTAACACAAGCAATAAATTTCCGGTTTCCGTTTATTAAAGGGCTACCAGTGCTATATGAGAGAACACACACTTTTGATTTTTATCTGTATAAACAATTTCATGACATTTGACTTGATCAAATAATAGAAGGTATAAGCGCCTGCGGCTTTTGGTATTTACTCATGCAGAACATCTCTCTAAATTATATAGTAAAGCCCTCAATGACCCAGTGCACCTTTAATAGGTGAAAAGGGGAGTTAATAAAGAAGATCTTCAATGTAGCAGAAAATAGTCTTATAATTGCCCCATATTACACGAGTGTTCATTGAGAGTGTTCATTGATCGACAGAGCTTAGGATTTATAAGCCTGGATTTCATATTTAAATATTACCAGATGATTTTTACATGGCAGTATAATAATGTATGATTCAAATCATATAACAATGGGCAACAACATGGGATTTTGAAAATAATCACATACTGCTTATAATTTCCTTTTTTTGATTTTTGTTTCAAAACTATATCTTGAATTATTGACTTGAAAGATGTTACATAACAATAAGTTAAACTTTAAAGAAAAAAAATCAGAAAGAGAGAATAAATTACCACTTTATTTTTTTAAATCTTGAATTATTCAGTTTAAAAAAAAAGAATGTTTTATTTGATTTACACACATATAGATGATTGTTTTTGTTTTCCATTCATTCCATAGATATAGGAAGATGTGGTGCGAGTGTAGATATAGGAAGATGTGGTGCGAGTGTCAATGAGACAACTCTCCATCCAAATAACAATTTATAAAAGTAAACCATTATAGGTCAATGTACGGCCTTCGACACTGAGCCTTGGCTCACACCGAACAACAAGCTATAAAGGGCCCCAAAATTACTAGTGTAAAACCATTCAAACGGGAAAACCAACGGTCTAATCTATATAAAAAAACGAGAAACGAGAAACACGTATAAATTACATAAACATGCCTGCACATGATCTGAGGGGTCAATATAAGATATAAAAAAAATATTTTTTTCAAACCAAGATTTCATGCTTAACTGTCAATCAAGACAATGTCAATTCATAAACAAAGTAAAAGTTAGGGAAAATGTGATATACAGATTTTAAGACACATAATCCATCTACTTGGTTAAGATAAGTTAAAAACCCTAATGAATTCATGACACTCTTATATTAAATACATCAGAGCCTAATTATTTTTGCTATATCATAGTCAATACATAATCATTACACAAGTCAGGAATTTCTATTTGACACTAATGTTTAACAAAGTTCTCTTTGATTTCAATAGAAGACAGAAATTAATGGCAGGGAGAGAAACATACAGACTGTTTGATATTTAGTTAATAATTTACCCTCAGAAAAAAATATTGACTGTTTGATCTTGAGTTAATGTTACCCTCTTTCTTGAGAGAAAATTTCATCAACAATTACTTCAGGTCTATGTAGCTAATAATTATAGTAAGGTCATTAAAAACATTTTTAACATGAATATGGTGAATTTATTGGTTTTCAATTACTTTTTTTTCTAAATCATTTTAATTTGATGAAAAGATTAAATATTTTTTGAAGAAACTAAGCCTAATACAAATTTTATCGGATGTTACAGTGAGGAATTCCATGCATAATCAATTTAAATCAATTAAAATGTTTGGTTAATTTCTTTTTTATATATATTCAGGGTTAAAAGGTTGTAAAGTCAAGAAATGATACAAAGTACTAATAAGTTATCCAAATTTATTGGCATTTTTTATACCCTTGCACTTAGGTATGGCCATAAATAGTTCCCAAGATAATATTTTACAGTTGTTATATGACTGACTTATAAATATAGATTACAGACTGCTTTTATAATGTTTCTATACCCCAGTTAATAAGTAGATAAATTACAATAACTAAATGACCATACCTTTAAGTTTAGACTTCCTATATCATGTGCTTGTAAATAAATAAACAAACTCAAGTTAGTCTGTTACTTTTAAATCTAAGGCCACACCAATTCAATTTTAAGTTTTTTTGGATTTAAATAAACTCATCATAGATACAAGGATGAGAATTTTGTATTTATGCATACCACACATTTCGTCTACAAAAGACTCATCAGTGACACTTGAATCAAATAAAGTTAAAATGGCCAAATAAAGTAAGAAATCGAGGAGTTTTGAGGACCAAAAATTCCTTAAAGATTTGCCAAAAACAGCTAAAGTCATCTATCTCTGATGTAGACACAAAATGTGTGTGATCAAGCACAAAATAATAACAATCTTTACCCAGAGAATTTAATGATATATAATGTAGCCTGTTATTATTAATTCTTTATAACTTATGAACCATTTAGGTTTTGTTTATAATATACTGTCTATATTGCAATTGTTTCATATGAAAATCAACCTACTGATTACAGGTCCTCTATTAAATAGGAAACACTTATTTTATCTTGTGAATACTAAATGACAGACTGATAAATGCTGCCTAAAATTAATGTTTTAAGTAGAATTCGGTCGTTAGAGCTGTCACAAGTTGTCACAACAAAAACATTTAATTCATCATTTCTAATTCTATTGCGACATTAATGGTACAAAATCATAATATCATTTTTAAGGTTGAGTAAGAGGAGTAAAAAAAACAATCTGTCAAAACTCAACTTCCAAAAGCTGCGAAAAAAACAATCTGTCAAAACTCAACTTCCAAAAGCTGCGAAAAAAACATTCTGTCAAAACTCAACTTCCAAAAGCTGCGAAAAAAAAACATTCTGTTAAAACTCAACTTCCAAAAGCTGCAAAAAAAACCAACCTGTCAAAACTCAACTTCCAAAAACTGCGAAAAAAACCAACCTGTCAAAACTCAACTTCCAAAAGCTGCGAAAAAAACAATCTGTCAAAACTCAACTTCCAAAAGCAGCGAAAAAAACATTCTGTCAAAACTCAACTTCCAAAAGCTGTGAAAAAAACATTCTGTCAAAACTCAACTTCCAAAAGCTGTGAAAAAAACAATCTGTCAAAACTCAACTTCCAAAAGCTGTGAAAAAAATAATCTGTCAAAACTCAACTTCCAAAAGCTGTGAAAAAAAAACATTCTGTTAAAACTCAACTTCCAAAAGCTGTGAAAAAAACCATCATGTGTAAAGTATATAGCAGTGTGTTAACCCTCCTATGTAAACCCTGCTGTGTAAACTATTCCATGTGCAAATCAACCTGTGTAAACCATCCTGTGTAAAGTATTCTATGTGTAAACCCTCCTGTGTAAAGTATTCTACGTGTAAACCCGCCTATGTAAACTAAACCATGTAAACTAAGCCTTGTGTAAACCCTCCTGTGTAAACTAAACACTGAAGTAACCCTGCTGTGTAAACCAAATCCTGTGTTAACCCTCCTGTGTGAACTCATAAAACCCTGCATAAATCCTACTGTGTAAACCCTCTGTGTAAACCCTCCTGTGTAAACCCTGCTGTGTAAACTAAGCCCTTTGTAAATGCTTCTGTGTAAACTAAGCCTTGTGTAAACTGTCCTGTGTAATCTCAATCCTGTGTAAATTATAAACCTGTGTTAACTGAGCTCTGTGTACAAATGGTGTAAAGTATAGACTGGTGTACACGGAGTCCAGTGTAAAGTAGAAACATGTGTATAGTAGAAGCCTTAAATTGACCAAACCCTGTGTGTAAAGTGAATCCTGTTTTAAGTAGAAACCATTGTAATTTGAACTCTGGTGTAAGTTTAACCTTGTATAAATTAAATTCTGTGTAAAGAAACAAAACTTTTTAAACTGAAACCCTGTGTAAAGTCACAATGTAATTTATCTCTAGAAAGCTGAACACGACAGTAAAAAGAAATATATTCTGTTCCAAATGTAGAAATTACTGAATACTGTTTTAATGATATATATAAAATGCATTTTTTTTCATTTTCCATAAATAAAATGAATTAATCTTTGTTATTCAAAAAATCTTTTGCTTGACTTACCAAAATGTTTATTCAGTCAGAAAACTAAAATGTTGAAAAGCAGCTTCACACAATATAATATATATATATATTAGTACTTCCTGAAATAGTAGCGTATATGTCAGATTTTTGACATTTCAAAAACCATATCGATAGATTTTACAATTCACCTTTTTTCTTCTTCCTATGACGTTAAACATATTCAAAGTGGTAAAATAATTACCGGTATAATTATCCCACGTCATAAATTTAAAAAAAATCTTAAGTTTCTTTTGACACCATGTAATAAGCTTTAAGTTGATATGACCACAACTTGATGGTAAACAATTGAACTTTAACCAAAACTTAAAATTTTTAGCCAAATCTAACTCAGATCAGGTCCTCTATCTATGCATGTGTTCTAAAAAGTATAACTGCTTCAAATAATTCAACATTGATAAAATAAGGAAAATCTATGATATAATGACAATAGTTTTGTCTTTGGGTAACAGTTGTGTGGTTTATTAAAGAAAAGATTGTGGAGTTGTAACTTTCATTTCGACTTTGTGGATTTCAGATTCCTGAAAACAAAACTGATTTGAACAACAGCCATTTGAAACAATGAATAAAATGCATTTGATACTGAGAGCATGTGTAACTGAGAATTTATTGTTTAAAGGTCACAAAAGGTGTTAATTGTGCCATAAACATATCACTTAACAAACATGGTAAAATCTAAAGTTGCTACTTTAAATCCAAGTATTAATTCTTATCATATAAAATAAGAAGCTCAATTCATAATTAATTTTATTTGAGTCAGTAAAATTTGAAGCAAAAACTCACAAGTAAAAAAAATAATACAATTGACCACAAATCTGCACCACTCCATATCATGTGGTCATATAATTTTCAAAGCACAACTATTGTCTCTGACTCAAGATAACACACAATTAAAATACCGAGAGCCAGAGAGTCCCACTTTAAACATGCATGTTTAATGAACAAAAAAGTTTCTTTATAGAATAGAAAATATATAAAGGAGTAGGTTCAGTAAGACCCCTTTTTGGCCCCAAAATTAAGCAGTTTTGCAAAATTGTGAAAATGTAATCTTTTAGATATTTTTTGGAAAGTAGAATGCTTCTGCTATATAAATATGTGCTGTTTTTGACAATACAATGCACATACATCGTGTACTAGCATCATAAAGTCATGCTAAATTACTGAAATCTTCACAATTATAGCATTTTAGTTAAATTTTAGACGGTTTCCGTCTTAAATGAAAGTGGCCGCATTCGTGTTCATTCATAATATTGAAATGTAAGTTGTATTTGATGATAATACATAACATATATAAAGGTTGAGGATGAACACGGATGCGGCCACTTTCATTTTTGACGAAAACCATCTGAAAAGTGACGTTTTTTGGCATATTTGATAGATTTTTCAGATTTAAGCTTCAATCGGAGCGTTTTTAATGACTGAATCAGTTAAAATCGTTAACATAAACTAATCGAATCAATTGAAATAGACACTTAAGTGTTTAAAAAATGTCCTAAATATCTCGTTAGATGAAACTGAAATTTGGGGCCAAAATCGGCCCTTACCGGACCTACTCCTTTATCATTTGTTTAGGACTTGATAGATAGCATAGCTAGCTAGGTATAATCATATCTGCAGTTGTAAAGTACATTATGCAGGTGCTTGTATTTAATGTATCATCTAGGTGATTTCATGGGTATCTTTCCATGGCTGGACTTGGACAGTACCCAATTGTTTTACTTCTTTGGCCACATTAAAATTCAAGGAAGAGCCTTGAAAATTGGTACCCCTGAGGAATGAAAGTACTTCCACAGTAGAAAATTGACAAGGAGAAGGAACTGAACTTTTTTTTATGCAAATGTATTAAGATATTTTGCTTTCAAAATATGCAAGGCCAAAAATGAAGTTTCATCATAAAAACGTCAGAAAACTGCATATCCTCAACATCTCTAAGTCTTAACATTCCTATGATGGCTCTTGTAAGAAAATGTAAACATTGAATCTCTGATGTAGGTCTGTATAAAAATGATACAAAGCTGTGTATAACAGCTACATTTATCATGCAAGTGCATGTCTTCTTAAATAAGTCGAGAGGGATTCCAGAAGGCATACTGTAAAACAAGGTATGGTATGATGACATGGTTAACACATCACTATACAATGGTATGCATAAATTACCATTCCACTGTACCATACCACGTTTTACAATGTCATTCCAGAATTATGCAGTAACCTTGGAATTTAACTACTTATATAATATTCTACCTACAGACACTTAACCTAAGCTGTAAGAACTCCTATATCTTTGCAGTAAACATGGTATCTCTACTTAATCATTTTTCATATCATAAAACAAGTTATATCATAGAAATGCCATTGCACATTGCTAATAATTATTTTTATGTAACCAGGTTACCAGACATTTGTAAATGGAAGGGTGGAAGATTTAACAGGACAACAAAAGTCAAAATACTGAAATATTCAACACATTCAAATGGTCTATACATAAATATCTTATTTTCAAACAGTATCTAATTTCAAGCACTTTTCTATCTTTAGACCATTTCAAATAAAGGGCTGCGCTTTAGCGCATGATACGCCCGTTGCTCTTTTAACTTGTTTTTTATGCTTTAAATGAATTTATATGATCAACTAGAAATATATATACAAATCAAAAGGGATGTTACATTAATATATTCACCAAAGTTTCATAAAATCCCCCTTTTTTAGGTTTAAAAATTCATTACTTAAGAAAACGTAAAATCTAAAATTTATAAAAATGAAAAGGGAGCTTATGTCAATAGATATAAACAATTTATCAAAGTTGCATAAAATTTTGTGAAAGTGTTAGTCATTGTCCCAAAATTCGAAAATCCCCCCTTTTTTAAGCATAAAAATTCATAACACGGAAATGTAAAATCTGAAATTTATTAAAATTGAAAGGGAGCTTACATCAATAGATATAAACAATTCACCAAAGTTTCATGGACATTGGTAAAAGCCTTTTTGAGTTATTGTCTGAAGTGTTGAAAATCACCCTTTTTTTTATGAATAAAGCCCCATAAATCCAAAACTTAAAATCTGAAATTTATAAAAATTAAAAGGGAGCTTACATCAATAGATATAAACAATTCACCAAAGTTTCATGGACATTGGTGAAAGCCTTTTTGAGTTATTGTCCGAAGTGTTGAAAATCACCCTTTTTTTTATGAATAAAGCCCCATAAATCCAAAACTTAAAATCTGAAATTTATAAAAATTGAAAGGGAGCTTACATCAATAGATATAAACAATTCACCAAAGTTTCATGGACATTGGTGAAAGCCTTTTTGAGTTATTGTCCGAAGTGTTGTAAATCCCCCTTTTTTTATGAATAAAGCCCCATAAATCCAAAACTTAAAATCTGAAATTTATAAAAATTGAAAGGGAGCTTACATCAATAGATATAAACAATTCACCAAAGTTTCATGGACATTGGTGAAAGCCTTTTTGAGTTATTGTCCGAAGTGTTGAAAATCCCCCTTTTTTTATGAATAAAGCCCCATCAATCCAAAACTTAAAATCTGAAATTAAAAAAAAACGAAAGGGAGCTTACGTCAATAGATATAAACAATTCTCTTAAGGGAATACGATACAGTAGCAGGGGCAGATAATACTGTTTTCAAAACTTTTCGTGTTGTTTTCGCGACGTTGGTAACCAGAACGTTGTAATTTCGCGGTGTTTCGAATAAGAACGTTAACGTTTCACGACGTCGCTTTAAATGAAGTCATATTTTCGCAGAATACTCACTGACGTCATAATCAGATTGCGTGAATTTCCAAAAAGTACCTGCTAAACAAGCGGCTTTGTCCTTTCTAAAAGACGGCGAAATCCGCCAAAGAGCAGTGAGATCAAAGGAAATACT
The DNA here is from genome assembly GCA_019925275.1 of Mytilus edulis. Taxonomy (NCBI): domain Eukaryota; kingdom Metazoa; phylum Mollusca; class Bivalvia; order Mytilida; family Mytilidae; genus Mytilus; species Mytilus edulis. The sequence goes on from CM034354.1 coordinate 94,422,977, forward strand.
GGAGATGAACAAAAATAAATCAAATACAACTTTGCATGACGAATTGAAGAAAAGGTAAAAGACACAGAAGAGAGCTCTGACAGTATAACATGGAAAGACGGAAGAAGAATTGTGGAGCTTTTTAGTTTGACAAAAGCACTGAATAACTGACAAAACTGTACGGCAAAACGGAATCTCCTCAACATACTAAGAGAAAGAAAAATTGCAAGGATTTCGGAGCTATCCTACTATTCGTTGCTTAAACTGTAACATGCTGAATAACATTTTAACAAATAAGACACATTACGGAACAAACATGACAGAAGGACCTGCTTTTTTTGACATCAGCAGAAACGTGACAAAAGCTGCAATAGCTAATTATGAGTGTAGATTTTATATAGATTGGACCGTTGGTTTTCCCGTTTGAATGGTTTTACACTAGTAATTTTTAGGGCCCTTTATAGCTTGCTGTTTGGTGTGTGCCAAAGATCCGTGTTGAAGGCCGTACCTTGACCTATAATGGTTTACTTTTATAAATTGTTACCTGGATTGAGAGTTGTCTCATTGCCACTTATTGCTGCTTAACGTCCAGTGGCAAATATTTAATTGAACATTTATGATATCAGTATATACATGTTATTTTAATGAAACTCAAAGAAATGAGAAAACGTTGAACCCGTGATTAATTAGAAAATTTTAACAAAATATATGGCGCGTAGGGTGGCCGAATCGGGTCTAGTGTTGGAAGATTTGAAATCCATTCACAAAAGTCATTACTACGACGTGGGGTACAGTTGTGCAATATTTTTCATGACGAGAACATTTATTGAAAGATAATCAGAATCAAAATAGTTTGTGTCTTTATTTTCTTCTTGTATAGCATTGGGCAGACTGCAAATTGAATAGTGTATTGTTATTGTACGGCCGAATTTAACAGACAATCAACAAAATAACAAAACCGACTGCATATGCGAGGCCCTCATGGGTGGACAAGGTCGTACAACACCCCTATTCGTAAATAAAATTATAAATAAAGAAGTCTCTCATCCTGTTCTGGACTTGCCTTGGTACATAAAAAAAATTGCAGAGTTTAATTGATTTTTTAAAAATATATGATATTATATGTGTATGTAGAAAAGGTGTCAATAAAAGTCCGTTAAAAAGTTTAAAAAAAATTACATTGGTGTCTTTTTTGTTTGAATTTAAGCAAAATATTGCCAATAGATGCAGAATTTTCACACGTTAGTTTGTTTAATTGGTTTATTTTTTGTGTATATCAATCTGGATGTTATAGACCAAAACAAGAAAACGTCCGTTCACATGCTGTTAAAAAGGCTTGCAATTCAATGGTGTCGTTTGTTATTGTATATCATATTTGTATTTCGTTCATTGTTTTGTACTTAACTCAGGCCGTAAGTTTCCCGTTTGAGTTGTTTTGCATTTGTTATGTAGGGTCTTTTCATAGCTGACTGAGCGGTATGGGTCTTAATCATTGTTGAAGGCCGTCCGATGTCCTATAGTCGTTTACGTCTTTGTCATTTGGTCTCTGGTTGAGATTTGCCTCATTGGTAATCATACCACGTCTTCTTATTTGTGTAATCATCTCCCTTTTGTACTTCAATGTATTGAGAGATATAAATTGAAGTATCGACAAATGTACACTAATTGCAGACAGACAGACAGATCAGAAAGTGTACACACGTTAAAACTCGTCGCTGTCAAGCGTTGTTTCTGAGAAAAGTAATTAACACAATTATAGTTAGACGATCGGACAGAAGAACAAATAAAGTGTTTTCAATATAGCTCTACTTAGACAAGCAAGTACGCCAATATTCATACAGTTACGCTGTATGAAAGGTAATGCAGCTTATCTATAAAAACATCCTTGAATATTATTCTCTAATACTAGCTGCTGTACTTCCTATGAAATGTTATACTACAACTTCATTTTCAGTCGACTGAGCCAATTATGACATGAAATTGCACAAAACAGCTCAAACTATAGAACAGGAAGTACTCCTTATAATCTAAATTTGAAAGATGATTATCTTTTGAATGTAAAAAGAAAAAAAATCCAAGTACGTCAGGGCCTTTTAAGGCTGACAGGTTTTGTCATTGTTGAAGGTTATACGGTTGTTAATTAATGGTATCACCTCACTTAATTTATAGTTGGTTCACATTTTGCCATGTAAGGGCCTTTGCAATAATGTTCGCTATCCTCTTTCGGTACATGAAGCAATTTAAAATTAATGTCGGACGGAGCTGCACCTGTATACTTCTATAAGATTTTTCTGTTTTGCCGTACATCTGACAAAGTAATCTGCTGGGATCCTTTTTTATATCCTTTTTTATTATGAAAAGGTTCCTGTCCAAATTCCATTTCGTAAATGTTTAGCCTCATGTTTAGCACAAATGTTTAGCGATTTTACGAATAACCATCTTATGAATTTTTATGATAAGTATCAACGCTTTGGAAAACACCTTCATATACTTGACAGCATAGTCGTGTACGGCGGGAATGATTACACGACGTTGGTGCGATTAAAACTTTATATAACGTAATTTAGAGCCATACTGACAGACGTCGTAAAAAATTAAGGTATATGGCTTTTATTGAAAAAACAAGCACATGGACCAATATTTTTTTCTTTTGCAATCAATCAAGTACTGTTTCAAGAACACTCCGCCAAAATTTCAAGAAAAAATCAACGATCAATTTTTTTCTGCACTTTCGAAAAGACGCAAACATATGATCAATTTCTTTATTTCGCATATATCAATCTAAATCCGGAAAATGATAATTTGGTTTAACCTTAAACTTGTTTCAGCATGTAGATGCCATGGATCAAGGGAACGTTTTACAAAAAACCCGGTTAAGTTATGAATTTTTGTTCAAAAGTATTGTTACTTTCTTTAAAAGTCATTATTTATGAATTTTCGTGAATATTTTTCCAAATATGCAAATTTCGAACCAAATTATCTCAAAAAGTAAGTCATGAAGGTACTTTTTTCTTTTCATATTCGGAAAGTACACCTTAAAATTGACCTACTATCAAAATTGTTGGAAAAAATCAACGAGGGATCTCTACTGTATCGTATGCCCTTAAGTTTCATGGAAATTGGTGAAAGTGTTTTTGAGTCATTGTCCGAAGTGTGGACGACGGACGGACGGACGGACGAACAGACGGACGGACGGACGGACGGACAGACAACGGTATACCATAATACGCCCCGTCTAAAAGACGACAGGCGTATAAAAATGTTTTCTAGGACCCCCACCCCCTTTTTTTTCATAAAGTTGATCACTTTTGTGATTTTGGTTTCATCCTTAGAAAATTGATATAAACATGCAAGATTGATTATATTGCAATACGTATACTTTGATTTATCTAATAGTTTACAATGCCTATGAGATGAATTATATGGGAGACAGGGGGTGTCATCACTTATTAAAGTTAAACACAGTGCATAATTACTTTTATCACCTTAATTTAGTTTTGCATAAACAGCATGATAGTGTGTCTAATTATTTTATAGTCAACTGTTCAGAAAACATTTCAGTTCAGACATACACAAATTTAATATGAAAGTTTTTTTATCAGGTTATTATAACTATATTATCTTTTTATATAAGAACTATTAAGATATACATAATAGTATTATACTATATGGGGATGTGTGAATATACATGGATTCCCAAGTACCAGTTCAGAATCAAACAGAACAGTTTCAAAGTTAAGTTGGCCTGGGGCCTACAAGTCAAGTGGTTCAAGTATTTCAACTACTGACTCACTACTAGTCTTTCAACACTGTGGTTGGTGAGCTTGACTTAATATAACACAAAATAGTCAATAGAGCCAAAAGTGGCATTAAAAACCAATCAATCATTCGATAGATCATAGCTAAGTTTTAGAGAAATGTTAAAACCAATATGAATAAGGTATTTGTTTATGGATGTCTCAAAACATTTTAGTTTAATTAGATTAAAGTGCTCACAACCTTGAAATATGCTTATAATTCCAATCATAATCTTTGTTATCTTTCCGTCAAAAGAATTTGGTTAAAGTCAAAGTAATATTACATCGTTTGTGCACTTGTAAATATGATAAATGATAAAATTAATATATTTATGTAGATAGTAGATATGGTTTAATCATCTACATAACAGAGAGGGGTGCTTAAAAAATGTTAAACTGGTACAATGACCTTCTTGTCAGTCTAAAAATGCGGGGATCCAGTTTGCCCATAACAAATTCAAATGAGCGTAACAAATCAGCAAGATTAAAAAAAAGAATCTGATTATGCCATCAATTAATGTATGCTTGTTTCCTGGCTTCCTACACACAGAAGTTTGATAGCGGACCCTAAATCTATTGATTACCCTTCACAAAATTAAGAAATTGTTCTATTTCTATCAATGAAACCAGGATTTATCATTGGACCAATTTTTTCTAGTGAACAACAGCCTTTATGCTTATCTGTTGAATCCGTAAGCCAGAAGCTAACTTTTTTTGAAAATTTTTGTTGGATTCTTTTGGCTAGAAGAGAAGAATTTTATCAGCCTGAAAGCAATTTTACAAGCCAATGCTTTAGGACCTGTGGTAAAGGGTGAAGACTGGAACAATTTTAAAATTAAAGAGATAACATTTGTCATAATTTATAAAAAATTTTAGCAGTTCTGGAGTTTCAAAGTCAAACATTTTATAGAAAATGAAAATAATACTGATATTAAAACATCTACGATATAATATAAACATTATTGAGAAAACATCTGGATCAATTGAACAAATGAAATACTTCACTTTAAACTTTGATCAGACACGTGGGTCCACTTACATGTACATGTTATAACCATACTTTCATATCACTACATAATTTGATCATGACATCCTTAGTACCCTTTGGTTAAGTACCACTTAGCACTGAATGAGCATATCAAATTCTTTCGGATGTCGTAAGCATGTTTTAAATTTGAATAATTTCATAACAATATACTCTAGACTTCCAATATTTCAATGTAGGATGGCATCAAAAATGGGGTGCAGGGCAATTTAGCCATTATTTTTTTAACTACTAGAAGACATTTTTTATTAATGCTGAAATTGCAGCCCATTGTATAACTACATTATTTATCTGTTTAACTGTATAAATTGGTTAAGAAGATTTTATTTAAATTGTCCACTATGACTTTCTTGTGACTTTCTGTCCTGTGTATATGCTTTAAATATCTCAGTATTGTAAATTCAGAAATTATTGCGATGGTTTTATTATTGCTTAAAATGCAACGAAGTTATAGTTTTCGCAATAATTTACTCGCATTTTGAAATTTTTCACGTCAATTAAACAGGATTTTTCTCAATATTGCAAAACTCATATTTCATATTTTAGTTTAAATTTAAAATTGTTATAATGAATGCACACAATAATTTCTGAATAATTTACAGTAACACTGATTAAGCCAATAAAAGATGACGGGTTCAGTCCCATATCAACATCTATCAAAATGTAAGGAGAGAATGTTAATTTTACAACATTAATATCAAGTTATTCATACACCTTTTTGCTTTTTGGAAATCTGTCCCACTTGAACTGTTGGCGTTATACAACAATCAAAATTTTCTTGATATTTTGTGATGTCCAGTAATGGCGCATAAATAGCGATAAGGTGTATTGCATTGTTTGAAGCGATTTATTTATGTGTGTCTTTGTTAGTTGGTGTGTATTCTGTTGACATGATTGTTAGTGTTGACTATGCACTTTTTACCTTTTCCATTTTAGTAAATGTTAATTAAGTTGACTAAGCGGTATAGGTTTCAGGGCTCACACTACTTCAGAATTATAGGGAGAAGTGACTTCTCTTTTTGAAACTGATAGGGAGAAGTGGTGAGATTTGAAAGAGAAGTGCTCATTCGCGTGGTGCGCTACAATGTTTGGATTTTACAATAGTATAATGGGCAATATGTAAATAATGTTTTTTTTATATTGCTCAATTCATATCTGAGTAAAAAAATTACAATTAAAGTGACATTTGAAATGAAAAGTTGTTTAAGTTTTACTAAGGTTCTTGTGAGAAACTAACCAACTAAATATCTAGCACTAAAAAAATAAAATATTTTAAAAAATGTAAAGAAATTATAATATTGTAACGTTTGTGGGTCATCGTAAATTCCCCTTTTTCTATTTTTAGATACTATATATAACTATAGTTGTCCGGTCACTTTTTCGCGGGGATCGTTTATCTCGTGCTTGAACTCAATGTCCAGACTTGGATATTTAAACCTCGTCAGGGCAGTATTTCTTTAGATTGGGGAAAACTTTCGTACTGGTAAGTTGTACTTTTAAATTTCATTTTATTTTGTATTTTGATGTTTGACTTAAATATTTATTTCTTCTCATTTGATATATTTCTTTTCGGTCTTGTAGTCAAACAGTTCTAAAATATTAAATTACGTTTCCATTCCAGAATAAATAGAGGGAATTGTACACTAGCTAGATATTTTATTATTTCGGGTTTATAAAGAGATGGGTTTCATTTTGATAGCGATATTTAGACAGAGGGTTAATCCGAGGGATATTTTGGAGTAACGGTCGTCAATCTACGGGATTGTTCGTGCCTAATTACTCTGAAATAGAATTTTGTATTATCGCATGTTTTGGTTTTGGATCTTGAACTGGTCAATTTTATTGAAAAACGTTTTTCAAACATTGCTCTGGTTGGATTGAAAACTAAACGGGAAATGCGATGGTTTTTTTTTACTGGATCGATTTTTGTTCCCTAGTCATAGAATAATGAGATTCATGTTCTAGTCTAACAAAGTCGGTGGGAACCAGTGGGTATAATTATTTTGTCTCGGAAGGTTGACGTCACAACTTGATTGATTGAATTTAGTTAAAAACGAATAGTGTACAGCTCTCAATATTTAAAGTAAACGGACACCTCAAAATTCTAGTATCATTTTTATTTTATTCAATTAGATAGCACTAAGGCCAAACGCTTCTTTGAAATGGTTAACTTGTATGGGTATTTTTCACCGCAGGGTTTGTCCAAAAAGGGGAAGTTCGAAAATGTATTGAAATTCTGAATTGATATTTGCACATGGAGATACCGCGATATCTATGTATTTATATTGTCTTTGTCTATTAAATATGAAACTGTTTTATGAATTTTGGTCATTTGTTATATGAGCAAATACATTGCTTGGCAAATCGTCATCACTGGTCATTTTTAGGTTTCTTATACCTGTCATTTATTGAATTTACTGTTTCGTTGTATTGTCAGTATGCTGTCAGAAGTCCTGGAGCGAAAGCACAGGCCGAACCCTCTCTACCAGTAACGTAAACGGCTGAGCTAGCGGGTATAATGTCATGAGACAGATTATGAATGAAAAATACGTTTACACACGAAAACCCATTTACGTTGCAATATATCAATTACAATTTAATTCAAAATTAACTTGTGTATGAAATTCAGTGTTTCTCATAAAAAAATATAAAAGTGATCAAGCTGGGCCATAATATAATGATATTAGTATAATAGTCTCAGAGTAAAGCAACTTTAATCAATAGTTTGAAACAATCCATAAAAAATATAGGGAATTATATACACCAATCAATAAGATGTAACCAATAGTCTCTTAATGCGTGTGGAATGCGTAATTTTTTCCCTTTGGGATCAATATTGTTCCATCCGTGCGTCCGTAGTAATTATTGTAAAAGTACGGATTTCGGTCATAGCTGGTCCGGTTCAGATCCGTAGTTTAGAAATCGGTCAATGGCG